>VZDJ01000034.1:2936565-3325084 GCA_008694505.1 Cyanoderma ruficeps
GCTCCCAGCCCGGCTCCCAGCCCGGCTCCCGGAGGGCGACGGGCTGAGCCCTGCCCGGGTGCTCCTGCCCCGTCATCCAGCAGCGCCCATGGTGCCACAGCAGCCCCGGGATTGCCTCCCAGATGGGAGCTTGAACAACCAGCACCATTCCGAGTTGCTTCCCCCTGTTCAGACAGAAGCAGCAGTTTTTTCAGTGCTGCCTCAAAAGGCAGACTGTTTTATCCCGCAGACTGTTTCTAACCCCGGCCTTGGCCGCGGTCTCGCTCGGGTCGGCATGGATGCTGTTTTTGTTGGCAGGAAGGATGCGGGAGAGGGAAGCGGTGCGGCGGGGAAGTCCCTGTGCCGCTGGGCTGGTATAATAGCCGTGCCACCTGATAGAGCCGTGCCATTGTGGTAGAGCCATGCCATCTGGCCTCTCCACATCCCGGGCAGCGGCTCCCTGCTCACCAGGCAGTTTCCCGACGGTGCATCCCTGCCTGCAGAGGGGCTGTCCTGCCAGAGGGTGTCTGTACTGCTCGTTTGCCGCTTCCAGCAGCCCGGACTCTGTTATTTTTAAACGATTAGGTTCGACACATAACAAAAGCCTTCAAAATAGGATTTGTCCCTAAGGCCGATTTAACTGTCAAAGCTTAAAGTGGCTCCTAAGCCCCGTTGGGGGCTGACAGCGGCAGATTTAGTGTTGCTGCTGCAGCTCCAGGCCGTGCCAGCCCCAGGGGAGCTGGGGCAGGTCCGTGTCCTCATCCTGTACCCTGGGGTGCTGAGCGGGAGGTGCCGGATTCTGTCACTGTGTGTTCCCTCGGCGGGAATGCATCGCTGGCCCTGGATGAGCTGTGGGGCTGAGCCCAAGTGCTTTGCTGAACTCTGAAAGCCGGGATTCCTGGTGTGGGGGCCTTAGCACGGGCCCAGAGGGACCTCACCACGGCACCCAGGCACTGACGCTACTCTCTCCACAGCCGAGCCGTGCCCAGAAGAGGAGACAGTGCTGCACTGCCAGAATCCCGACTGCACCGGAGAGAGGAGGGCGGACAAGGTGGGTCCTGCGGGGTGGGGGCAGCTGCTGCCTGGGGTCTTGGGGGTGAGAGAAGGGGCAGCCGACAGCTCTGCTCAACCTGCCGCTCCTGAAAAGCCCCTGCCCTGGTCGGCAGCCCCCGGCCTGCCGTGCCGGATGTGCATTCCCTGCAGGTGTCAGGGTCCTGCTGGCATTTAACGGCACAGCAACCGTTTTACGTGTTTCCCCAAGCTGCCGTGATTGATTTGGTCTAATCCACTGCAGCCCGTCTGTTCCCCCGCTCGCTAACGTGAAGCCAGGGCGGATTTAGGGTCCCTTCTCCCCCGCCGGCTGTACGGAGACGAGCCGGACCCACGCCCTGGCTCCCAGTGAGTCCCCGGGGCTGCTGTGCGGGGCCCGGGCGGTGTCTCCGGTGCAGCAAGCTGGACGGCCCGGGCGCCCCGGGGGTGTGCCGCGGTGCTCTGTTTGCACGCCGGGCTGGCAGGGCCGGTGCTCCTGGGGCACACGTGGCACTGGGCTGTAGCTGCCCAGGAGTGCAGCTGGGAGCGACTGAGGCCACCTCGCTGTTGTCACCAGACCCCTGATGGTGCCTGGCAGGTAGCAGGGCAAGGCGAGGGGGAGGGGCTGGTCAGGCTGAGGGCTCGTCCTGCCAGGTCACTGTGCAGGATCGTGATCCCCCTTGCTTTGTGAGGCACTTGCTGAGGAGCGGCGGAGCTGCCGTGGGCTGGGAGTTCCGTGGGGCTCAGACCAGGAGCTGATCCCTGGGGTGGGCAGAGGGGTTTGGTCATCCCGCCTGGCCCCTCCTGTGAGGATGAGCCCAGGGATGAGCTGCTGGCACAGGGTGGATGAGGAGCCCTGCATCCCTCTGGGGCGGCTGCCAAGGGTCCCAGGGATCTCACTGGATGAGTGCCAGCTGCAGGCACTGCCTGGAGCCCGCGCCATACTCCCACATGCAGGTGTCACGATGGCCACGATGGCAGCAATGCTGTGGGGAGACATGGTGGGAGAGGAGAAGGGCCGAGGGGTATCCTGGGGCTGAGGCTGTCTCGAGGCCTGGGACAGGACACTCGTGGATGGCAGGGGGTGCTGCAGAGGGGCCAGCGGCCCCTCGGAGAGAGCGCGGGTGGTGGGAGCACGTCAGCTCTGACCTCAGCAGCGCCGGGAGGAAGGAGGGCAGGAAGTGGGGGCGGCTGGAGCTGCACAGGCGCTTCCTCCCCCAGCAGCGCGGTGTACTACAGGCAAGCCCGGGCAGGGCTGTCTCCTCCCAGCACCCTCGAAGGGAGGGTGGCGGTGAGGGTCTCACACGGGGACAAGGATGTGTCCGCGGTGCAGCAGGACTTGCTGGCAGCGGATGGCAGCACCACAGTCCCCAGGAGCGGGGCCAGTAGGAGCCCCAGTGAGAGGGGCAGTGGCCAGGGAACGTAGGTTGTGCGCTGTGCTGGGGGCCTGGCCGGGGGTTTAAAAATAACCCGCTGTGAATGCCTGGAGGCACACAATCGGAGGAAACCCGCCGGCTTCGAGCATTGTTTGGCTGCAGACGCTCGCTTCCTCCGTCCTGCCATGGGGACACAGCTCTCGTCAACACAGAGGGGCTGTGGGATGCCAGGGCGGCCTCCCAGGCTGCTTGGGAGGTGCTGGTGCCACAGTGCAGGTGACTGTCCCACAGCTCCTTGTCCAAGCCTCAGCATGAGCAGGTGTCCCAGGGTCTCTGCTCATTGTGGTGGGGCAGGGAGTGTCAATGTGGTGCAGAAGCCCCCACGTCATCATCATGCCCTTGCAGCACCCACTGCTACATGGCCACGTCCTGGTCATGCTGCTTTCCCTGTGCCCACTCTGGCTTCAGCGTTCCCTGTGAACAATGTACCAGCTGCATTTGGGGGTGGGAGAAGGCACCTTGCTGCTCACGGTGCTGGCCATTCCTCCTGTCAACATGCCACAGCTGGCAGCCCCGGTCAGGCCCTGCCTGATGGACTGGTGTCCCCGCAGGAATGCCACCACGCAGAGTGCCAGCAGCTGAGCCACAGCGGCCCCCTCAGCCTGTGTGAGCTCTGTGACAGCCGCCTCCATGGCGCCATGCACTTCGATGGCCACATCCGCTTCGACCTGCCCCCGCAAGGTGAGCTGGACCGAGCTGTGGCACCGCAGCTCCTGCGGCTCTGCGGCAGCGGTGCGGAACAGGGATGGGAGTGATGGAATGCACTTGGGGCTGGTGCAACTCAGGGATGGGAGTGGGATGCAGTGGGAGCTGTCACAGCCCAGCTCGATGCCCAATGCCCGTTTGCAGGCTCCATCCTGGCCCGCAACATGTCGACACGTTCGTGCCCCCCGCGCACCAGCCCTGCCTCTGACGTGGAGGAGGAGGAGGAGGGTCCAGCAGAGAGCAGAGGGTGAGCCCCTGGCCCTGCAAAGCCTGTGTGCAGCCCCAGCCCACGGCATCCCTGTCACCCTGCCCTCCCTGTGCCCTCAGGGAGCGCAGGAGCTCAGCGCTGAAGCTGCCCAAGAAGAAGGCTTGGCGCAGGCACACGGACGTAAGGCACCAACTCCTCTCCCTGGGGCACTCGACAGGGCTGCAGGATGGCCCTGGTGGGAGGGAGGGAGGGACCCCGGGAGGGAGGGACCCCTCGACAAGCAGCTGCCACCTGCCCCCAGGACCCCAGCAAGGAGTGCTTCACCTTGAAGTTTGATCTTAACATCGACATCGAGGCAGAGATCGTGCCAGCTGTGAAGAAGAAGTCGCTGGGGTGAGTCTACTGGGGATAGGACAAGGGACAATGTGAGGACAGATGCAGAGACGTCTGTGGGGCTTGTGTCCTGCAGAGAAGTGCTGCTGCCAGTCTTTGAGAGGAAGGCAATCGAGCTGGGCAAAGTGAACATCTACCTGGACCAGTCCCACACGCCGCTGTCCCTGCAGTTCGAGGCGTATCGCTTTGGGGGACACTACCTGCGGGTGAAAGGTGCTGTGGGGGGCCCAGAGGGAGGCTTGGTTGCTCCAAAATTCCCAGAGGGCACTGACAACCTGATGCTCCCACAGCCAAGCCCGGAGATGAGCTGAAGGTGGAGCAGGCAGTGCGAGATGCCAGGTCAGCCAGCCTGCCCATCCTGCACCCTGCCAGCAGTGCTGCATTCCTTGGGCCAGTGCTGGAGCCACTGCCAGGACGCCGGGAGGGCACTGAGAGCTCGGTGAGTGCCAGTGCTAGCTCTGGGGAGGGAGGAATTGGGGATGGGATGACAGCATGTGTGATCCTCCCATAGCCATTCTTTCTGGTGGAGATGGGTCATGGGTCAGCAGCATGGTGTCTTCTCCATGGCCTTGTGTGGTGTTAGCTGAAGTTTCCCCTGAAGTCCCCCAAGACCCACTTTGTCTTCTGGCTCTGCTGTGTTGTGCTGTGCTGGCTACACTGTGGTAGTGTAGCAGCTCAAGCAGTGGCACCAGCCCTTTGGCTGGGCCAGGTACAGGCTGACACCAAAGCAAAGGCAAACAGGAGCCCTGGGGGCCCCTGTGCTCACGGCTGCTGGGTGCCACCCCGGCCCTGGGACTCTCCCTGCCCCAGGACTCGCCCTGGCCACTGGCCCTCCCCTTGCTGTGGTGCCTGGCAGCTGCTGAGCACAGCAGCTCCGTCCTGCCCCGTGGACCCTGGCCCCAGATAAGGCGTGGGACCAGCTTGGGCGTTGCTCCCACGGGAGCAGGGAGTCAGGCTCACAGGGAGCAGCTCTGCAGGGTCTGGCCAGGGGGACACAGTGCTTGGTCCTGTGCCAGCAGGCCCTGAGGGTACCTGGCCCTGAGGGTAGCAAACTGGCTGCATGGCCAGGGCTAGTGGCTGCCCGTGTCCAGCACTATGACGCCTGGCTGCGGGACCGGCAAGGCTCTAGCAGAGCCAGGGGACAGGCCAGCAACCAGCCACCTCTGTGGGGGTCTCAGTCCCGACCACCTTGCTGGGGGCAGGTGGGCCCCAAGTGGCACCGAGGCGATGGGGCTGGTGGCAGCCGGGGCACCTGGAGAAGTGGCAGCACAGTGAGTAATGGGGATAGTGGCTGTAGCAGCTCTTCTCCCCTGGGTGTGCGGACGTGGCAGGGTGTGGGGCTGTGCTGGCGGCAGTGGCAGTAGCATGTCACTTCCCAGGGTTCGGTTGCAGGCAGGGAGCCCCGACCGTTGCGTTTTGTGCCATGGTGAGGAGATGGCAGCGGCCACATCCCGGCACGGCCCAGGGACACGCAAGGAGCAGCCGGTAGAGCAGTGCCCGGGGCGGCGGGAGCCGCTTGGCCGTGACCCAGCTCTAGCGAGCAGCCGGGGGGCTTTGATCTCCGCCGGTGAATTGTTCAGCTCTGGTAGCTTATCTCCCGAGGAGGGAAATAAGGTTTTCGGCGCTGGCCCCACCTCCTTTTGTTTCGGAGGAGCTCGGCCACAGCCTGCCCGGCCCCGGCTCTGTGGTCCGAGCCGGGAGTGCGGCTGGACGGGCGGCTCGGCCGGGTGCTGCGACCCTCGGGATGCCCTGAGCCCCCGCGCTGCTGGGGCCGCTTGTCCATGGCCGGCCGGGCTTGGCCAGGCAGCATCCGGGGTCCTGCACCCCCGGGGCCCTGCACCCCCGGGATGCAGGTAGGCAGGTCAGTGCGGGCAGGGGAGCATGGCAAGGGAGCAGGACCCCACTGCCCGGGGCTGCCATCTGGGTGTCTGTCTGTCCCACGGTGCTCGAGGTCAGCCAGGCTGCTGTCCCCGTCCCAGTGTCATGGCCGCAGTGCTGGGCACTGACCCTGGGGACACTGGCTGTCCCCGCTGCAGGCTCCGGGACGGCGAAGGAAGAACATAACGGAGTTCCTGGGGGACACCAGCATCCCTAGTCCTGAGCCAGCCCTGCACGGCAGCAGCTCTCTGTCCAGCAATGGCAGCGACACCTGGAAGAACCGCGCTGCCAGCCGCTTCAGCGGCTTCTTCGGCTCCGGGACTAGCACGGGCTCCTTTGGGCGGGTATGTGGGATGCAGGTATGGGGAGGGGGTGTGGGAACTGCCTGTGGCTATGCTGGGGAGCTGGGATGGGTCCCGTGGGGCTCGAGACCCTAGTTCCGCAGGCATGGTGAGGCAGTCCGTGGCACATGCCCACTGGCCCCCACCCAGCCGCTCTGTCCCCCGTTTTTGGCCAGGAGACTGAGAAGCTGGAGCAGCTGGTGAACAGGCTGCACGCCTATAGCGCCTTCGGGCTGCCCAAGCTGCCACCCCAGCTCCGTTTTGACCGTGACTCCTGGGAGGAGGACGGGGATGAGGCTGGGCTGACACTGGAGGACAGCTGGCAGCAGATCATCCAGGGCACAGAGGTAGGCACAGGGCGTGGGGAGCCTCAGGGGCTCTGCCCAGGGCCTGGCACAGCGCTGACACTCAGCCCGGCAGGTTCTGTCTCGCCGGCAATGCCACCAGCAGGAAGCCATCTGGGAGCTGCTGCACACAGAGGCCACCTACATCCGGAACCTCAAAGTCATCACTGATGTGAGTGTTGGCAGCTACTGCACCATGCTGGGGCTAGGGGCTGTGGCTGCAGCTCACTGGTTCCCGGTTCTCCCCCCACAGCTCTTCCTCTCCTGCCTGGTGAACCTGCAGGAATCAGGGCTGCTCTGTGAGGTAAATGGAGGGGCCTGCAGGGGACACGGTGTTCAGGGATGGGTCCTCAACCTTGCCATGCTGCGGGGTGGAGGAGCCATTCCCCAGCACTGCCCACCTCACCCCCACAGGTGGACGCTGAGCGGCTCTTCAGCAACATTGGGGAGATCATCCGGCTGCACTGCAAGCTGTGGCGCAGTGTCATGGCCCCAGTGCTGGGCAAAGCACGACGGACTGGGGCACTGCTTGACCCCATTGACTTCCTCGATGGCTTCAAGATGGTGAGTGGGGATGCCATGCCACGGTGGGGAGCCATGCCATGCCATGCCATGCCATGTGGTGCATGGTGACCCCCTTGTGTCCCCCCAGTTCGGGTCCCTCTTCAAGCCCTACATGCGGTATTGCATGGAGGAGGAGGGCTGCATGGAGTACATGCGGGCACTGCTGCGGGACAGCGAGCTCTTCCGCACCTATGTGACGGTAAGGGGAGGGTGGGAGCTGGGGCTGGGGCTGGGGCTGGGGTGGTGCTGGTGCTCATGCCTGTGTACCACAGTGGGCCGAGAAGCAGGAGCAGTGCAGCCGCCTGAAGCTGAGCGACATGCTGGTGAAACCTCACCAGCGCCTCACCAAGTACCCGCTGCTCCTCAAGTCTATCCTGAAGAAGACGGATGAGCCACGTGCCCGCGAGGCCATCAACACCATGGTAAGGGATCAGGGCTGGGGGGCAGCAGGGTCAGTGGACTCTGGCCCCTCAAACCCACCACCACTCCTGGCACAGATCAGCTCTGTGGAACGCTTCATCAACGACGTCAACTCGCGGATGCGCCAGCGGCAGGAGCGGCAGCGCCTGGACGCCATCCTCAGCCGGATTGATGCCTACGAGGTGGTGGAGGGCAGCACAGATGAGGTGGACAAGGTAGGCTGGACATGGCGGAGCTGCCATCTCATGCCATTCCATGCCACTCAATACCACCCTCTGCTATGCTGCTCTGCCACCCTGCTGTGCCACCCTCTGTCACTTCACACCGTGCCACCTATGCCATGTTACCCCATGCACCCCATGCTGACACTGGGGGCTTCTGGCAGCTGCTTAAGGAGTTCCTGCGGCTGGACCTGACGGCCCCCATCCCTGGCACCTCCCCGGAGGACACCCGGCAACTCCTCCTTGAGGGCAGCCTGAGGATGCGGGAAGGTAAAGACAGCAAGGTGAGGACTGCAGGGGACAGGGAGGTCTCATCTCCGGCCCCTGCCTACCCGCCCTCACTCACTGCACCGACTGGCGCCCATGGCCCCACTCTCACCCTCAGATGGACGTCTACTGCTTCCTCTTCACCGACCTCTTCCTCATCACCAAGCCCTTCAAGAAGGCTGAGCGCACCAAGGTGATCCGGCAGCCCTTGCTGGTGGACAGAGTCGTTTGCCGGGAGCTCAGGGACCCAGGTGAGAGCACTGGGTGTGAGGGGGACTACAGGGAGGTCCCTGGACACTGCTGACAGCCCCTGCCTACAGGCTCCTTCCTCCTCATCTACCTGAATGAGCTGGGGAGTGCTGTGGCCGCCTATACCTTCCAGACCACCGGGCAGCTGTGCCGCAGCTGGGTCGAGGCAGTGCGCAATGCCCAGGTGAGGGCACATGGGTGGGTGGGTGGGGGGCCTGTGGGTGCCCTGTGCACTCTGCATTCCTCAGCGATGACTCCCCTTTCCCAGAACCTGCTGCAGCGACTGCGGCAGCGCCGGCGCATGGAGGAGCAGGGGGAGGAGGAAGAGGAGGATGAGGAGGATGACGGTGAGAGTGGCACCTCAGCTGCCAGTTCACCTACCATCCTGCACCACAGCAGCACCAGCCCGGACTCACAGCAGTGGTAGGGAGCAGGAAGGGGGGAACCTGCAGACCCCCAGCCTGGCACAGGCCCCTCCTCACCTTCTTGCCTCCACAGCCCGTCCGACGGCTCCACCGAGACACTTGCCGTGGTGGCAGCAGACGGTGGTGATGAGCTGTCCTCCCCAGACTGGGACACAGGACCCTTCAGCTCAACCTCTGATGGCTCCTCCATCAGCACCAGCACCTCCATCGGCACTGGCACCTCTGCTGAGACCCCCACCTCCACCGAGACCCCCACCCAGGAGCTGCCTGCAGGCGCCCTGCCTGTTCCCCTGCCCCACGGCGTGGCCTCCCCGGGCAGTGGCTGCCGCTCGTCCTCCATCGACAGCGCCTACGGCACGCTCTCACCTGCCTCCCTGCGGGACTTCGGCCAGCAGCCAGAGGGGACGGCCGAGGAGGGGCAGGAGCCCTCCCTGGCCCCTCCGGCTCCACGGCCTGCCTCGCCCCGGCTGCGCCGCCGGACACCCGTGCAGCTCCTGCCCTGCCCAGCCAGGGTGCTCAAGTCCAAGTCGGAGGCCAGCTTGACCCAACTCCTGTGCTCCACTTCCCCAAGCCCCCTAAGCCAAAGCCGTAGCCTCTCTGACCTTTGTGCTGGTTCCCCCCGGACTAGCCAAGATCCTGCACCTCTGGCTGCTCCCGGCAGCAGTGGCAGCTCCACATCAGAGCTCTCAGAGCCAGAGGAGCCGGTGGAGAGCCCAGCATCCCTCCCGGGGGAGCTCAGGCGTGACCCCCAACCTCCTGCCTGCCGGACCCTCTCAGATCCCCAGTCAGCCCAGCACCGCAAGCTGACCCTGGCGCAGCTGTACCGGATCCGGACCACGCTGCTGCTCAACTCCACGCTGACGGCCTCGTAAGCACACGCTGCCTGCTCCTGGGGGATGCCCCAACACTTCCAGAGGCTTCCCAGGGACTGAGTCCCAGTGCTGAAGGCATCTCTCCCCACTTTGTGTCTTGCAGGGAAGTCTGAGAGCCGCTGGTGTGGAAAAGGACAGATGCATGGATGTACCAAGGAGCTTCTCCTGCTTCTAACCGTAGCGTAATGCCGGGGCCAGGAAGAGCGGGCACTGGGATGCCACGCTGGTGGGGATGTGGATGGGGATGCAGACCAATCCCCTTGGCGAGGATGTGTCCTGGGCATGGCGGTGCGGGGCTGGACATGGCACATGGCTTGTGCTGAACCCTTTGTCTGCAGACATGAGAGTTGTCGGGCAGGGGGCCCTGGGGCTGTGGGGGGCTGTGGGAGACTGTGGGTCAGCTCCTGCAGGCGAGGAAGGGATGATGACGTTGGCAGTGGTGAGTGGGGAAGGTGCTGAGAGGGACCTGGTGCCGGTGGCACAGTGCTGTGGACAATGCAGGGAGGAGGCTGGGGCTGGTGGCAGAAGAGGATGGTGCAGGGCTGAGGCAGGTTTGCCCTGTGGGGTGGCAGTAGATGGCAGCACCTGGGAGCGGAGTGTGGGAGCCGTGGTGGGACATGCACGGTGGCCAGAGCCCCGGCTGCCCCCCCACGCTAAGCTGCACTCCATGTCCCAGCTGAGCAATAAAACCAGCTGGTGCACGCTCATGTTTGCCTCGCCTTTCCTTTGGCTCCAGCGGCACCCAAGGCCGGGCATCACCTGGGTGGGTGTGGCGTGGCTGAGGAAGCCCCACTGGGACAGACAAAGAGGGAGCTGGGGCCAGTTCCAGCCTCCCGTTCTAGAGCTCGGGGGGGGGGCATGGAGCCCTGGGGTGGGGGTCAACACTGCTCCCCACATACCCTGTGTGCCCCCGCCACCCCCACTACAGTGGGTCTGAGCCAACGAGCAAGGGAGGGCGGTGGCTGGGTCCGCGGAGAGGCAGCACAAGTCCCTCCCGCGCCCAGCACTCCTGTCATGTGGTTTCGTACCCCCTGGACTCATTTCCAAAAAAGCATTTCCTCCTGCTGTGGTTGGGCGTAAAAGCCTGTCTGGGGAGGGCTGGCGCTCACTCGCCATGCGTCGCGTGCTGCTGACGGCAGACATGGGGTGCCGGGGCACCCTGCCCGGGCACTGAGCTGCCCCGACACCCCACTGCACCTGCTGCCCCACTCCCCTCACCGCCCCGGCATGACCCAGCCGCATCGGCCACAAGGATGAAGTGTTGCTGCCCTGGGGTGGCTTGGGTGAGTGCGGTGGTGTGAGGGGCACCCATGGAGCTCTGGCACCAATTGTGGGGTGTCCCACAGCCGTAAAGGGTCTGGAGGAGGGAGGGAGGGAGGGAGGAAGACGGATTAACTCCAGTGCCAAGCACGCCAAAACCGCTTAACCCCTCTGGCTAACAGCTGGGGCTGGGTTCTGCTGCACCAAAATATTCACGGTGTGGTGTGACCGCGGGGGCCACAGGCCGTAAAGATCTCGGCCACAGACAGGATGCGGCTGTGGGAAGCGTGGGGTCAGTCATGAGGCCACAGGCAGGGCAGTGCCACGGGGAGTGGCTATGCCGACAGCCTGCGGGGAGCTGCCGTCGGGGCCGGCTGTGTAAACGGGTGGCGGCCACGGACAGCCTGCGGGGAGCTGCCGTCGGGGCCGGCTGTGCAAACGGGTGGCGGCCCCGGCACACGGGCTCCGGGAGCGGCGGCTGCGTTACGGGCGGGAGAGGCGCTTGCACGGCACAAGCGGCGCTGGCTGTCCCCACCGCGGAGCCACCCCTGGGCCTGCCCCCTGCCCATGGCTCCCCTGGACACCGGGCACCTGCTCCCCGTGCTGGGCAGGGGCAGCTGCCCGTCTGCAGGCGGGGTGCGCGGGCAGGGCCCCGCTGCGGGACGGTCGTGCCTCAGCGGTGACTCAGATGTGCCGCTGGCAGCCGGGACTGTGGCAGCCGCCCGGATCTGCCGGCAGCGCTCTGCGAGCGGGGCGGCCCAGCGCGGTTTCCAGTCTGCCGGTGGCGGCGGGTTTAGTAGAAAATGATTCAACTGCCGTAATCGGGGCCATCGCGGCTGGGAAATCCAGCCCCCAGCGAGGAATCCCCTGGCTCCCTGCCCACACTGTCAGTGCCACGGTCCTCTCAGCCCCCGGCCCGGCCAGGGGAAGGGGTGTCAGCGTGGGCACTGCTCACTGCACCCACCGAGGCTTCCAGAGGAGCGGGGCTGTCCTGCGGACAGCACCTGGCACCCCGCGGGGGAGCAGTGACCTACTTTGGGACTCGCGTAATGAGGCGCGATAGCATCGGAGAGAGCGTGAGCCAGGCACGGCTTCCTTTCGGGGAGGAAATCACCTCCTCTGTGCTCTGTGAGGGAGATAAACCCCAGGAAAATCAAAGCTGGCAGGGTTAACCCCTACGCGCCCGGCTACCGACACCTCCCTGATCTGGCAGTCTCTGGCACCACCAGTCCGTGTGCTTGACTTGCTCGTCCCCATCCCTGGGGACATGGCAGGGGTCCTGTTGGCACAGGCCGTCGAGCATCTCGGTGCCGCTCCCCAGCCAGCCTGGAAGCGCCATTTGCAGAGAGCACGGGGGCACTTGAGACCCTCCTGGGCACGGTGGCCCCCACACTGCCAGCAGGAAGTTGCTTGCTCGTGTACTGCGGGGAAAGCAGAGCACAGGGGCTGCCGCGGGGCATTCCCGGCGCTGGGGCAGCACACCCACGCGGGTTTGGGGCAGAGGGCGGCGGCTCCAGCCGTTCTGCCCTGTGCAGGCACCAGTGTCCACACAGTTCCAGGTACGGCTCTGGCTCCGGTAGCCCAGCATGAGCTGGTGTGAGGGCCGTTCCCATAGGTGCACGGCTCCTGGAGCAACCTGGCTGCCTGCAGCCCTGCTCTCTCCCTGCTTGCAGGTGACCTTGGCAGCGCTGTGGCTGGCGGCCAGCGAATCTCAGCCCCCAGGGTGGCGGGTCCGTGCCTCGCGGCAAAAGCAGCGGGTCCTGGTGCAGCCACTCCTCCGCCTGCGGAGACATCCCGCCGGCATGAGCGGCAGAGGTGCGTGTCCCGCCGGCATGAACTGGATCGAGGCTGCTCAACACTGCTGCCTTCCATGTCCCGCAGGTGAGCGCTGCCCGGTCCGTGTGGCATGGCACAGCACACCATGGCACAGCAGGTGCACTGCTCCAGGTGGCCGTGCTCCCTGTCACCCCACTGTCCCTGCAGGGACATTCCTGTTCAAGCCCTGCACAAGCCCTGGGAATGACAGCGAGTGCCGTGATTGTCCCGCCGGCACCTTCCGCACCCAGCCCAACACCCTCAGGGAGTGCCAGGCTTGCTACGAGTGTGACCGACAAGGTGAGCTGGCACCACACCGTGCCATGCTGTGCTGTGCAGCACGGTGCCATGCTGCTCACCGCCTGCTTTCTGCAGCTTTCCAGAGTGTGCTGAGCAACTGCTCGGCCACCAGCAATGTCGCCTGTGGTTGCGAGCCTGGCCGCTTCCGTGTCTGCCTTGACAAGCAGTGCAGCGAATTCTCTTGCCGGAAATGCCAGCCCTGCACCGGACGCCTCATCCAGCGACCCTGTGAGTGCTGCCAGTTGCCCCATGTGACCTGCCAGCTGTGCCACCTCTGGCTGTGCCACCCTGCCTCATGCCCACCCTCTCCCCAGGCTCGGAGGCACAGGACACGCTTTGTGACAGTAGCTGCAAGCCTGACTTCTACAGAGAGGGTGACGAGTGCCGGCCATGCCACACGTAAGCATTGACCCTCCAGCCAGGAAGGCATGTGGGGCCCATGGCCTGGCACAGCATGGCACCCATGGGTCCCATCTCCTTGCAGGAGCAAGGACAAGTGTAGCAAAGAGTGCCAGCAAGTGTGTGGCAGCAACAACAATCAAGGTATGGGGACAATGGGGCCGGGGTTGGTGGTGTGAAGTCACCATGCTGGCCAGCTGATGGGAATGTTCCTGCTTCTCCTTTCAGGCTCAGGTCTGGAGTATATCCTGCTGGGACTCACTGGGCCTTTCTTCCTGGGTGCCCTTGCCATCTACCGCAAGAGGAAGAGGCTCTGGGGTGATGCCCTGGCAGGTGGTCCCCTCCCCACAGCACAGGCTGCCACCTCAGTGGCCGGGGCTGCAGCCACACCATGGTGCCAGTTTGGTGCCCTGAGGTGGGACAACCCGTGCTGGACCCAGCCATGCTCCCCACAGGGGAGAGAGTGTGCCACTGGCACAGCAAAGCAGAGCCTCAAACACCAGGCAAACACTCAAACACTGCTGTGGGAGCCGCCCAGTGATGAAGGGGAGCCCTGTGCACCTCCAGAGCCCCGTGGTGCCCTGCTGCAGGGCAGCCAGCTCTACGCTGTCATCGATGTGGTGCCAGTACGGCGTTGGAAGGAGTTCATGCGGATGCTGGAGCTGCGGGAGGCAGAGATTGAGCTGGTAGAGCTGGAGGTGACCCACATCCGTGACCAGCAGTACGAGATGCTGAAGCGCTGGTGCCAGCAGACCAGTGCCACACTGGACCACGTCTTTGCCGCCCTGGAGCGCATGGAGCTGGCTGGCTGTGCCGAGGCACTGCGCCAGAGTCTGTCCGTGGGACCCTGATCCCCAGCGTCAGCACCCTGGCACCGGGAGGTCCCCACACCTCCACACCTCACTGGGCACCTCATCCCAGCTATACCCCTAAGTATTGTTACTTATGCCGTGTAGACATTTTATGTCAGTTTTATGTCCTCTTCCCACCTGCCTGTCCCCTCTATTTATGTCCCCCTGCTCCCAGGGCCGGGGAGGACCTCATGCCCCAGCACGTCGGCTGCCCAGCCCCTCGCGGGACGAGCGGGCACCGAGCCCATCGCGAACCCATGGGATAGTTCTCAAGGCTGCCCGCTGCAGGGCGCTCCTTCCCCCTTCCCAATAAAGTGGTGTGTTCTCCATTCACCTGCCATGGCCCTTCTGCGCAAGGCTGTGCAGGCCGGGCACTAGGACGCTGCTGGCCTCAGGACCACCACTGGTGATGTGGCCACCACAGGGGACAGGCAATGTGGGTGCAGAGATGCTGGTGGTGTGGGTGTTGGGGGTGATTGTGGTGATGTTGGTGAGGGGGGCTCCGCTGTCAGCGACCATGGTGTGGGTGGGGGATGGTGTGGGCAGCCCCAGGAAGGCGCGGGGCACTGCTGGCGGGGTTTATCGTTTTAATCGCTGGAAAGGCAGGCGGTCTGGGCAGAGGTGAGCCGGAAGCTGGCCTTGAGCGGCTCTGAAGGGGCAGGAGTGAGGGCGAGCGCTCTGCAACGGCGAGTGGTGCCAGCGGGGCGTGCCCCGAGCCCAGCCAGAGCGGCCGAGCCGGGCAGTGCACAAGGAGCCGCGTGTCCCACTCCGCGGCAGCTCGCTTTGCAACGGGCAGCACAGGGGGGCGGTGGGCTGGCGGCAGCGGGATGTGGGGGTGGGGGAGGCTACGGGTGCCTGGGGCGGTGGGGGGGGCTTCTCTGGGTTGGGCTATGTGGCCATCCACGGCAGGAGGAGGGTGCCGAAGCATGTCGCGGTCCATGGGAGGACCTGCCAGCCTCCTCCTGCTGCGAAGAGCCGGGATGCGGTGTGGCGTGGCTAGTGCTTGGCTATGTCCCCCTTCTTGAGGATGATCTGTCGCTGCCAGGGCGCCAGCTTTGTTTCATCGTACCCGAGAGTCCTTAGCTTTTCCGACTGCTCCTTCTCCTTCTCCTCCTCCTCTCGCTTCAGTTTCTCCTGCTCTTTCCTGCTCAGCAGCAGAGGGCACAGGGCGCCGCGGTCACCAGAGCCGCGGGAGCCGCCGTGCCCGCCCACCCAGGGAAGGGGCTTGCGGCACTCACCGTTTCTGCTCCCTGCGAAGGGAAAGGGAAGAGTGGGATTAGCAGAGCCGCGGGAGGGACCGGCTGGTGCGGCATCCCCCGACCCTGGCTCACCTCTCTTCCTCCAGCTTCTTGCGCAGGATGTCCCTCCTCCAGGCCGGCATGCTGGCCAGGCGCGCCTCCTCTTCTTTCTCCTGCAACAGACAGCCGTGTTACCGGCACTGCCGGGAGCTCGCCCTCGCTGCCGGCACCATGGGGCCGCAGCATTATGCTGGTGCGCGGTATCACATCCTTCTGGCAGCCGCGTCCTTGGCACGGTACTGGTGGGGTTCACCAGCGCACGGCTCGCCGACGCGCCCCTCGCTGCCCGCCTTCCGCCGGCGCCGGGAGGAGGAAGGAGCGCGTGGCGTGGCCAGCCCTTGCAGCACACCACAGCTTTATTGCATGACACGCGGGGGCCCACGCTGCCCCGGCACCGCAAACGCCACACCAGAAGGGAGCGCAGCCCCGCCGCTGCACCTCCCACACGACACACAGCCACGGCAAGCGGCACACACTGCAACCTCGGCCCGGGGCCGCGCAGAACAACACCCAGCCCTCTGCCAAGCTGAGCCGGACCACGAGCCACAGAGGCAGGTGAGCACACCCGGGCACCAGCCCACAGTTGTCCCCTGAGCTTGCTACAGCCCCACGCCACACCACTGGCACAGCCTGTAGCATCCCGCCGGACTCAGGTGTCGAACATCTCTGCCTCCTTCTCCTTCCAGAAGGAGAAGCTGCGGTCAATGAAGCGGCAGACGTCCTCCTCGCTGAACTCTCCCAGCTCCGGCACTGGCACTGCTGCCCCCTGCCCTTCCAGGGCCATGGTGGAGGGCTGTGGCAGGCTCTCTACCACTGCCACAGGGTCATCCCCAAAAAACTCCTGCACGAGGTCCTCAAAGCCGTCAAGCCAGTGGCGATGGCCAGCCTCGACCTGCTCCAGTACGGTGCGGTGGAAACGGCGGACGTGGTGCCAGCTGTGGCTGCCCAGGCGGTCAAACATCTCGTAGCAGAGGAGGTGGCGGAAGCGCCGCTCCTCGGGGCTGAGGGGCATCTCCAGCAGCTGGAAGTAGCCCAGCATGAAGAGGTCAAGCGGGAGGCTGTTGTGGGGCATGGGCGAGCCGCCTACATGGGGCAGGAAGTGTTGGGGCCAGTACAGCACCGTGGTGCGGCTCAGTCGCCGGATCTGACGCCCTGGGACCCGGCGGGCGACACTCCTCCAGCGGGCCAGCAGCCGCCCCGCTGCCGGTCGCCGTCTCCCCGGCCGCCGAGGCCGCTCCTCCCCAGGCACTGCCGAGAGTGCCCTCTTCTTCCAGTGCTCCAGGAAGAGGAAGACGGCGCGCTCCTTGCACCCCTTGATGTGTTCATGTGGGCTGCTTGGCTCTGGCAGCGCTGGCCTGCTCCGCCGCAGTGCCCCATCCCCGTATTCCTCCTCCAGGATGGGCCGGCGGGTGCTACCAGGGGGCTGCACCCGCTTGTGCTTAGTGACCCTGGGAGGAGGTACAGGGGGCCCCCCTGGCCCCTCGTAGTTGGCCTTGAGGCTGCGAACAGAGACACCGCAGCCCAGGATCTCACGCCGGGCATCGTGCTGGGCACCGGGACTGCCCGCTGCTCCCCCCGCCCCAGGGCCCTCCCGGCCTCTCAGGGTGGCTGGCGGCGTGGCTGTGCTCCTCGGCAGTGTGGGAGACTGGCTGCTGCGGGCAGGCGCATCCTCGTGGGCGAGGGCGAAATGCCGGGGTGCCGGGGGGGTGGAGAGCGGCACGAGTGGCAGCAGCTCCTCCTCTAGCCCCCCTGGAATCGGCTTCCCCGGCTGTGCCTCGTGCATCACCCGCAGGCTCCCCAGCTGCCTCTCCAGGTGCTGCATGTCCTCCTCCCACATCGCTTCCCCGGTGGGTCCCAGTATGCCCCTGCGGGCAGGTGGCCCGTGCCGGCACAGGGGCGGCGAGCGGCTCCCAGGCTGCGGCGGGAAAGAGGGCAAAGGGGCTCTTGAGGCCATGCTGCACGCACCTCGTGCCACTGCCGCCGTGTGTGGCATCCCCGGGGTACGACGCCCCTGCATGCAGGTAGGGTGGTCCCCAGCCCAATTGGGAGCCAGAGGCAATGCCAGGCACACCATCTCGCCAGGTCCTGAGCTGCTTGGGCCATGCCCGCGCCGCGCTCGCCTCTGCGGCACGTGGGACCCTCCTACCTTGCGCCGCTGCTCCTCTTCCTCCTGCATGCGGAGCTGCAGCTTGCGAACCATCACCTGCCGCTTCCACTCGGGGATGGGCCGACCCTGCTCGTCCTGGCTCGGCACCAGTGCCTCCACCTCCACCGCTGCCCCAGCGCCGGCTGCCGGCACCGGTGAGCTTCCGTTCAGCACTGGCTCTGGTGAGCCGCCTGCCAGGCAGCGGGGTGGCCCAGCAGCCTCGGGGGTGGCTGGAGGGGTGGGCGTCCTGGTGGGTGATGGGGAGGACACTGGCGACTCTGCCTGTGGAAGGAGGGAGGGAGGGCGGTGGGCACTTGCCGTGCTGTGCGGTGCCACGCCACCGGCTCCCCTGGCCCCCATCACCACCTACGTTGGCCCCTGCCTGGCCGCTGCCGGAGAAGACGGTGGTGAAGCCTTTGCTCTGCGGCGTTGGCTTGAGGCTCTTCCCAGCTTTGATCTCGGCCAGCAGCTCCGAGTTGTCGCCGGTGGGGGACATCATGTTGAAGGACTTGGTGCCTGAAGGGAGGCAGGAGGGGCATTAAGCACCCCGCCAGCACCATCTCCCTGCCCCTGTCAATCCCCCATCAGCTTGCGGGATAGGGGGGTGGAGGGGTGGCTGGCTGACTGCCCCCCTCCCCACCATCCTGGAGCCCCTGGAAGGCCCCTGAAGCAGCATCCTGACACCTAGCTCAGTCAGCACAGCACATCACCAAACTCTTGGGTCAGCATATCACCAAACTCCTGGGTCCTTCAGACCCCAGTGGAGCAACCTTCCAGCACTCAACAACCCGGCACCCCAGCTCCACAGATCCATAAGACCAGCACTCCAACAGCAGCTTACAGGGTCCACAGCACCCTGCTGCAGCAGCACCCCACCCCACTCAGCTGTAAGGGTCCCAGCCTGGCCCCAGCCCCAAATGCCACTCCATGCCCTGAGGCACTACACTGCAACAGAAGTGTGCCTCTGGCTCCGTGGCCGGTCTCAGCCCTGCAACTGTAGCACGGCCCCTACACTCCCCTGGCAGCTCCCGGCAGCGATGCACCCACAGCCTGAGCCAGACTCCCTGCCAGCTCGGTGCCCAAAGGGCTGCGTGGCACCGGCACACCGAGGATGCCCTTCCCACTGCTCATGCCACCCGCCTCGCGAGCACCCACCGTCCGTGCCAGCCATGCGTGAGTCCCTAACGGCCCATGGTACCGTGCCAAGGCAAAGCCCCCTCCCCGCGGCAGGCGCCCGCAGCTCGCTCCGCTCGGCTGAGCCACGCCGGAGCCAGAGGGCTGCGGGTGCTGCGGGCCCAGCGGGACGCGCGCGCTGCCATCCAGCGCCGGCTGAGACCCCCCGGTCCCGGGAGCCGGCGCTAATAAAGCGGGCGCCGAGCAGCGGCCAAGCCCGCCGGCTGCAGTCAGCGGCGGGGGAGCGGCCGGTGCGCTCACGTGGCGGGGTCACGCCGGCCGGCTGAGCGCGAACAAAGGCTCTCTGTGTGCGGGTACGCGGGGCCGTGGGGCCCGGCTGCCTGCCCAGCCCTGCCAGCCCTGCCTGGCGGCTTCGGCAGCCCCGCACCAGCGCTTGGCCTCCCGCGTGGCACCGCCGGCCGGCGACGC
Organism: Cyanoderma ruficeps; assembly: GCA_008694505.1. Lineage (NCBI taxonomy): Eukaryota > Metazoa > Chordata > Aves > Passeriformes > Timaliidae > Cyanoderma > Cyanoderma ruficeps. Next base: position 2,955,568 of record VZDJ01000034.1, read on the forward strand.
GCAGCGAGGGCCCCGGCGGCCGGAGCGCCGCGGGCAGGTGACAGCCCCAGCGGCCGTCGATGCCCCGTGGCTGCAGCACAGGACGGCGCCGGCACAGGCCCCTCCGGCTGTGCCCCGCGCCAGGGCACCCCCTGAGCAGGGAGGAGCGTGGGGCCACGGTACTTACTCTTCATCTGCCTGAGCGCCTTTCCTCCTAGGGAGAGAAGCAGAGAGGCGGCGCGGGGCGCGCGGCAAAGGAAGGATTTGGCCACCGCGAGACAAGAGAGAAGAGAAGCGGCCAGCAGTGAGAGCAGGCAGGGGCGAGCGGGCGTGGGGGCCCCCGCGCCGACACCGGAGGAGAGAAGGACAGAGAGGCTGTCAGGAGCCACGCGGCCGAAGTGCCGCGGGAGGAGACGAGCCAAGGAGGTCAATGCCACAGTGCAGCCAATGGGACAGTGCCCAGGATCACTCCCCGTGCCCACCCGGCACCCTGCCACTTACTTCCCGTAGAGGAGGAGGAGCGGCGGGGGCCGGCAGGAGTCTCTGCGAGTGGGGGCGGCGGTGGGGGTGTCGGGCAGGCAGTGTCGGGCAGTGGTGGGGGCGGGGGTGGAGGCGGCAGCTCGGCACCTGGCTTGCTCTCCCCATTGCTCATGGTGTCCGCCGAGATGGGTGATGCCTGGAAGAGAGCATTGTGTTGCGGGCAGGAGTCGCTCGGTGCTGGTGCCAGTGAGCTGTGCATAGGCTCGCGGCGCGGGGCTCACCTCCTCGGTGTGAGCCATTCGCTGGGGGCCTGGCTGCTCAGCCACAACTTGCCCCAAGTGCTTGTAGTAGTCACCAGTGCTCGGCTGCTTGCCGAAATTCCTTGACCGCCTGCTGGAGTCAGCCCGGCGCAGGCCCTCGGGGCTGCTGTCACGCGATGCCAGCTGTAATGGGGAGCCCACTTCAGCACCGCTGTGCCCAGCTATGACTGCAGGGTGCAGGGCCGTGGTGCAGTAAGACTGCCAGCAGTTTGCCTTGGGACAGATGCAGAGCTGGGACGGACAACAGGTGCGTGCCCTGGAGTCTGTTCGGCAAACGGCTCTACCGGGGATGCGTGCCATGGGGGCAGCGTGTGGCATCAGTGCCTGGCGCTGTGACCCCATAGCCTGTGCCCAGGATCCTGTCCAAGCCTCCCCCGGGATAACCCCCTGGGAACAGGAGTGCCGAGCCCCAGCCCCGCAGATTACCGGAAGCTTATCCCGCGCGGGGCTAGGGCCCAGTTCCAAACCTCCCTCTGAAAAGGGCTCTCAAGCAGTGCAGCCTCAGCTCACCCCAGCGCATTCCACAGCGGCTTTGCGAGTTATGCTGCCGAGTGCTGCGGTGCAGGGGGCTGTGCCTGCTCCCTGGGTTTGGATTGTCACCTCAGCATAGCCCTGCTCCCCTTGCTGGGGGCCCTGCTATTTGCATTTCCCCGTATGCCACCTCCACCCATGGCGTTTTCACAGTGAGCCCAGGTGCTCACCAGCCCCAGCTAAGTCAACAAACTGCAGTTTGGTGCTTCCTACTCTGACTGCCATGGGAGCTGTGCCAAGCCTGGCTCCTGCTCAGCAGTCCCAGCCCCGGTCTGGCACAAGGATCCGTGTTGCTGAGCCCCATTTCATGGGGCACCCACACCACTGTGGCACCGCTCTGCCACACGCCCACACCTCCCCAAGGCAGCCCGTTACTCCGGTAAGCACTAAAGAGCCAAGGCCATGTGCAGTCACTGTGGGGTCCCGAGCCCACCACGTGCCTGGCACACACTGCTCTGCCAAGACCCTCATCCCACGTGCCCCATCCCCCAGAGCACTGGACTCTGCCAGTGTCCTGACCACGTCCAGAACCCTGTCCCTGCTGAGGTGGCAAGAGCCATGGCAGGGGGTCAGAGCGGCCCCAAACCTACTGCATCCCTATGCCTCCCCAGCCCGCCATGGAGGGCTGCACCCCTCTTACCTGTGCACGCCTGGCTGAGCCCTCTCAGCTCCTGGCAGCGCTGGCTGTGCCACCCGACACCTGTGGCGCGGGTGACACTGGAGCCGGCCGCTCGGGTTACCGCCTGCGCAGCTGCCCACGCCCAGCTCGGCATGGTGCCGGTGGCATCGCCGGGCCTCATGGGCGCGGCTGCCATGGCATGATGCTGCCGGGTGCCCCAGCCGGTGCAGCAGTGGAGTGTGCCCACCCAGTGCCATGGAGCTACGACAGCATCACTGGCCCCAGCTTGCTGCATCCTCACTGCTGGTTGAGCCCCAGCCCCCTCAGTGCATGTCAGCGCTGCAGGCATGTTGCCTCCAGCTGTGGCCAGAGATTGTCCCCTCCCAGTGCAGACAACAACTCCTCAAAGGGGATGGGTGCCCGGTGGAATGTCCCTCCCAGGTGATATGCCCCTTGAGCTGTGTAGGGGGCATGGTGCAGGGGACACGGTGCATGGGGCCGTACCTCTCGGCGCAGTGCCTGGCTCTCCACATGCCGCAGGTTGTTCTTGGCCCGCACGTAGATGTCAGCGGTGTGGGGGGCAGCGGGGGGCGCAGGTGCAGGATAGCCGGGGGGTGGTGGGGGTGNGGTGGTGGCGGCGGGGGACCCTCGCCTGCTGGGCCCCGGCCCCGTGGCCGCATCTCAGGGTCCAGCATGTCCATGTACGCCTGCATGTCCGCCAGCGCTGGCTCAGGCACCCCTGCGCAGGGCAGGGGGTCAGGGGGGGCTGGACCCGCACCCCCCGCCCTGCGCCCCCTGGCCCCGCACTCACGGGCGGCGGGGGCCCCTGGGAGGCCGCCCCTCTTCTCCCCGGTGCTGGATTGGCTGGAGTGGCAGGAGTCGTAGTTGGAGAGGGTGCTGGCAGGGGAGCCCACCTCGAAGCGCGCCTGGGGCACCGACGCCGTGGTGTTGGGCGATGACATGCCCGAGTCGGGCTGTCGGCATTCCCCATCCGCCGAGGGGTCTCGTGACAGCACACGGTGCTCCACGCTCTGCTGGCACAGCCGTGGGGTCAGGCAGTGGGGCAGGGGTGGGGAGGCCCTGCGTGCTCCCAATGTGCTCCCCATGCCCTTGTCCCCGGGCACCACCGTACCATGTTCTCCACAGTGCGCAGGTACTGGGCACAGTGACTGTGGCCATTGTAGTCAGCGAGGTCGGCTGCTGTGTAGCCATCCTGGTCACGGATGCTGAGGTCGGCACCATTCACCACCAAGATCTGGCAGCACTGAGGAGAGTGGGGGTGCATGGAAGGGCTGGAGGGAAGGGTCTCCCCTCACCCTGACACCCTGTTGGCCACAGCACCCACCTCCAGCTCGCCATTCTCAGCGGCATCATGCAGCGGTGTGCCACCCCAACCATCGGCAGTGATCTCCCCGCCGTGCAGCAGCAGCCAGCTCAACACCTTGGCATGGCCACGACTGGCAGCAAAGTGCATGGCTGTGGCCCCCTCAGCGTCCCGCTCCGACAGGCTCACCGTCGTGAAGCTCATCTGTGTGGGCAGGCAGGCTGAGCACTGGGGCTAAACACCTTGTGCTGTGCCACCGTGCCGTGCCATGCCGTGCCTGGGCAGTGCTTACCAGCCATACGATGACGGTGTTGTGGCCCATCTGGGCGGCGGCGTGCAGCGGGGTCATGCCGTCGTAAGCGCGCGCGTGGGGGTCAGCCCCACAATCCTGCACCAGGTACTGGATGATCTCCAGGTGGCCCTCCTGGCAGGCGAGGTACAGCGGGGTGGCCCCCGTCTTGGTCTGGGCACTCAGCGTACTGCAAGCGGGGCACAGAGCGCCCGTCACCTGTGGCCACTGCTACTGCCAGGGCTGGGACAGGGGGCAGGCAGGATACAGGGCTATGGGGGCTTGTAGGACACAAGGAACATGGGGAGGTGCAGGGGACACAGCTGTGGGCAGGCAGGGCAGTGCCGGGGCTGGGAGCTGTCCACCTCATGGCTTCCCATAGGCCCCCGTGCTGAGGTGGTGGCTGCAGCTGCAGCGGGAGGTCACTAAGTTAATCAGCCTGCTTAGGCTAAGCTCCTTCCTCCGGCTGTTTTTGGACACTGCAATTTAGTCGTATTTTAAAGTAAGCTGCTTACACAGCACCGGCTGTGGAGCCGGCGGGGAAAGGCCAACCTGCACCATGGTGCTGCCCGGCCCAGCTACCGTGCGCTGGTGTCCCCCCACTGCCCCAAAAGGCCTTGGCATCCTCGTGTCTCTAGTCCTGAACTGTATATCCCAAATTGTGCAACCCAAATCCTGAATACTACACCTTTTACCCCACATCCCCCATAGAGCCATATTCTGCATCCCACATCCTGCATCCTGTCTCCCGACCCCACAGGAAGCTGTTCTATTAAATGCTCCATAAAAAAACCCTCTTGAATATTTAAAAAAGGAAGAGCAATAAATACTCTGCTCTGTTATCGCAATGATCGCAGGCCCTTAATAATTGATCCCTGTAACTGTGAGACGGGCTGTGGCCAGCACTCCCTTCCCGCTGTGCCTTGCGTGCTGTGCCACTGAGTGCCTGCCCCATGGTCCAGCAGTGCCAGGCTGGCACAGTCCTCTGTGCTGCCCCAGCAGGGGCTGGGCATGGGGCTTGAGGCAGTTGCAGACTGAGGTGCAGGGGACAACAGGAGCACAGGCACAGAGTCAGTCCCTGATTCCCATTTCTCAGTAATTGGGAAGGGGTTAAGCCACTTGGGCAGCACCCGTAAACTGCTTTGCCAGATGGCTGAGACCCCATGCTGGGCCACCGGCTGCCGGGGGCCCCGAGGGCCGGTGCGAAGGTGGGCTGGGAGCGCCAGCACCCCGCAGCGGCACCAGGGATTGGATTTCGCAGCTGTAACGGAGCCTGCGGGCAGGCGCGGGGCTGGGAGCAGGGCCAGCCCTAAATAATTCAGGGGGAAGGCGGTGACAGCAGCGGAGCAACTCCGGCAAGCAGCGTGAAAGGCAATGCGAGTGCCGTGCCACACCTGGGCTGACACAGTGGGCGTCGAGCAGGAGCAGTGACTGGTTTGGGGCTGGGCTCGGGCTGCAGGGGTTAATCCCAGAAGCGCTCAGGGCTAAACTGGCACACCTGGGGCAAGGAGATAAAGAGCTGGGGCTGGACAGCTCTGGCTAATAAGTGCCATGGGATCCAGGGACCTCTGTGGCCCTGCCTGGAGGAAAGGATGCAGGGCACTGGTGTTGTGGCACCCAGAGACAGAGGGGTGTCGAGTGCCACTCGTCCCGCTGCCTCAGGACTCCCTGGATGTGGGAGAGCTGTGCAACCCCTCTCATCCACAACCCTGGAGCCTTCCAGGGACAATGTGGAGCAACAGCGCATCCCCCCGGCTCCGCTTTGGCCGGGTCTGTGGGTTATTTCTAGTGGCCTCTGCCCACCACAGGAAATCGGATTAGCGGCCACCTAATCGCCTGCTGCAGCCTCGTGGCGAGGCCCGGCATCGCGGGGCCCGTGGGCTGGTGTGCCACGTAACCCGGGGACCAGCCCGGCCCCAGGTACCGCTCAGGAGGAAAAGCCCAGGGGATGCTGCCGCGACGGAGCCGTCTGAGGGAGGCTGCCATCTCCAGCAATGCCCACGGATGCGGGCGAGCGGAAAGGTCGTCTCCGGCGCGGGGAGCAGCCTCTCCTCGGCGGTCAGCCTAATCCATTTACATAACAGCGGGCGGACAAAGGCGGCTGTGTTATCGCCCCGCGCCAGGAGCCGACTCAGCGGCCAGTGACAATATTTCTGCCAGCGCTCGCCCCTCTCCTCCTCGCCCCTTCTTTCTGGGCCATAAAGAAGGTGCAGCTGGCTGCCAAGCCTGATAACGTGGCCGCGTTGCTCTTGGAGCTGGGGGGGTGTGCAGCATTTGTCCCCAGTGCTGGCACCTTGCTCAGTGGCTGGAGAGAGGGTTGGGGCCACAGCAGGCACCCTGTTCTCCCACTAGCCCTTCTCCTGCTGGTGGGTGCCAAGCTTCTGGCAGACCTTTGTCTAGCTGCCAGCAGTGGGGGCCGTTACCTGGGGCAGTGTCCCAAGAGGAGTCGCAGGGAAGGGAAATCCCCTTTCACCGCGGCGTAGTGGACGGGCAGTGCTCCCGTGTTGGTGGCTGCCGTGGGGTCACTGCCTCCAAAGCGGAGGAGCCAGTCGATCACCTCATGGTGACCGAAGCGGGCTGCCAGGTGGAGGATGGTGGCACCAGAGTTGTCTGTGTCCTGCAGGAGGAAGTGGGACGGCGGTCAGTACCGGGGACCAAGCCCTTCCGGCTGGGGGACTGGGCACCGCAGGCGGCCGTGGGGCATCCCCCAGCCTGGAGCTGCTTCCGGGCGGGTGGAGTGGCCAGGGTGGAGTTCCTGTCAGCATGGAGCGGGGCTGGAACAGGAGCACAGGGCATTGGAGGGACAGTGGGACCAGCGTGTCTGCCCTCCGTCACGGGCCTGCGCCTGCACACAGTGAGTGCAGCACAATGCTCTCCTTGTTCTACCGGCCGCGGAACCCCTAACCGCGGGAACTTGCCGCCGAACCCCGCTGTGCCGCCGGCCCGTCCGCCCTCCACGCTCGGTGGGGCGCGAGTAGGGTTGGCCACTGGCCAGGAGGTGGCCGATGCGTGCTGACCCCTTCCTTCCCGACTAATCTCCGTTCCCAGCCCCGCCGCTGCCTCCTCTTCCTTCGGCCGTCACATGTCTTTAACTCTCGGCCGGCCCCGGCGCAAGCCGCTTACCTCCCCGGTCCCGCTGTTGTGTAACCCCGGGAGGGGGCGGCAGCCCCGGGGAATATGTGCTGCCCTCGAGGCTGAACCCCTCCGGGATGCCGGGACTCTCCGGGTGCATCGGATGCCGCCCAATATGCACGGCAGAGCCCTGCCCGTGCCGGCCAGGACGGACCCCGGCTCGACGTCGGCAGAGTTGGGGGCACCACGCGTGACCGTCTCCCCGCGGCCACAGCCACCCACACGGGACCGCGGAACGCCTCCCCGGCCGCCCGCGCCATCGAGGAACCCTCCGCCGCCCCCCGCGACCCCGCTCGCACCTGCACGCCGCAGCCCCCCTGCGTGAGCAGCCACTGGAGACAGGCGAGGTTGCCGGTGGCGGCGGCGTCGTGGGCCGGCGTGGCCCCATTTCGCGCCCGCGCGTCCCCGCGGAGCGCGGCCTCGGCCGCCAGGTACCGGAGGCAGGCGAGGCGGCCGGCGCGGGCAGCGTGGTGCGCGGGAGATGCGCCCAAGGCGTCCCGCAGCCCCGGCCGCAGTAGCCCGGCCGCCCGCAGCCCCCGCAGCGCCTCCACGTCCCCCTGTCGCGCCGCCTGCAGCGCCCGCTCCAGCGCCATCCCGGCGGCGGCCCCGGCCCCAGCGGCCCCGGCGGCCNCGGCCCTGGCGGCCCCGGCCCCGGCGGCCCCGGCCGCCGCTTGGCACTGCGCGGCGCTCCCGCCCCGCCGCCCCCCGGCCCCGCCGGCTCCTCCTCTCCCTCCCCCGGGGCCGCCCCTCCGCCCGCCCCGCCCGACGGCGCGGCGATTGCCCGCTGCTCGGGACCCCCGCACCGCTCCCCCCGGCCTCAGCTGGGGCAGTGGCGCTTTGCCGAAAGGAGGACGGGACCAGGACTAGGACCGCCGCAAGTCCGGGTGGACCCCAAAGCGGACCGTACGCGGCTGCCGGCGCCGCTGTCCGCGGCCTCGGGGAGCGGCCCCACGGGTGTCCCCTCCCGCCGCCCGCCCAGGAGAGAGGCGCGGCAAAGATGGACTCCTCCGGCAGCCCCGACGTGTGCTACCTGTCCTAGCAGCGCAGGCAGAACGGGGGTCGCTGGGCGGGCGGCTGCCCCGCCTCGGCCTGCCGCGGGGTGCCGTAGCCGGGCACGGTCCGCTTTGGAGTCCACCCGGACTTGCACCGGCGGCGGTCCCGGCCGCCAATCGGCAAAGTGGTTTTATGAATCGCTGGCGGGGCAGGGCGGGAGAGCCGGTCAGCGGGCGGCGTGGGAAGACAGGCGGGGACCCCCCTCCGTCAGCACCGAGGACAGCGAAGGTGCCTCTCGATCAGCACCGAGGACAAGGCAAGGCCGCCTTGCCCGCCTCCTCAGCCTGCCCCCCGCCCTCCCTGCCGGGCCGTCCCGCCCTGTCCCGCCGGCCGTTCATAAAGCCGGTGGCGGTACGGAGAGCGGGAGCGCTATGTCCCTCGCCGGGAGTCGCGCGGCTGGCATCTCGGCTCCTGCGCCCTCCTCCTGCCTCCGCCGAGCTGTGCAAGGTGAGAGCTCAGGCATTCCCGGCCCCCCGGGTTGCCCCGTCTGCCCGCAGACCCTCCGGTCCCTCACGGAGACGCGCCGCCGCGCTCGTACCGACGAGAGCCGACAGCTCGCGTTCGGCGAGGCCGTGAGTGTCACGCTCCCGGCACCCCGCGTCCCCCGGGCGGGATCCTGGACCATTTCTGGACTCTGCGTGCGCTCCACTGCGAGCTGTCACTGCCTGCTCGGGGTGTCGCCACCACCCCACCCAAAATCCCTGGGCGCCCACGTGAGCTGTGTTACAACCGGAAAGAACCGACGGCGCCGGGAACGCGGGCGGGGGGGGTGGTGCTGCCCATGCCGACCCGAAGACCCTGGCTCCCCACGAGTCCCCGCGCTGACAGGGCACTCCTGGGCGCGGCGGGGGGACCCCATTCCCGGTGCCGCCCTTCGCCCCGGTGCTCCTCCCCGCGCGGGGGCGCGCCGCGCGCCGCCCGCCAATGGCCCGGCGGGGCGTGTCCGGGGCGCGGCGGGGCGGGGCGTGGCCAAGCGCGGCGGTGCCGCAGCGCCGCTGCGGGTGGGGCGCCGGTGCAGCCATGTCGGAGCCGGGGGCCGCGGGCCCAAGCCCGGCCGCCATCCAGGTGTCCAGGTACGGCCCCGCCGCGGCCGGGGACCCGGGCAGGGCTGAGCAGGGAGGCGGGCGTGCTGGGGGCCGCGGGCGGATGCCGGTCTGCAACCGAGATGCTGCCCGCCCTGCTGCCGGCATCGGCGGCGCCGCCCGCTTTAGTCACGCTGACAGTGACACCGGACGCGGGCAGAGTGCAGCAGCGCCGCGCCCGTGCTCTGTGCTGCAGGGCCTGGGAGCGGGCAGGGCTGCCACGACTCTCCCGCCTGTGTCCCCGCTGCTCCCGAGCGCGGCCGCCCTGAAACAGCAGCTCCTGTCCGGGCCAGAGCGCAGCCGGTGCCTCAGAACCCCCCGGGGCGTTATTCGCCGTTGGCAGAAAGCGCGGCTGCTGCCGGGAGGCCGCGTGGAGCACTTACACGTGCCCAGCTCGGTCTGTGTCGCACCGGCGCCCGGCGGGGTGCGGCCCCGGTGAGACGCCGGCCGCCCCACCAGAGGCGCCCTGCTTCCTTCCGCTCCCAGCGGTAATTTGGAGCGGTTTGCATTGCAGCTTACAGGAAGCCGCGTGCGAGCAGCGATGGCCCGGCAGCTCAGCCGGTGGGCGATATGCTGCCTCCGGGTAGCCGCACCTGGGCTGGGCTGGGGGCGCGGCAGGGGTTGTGAGTTCTCATGTGCCTCCTTCGGCAGGATTATGCGCCCAGACGATGCTAACATCGCGGGGAATGTCCACGGGGGAACCATCCTGAAGATGATCGAGGAGGCCGGAGCCATCATCAGCACCCGCCACTGCAATTCCCAGGCCGGGGTGAGTAGGTGCCGGAATGCCCGCCGGCCTCTGGCGTGGTGACCCTTGACTCGCTGCCGTGTCTCACGGACAGCAGAAGTCCCCTACTGGGAATGTTTGCTCCTGCACGCAAACTGGTGTCTCTGGCTGCAGCTGGGACAGGGTCTCAGTAGCTAGAAGGATTCTGCTGAAATTGTGGTTTACCAGCAGAAACATTATTGCTCATTATTGCTGTTAATGTTTTGACTTCTGAGAAAGGCAAATTGAGGCTACCCCAGTGTTGGTTACAGATGGGGAAGGAAGCATGGCTGGTGACTGATAAGGTGGCGGTTGCAGTATCCGAGCTGCACGTGGCATGGCTGACTTGGCTGGTCTCAGGACCACGCCAGCTGTGGTCCTGCGTGGCGTGGCTGTGATCACTACCTTGGCTGTCTCACCATCCTCAGGAGCCCTGTGTGGCTGCACTGGCGCGGGTGGAGCGGACGGACTTCCTCTCGCCGATGTGCATCGGCGAGGTGGCCAATGTCAGTGCCGAGATCACCTACACCTCTCGGCACTCTGTGGAGGTTCAGGTCAACGTCATGTCTGAAAACATTTTAACAGGTGGGTGGCCGCTGGTGGCTGTGTTGTGGAATTCCAGGAATAACAGTGTTAAGCCCAGAACTTCTAGCAGTGACTCCATCCTCTGCTCTGTCACTGGCAGCATTCGGCAGAGAGGAGATTTAGCATGTTTATTGACAGAGCTGGGGGTGCAAGGAGGGCTGGTGGTAGGGAGGGAGGCCAAGCAGGCTCCCTGGGATTTATGGCTCCATTGTAGTGAAAAACAGCAAAATCTGCTCTTAGCTCTTCCTGCCTGATTTGCTGCCTGTGGCTGCCTTTGGCCTGAAAAAGTCCCTTTTCCTGCTGTTGCTGTGACAACCAGTTCTGCTCACTGGGACACCTTCCCAAAAGCACACTGTCACATCTGCTACGAGCTAAAGCCTGGCAGGAGCCAGCAGGGCAAGGGGCCACCAATGCCAGTAGCATTGGCGGTGTGTCCTCAACCCCAGACTGGTGGCAGGTACAGCACTGCTGGCCTTGGCACCATCACCTGCTGCCCCCTTCTCCTCCAGGGGCAAAGAAGGTGACGAACAAGGCGACACTGTGGTATGTGCCGCTGTCCCTGAAGAACGTGAATAAGGTCGTTGAGGTTCCCCCCATCCAGGTAGGACAGCTCACTTGGGTCCCCCAAAATTGGAACTTGTCCTCCCTGTGGAATGGCACTAACCTGGTCCTGTTGGCACTCCCAGCTGTGCCAGTGGCTTTGCCAATCCCCTTCTTACCAGCCCTCTATTCCAGTATGCGAGAAAGGAGCAGGAGGATGAGGGGAAGAAACGTTATGAGGAGCAGAAGCTGGATCGGCTGGAAACTAAGCAGAGAAATGGTGACGTGATCTTACCTGTCATCAACCCAGGTAACACAGGCAGTGTGTAGCCAGTGCAAATTGCCCAACAGTACTGGGAGACCAAACTGGTCCCCAGGGCAACTCCAGCCATCCCCAGGGCCTTGTAGCTGCAAGTGTGCATTCTGAAACACCACACCAGGGATGGGGATGGGATTTTGGTGGGGATGGGACAGTGTGTGAGTGGATGGGGGGCTGAGTGGACACCTGTGATACCCTGCAGGGGCTGGTAGATGAGATCCCCTCTCCAAAACCCCGTTCCTGTGTCACTCCTTGAATCCCTTGTGTGCTTGTGTGCAGCTAGAGCTGATTTTGTCTCAGCAAGGGGTAAATGCAGGTGCTGGGCAAGGTTGGCCTCTAGGCCTGGCTGTGGTCTTCAGGCAAAGGCAGAGAGGTGGCACATGGGGAATGTTCGGGAAGGTGATGGGGGATGACAGTTGCTCAAATTCTTTTTTCTTCTATGTCCTCCCTGCTTTCAGACAGGCAAACAAAAGGTAAGGGTCAGCAGGCACTACTACATGGGTGGTCATTCTGAGTGGGTCTTGGCTGCTTTTCCTTCCTCTGAGCTTCTTTAACATCTCTCATTAGATAGGAAACACAGCCACTTCTGAGAGAGGATTTCCTTTGCTGGGAGTTTGGGGGTGTGACTTCTGTCACCTGGAGGTTGTGGTGGGACAGGGGTCACCAGGATGTGCCACGGCTGCGGGCATGGGGGTGAAGGTCTTCCCACCAAGGGGAAAACAGGGGCTGTATGCAGCAGGGTCTGGGAGGTTCAGCTGAGGGAGGAAGCAGACAGCTGTGTGACCCAGTTCACTCCTGTTTGCTTTCATATTCTTTGAAAGCTTGAAAAGAAAGAAATGAGCTGAGCTAGAATAAAGTGAATGGGTGGGGATTAGAGGGAGGCGGCAGCCTGTCAGGTGGTAAACAGTCTCTCCTCTTGGAACTTCTCCAGCCTGGTTTAACCACTGGTTTCAAAATAGTTCAGCTTTGCACAAGCCAGCCCCATGTTTTCTTCCTTTGGACAACTTAAGACAGGGGTGCATGGTGGTGTAGGGGTGCCAGCTGAGCAGCTCTCACCTTGCTTTGCTCTCTAACCAGAGCCACACACCGTTGGCTACAGCCAGTCCAGCCTGATCCACCTGGTGGGCCCGTCGGACTGCACGCTGCTGGGCTTTGTGCATGGAGGTGAGTGAGCACTGCCCTGCGCAGCAGCTGGGTTGCATGTCCAGGTGGTTTTTCCCTGGAGCAAAGTGTGGTTGGAGAGTGACTCAGTGGTTTTGATGGGCTCTGCTTCTGGAGGCACACAGGCCCCTTTGCACTGACTGTCAGGGTCAGAGTTACTTTAGCTGGGACAAAAGCTTTGTCTTTTTCTGTGCCTCAAAACCTCATGCACTCGAACTATAAATCCTACAGTTTTGTCATCGCCTCTGAGATTGCAAATCCTGGAGTACAAACATGCAGCACGTAACTGCAATTAGCTGAAGTAATTTCATCTTGGCTGGCACCGCCCATCACCTGCAGGGGTGGCATGTGTGGTATAAGCCCTGTGAGAGGTGTGCTTGCTGAAGGCTGGGACAACACACACCTAATCCTTAAACAAACAAAACCAACATGGCTCAGAGCTGTTTCAAGGTTTGTAGGACTGATCTTGCCTTGCAAGGGTGAGGTTTGCTCAGGGGAATTCGGGAGAGACAGACCTGACCTTAATTACAGGTCTGCGAGAATGTTGTCCTGGTATTGACAGGAGTCCTTGTGCTGGTACTGGATTACTGGTTGGGACTTAGTCTCTGGTCCAATTCCCCAGCGTAGCTTTGGCCATGCTAAGGCCTTACTGACCTTTGCGTGGTTTTCCTAAAATCCCATTGACTTCCTTGAGACAGGACCCTCTGCTTCCCCTCACAGGTGTCACCATGAAGCTCATGGATGAGGTTGCTGGGATTGTGGCTGCCCGCCACTGCAAGACCAACATCGTCACTGCCTCGGTTGATGCCATCAACTTCCATGAAAAGATCAAAAAAGGTACCAAGGGTGGTGGCAGGCACTGTGGTCTCCTGTGTTGCCACACCCTGGCTCCCTTGGGTGTGTTTTCAGGACAAGCTGGTAGAGAAAATTAGTCCCTGTTTGATTTGTCCCATGCTCCACTTAAGACACAAGCATAAAACATGCAGGACCACTTGCTCCCTTCACCAGCCCCTCTCTGTTTCACAGGCTGCGTCATCACCGTCTCAGGCCGTATGACATTCACAAGCAATAAGTCCATGGAAATAGAAGTCTTTGTGGATGCTGACCCGTTTGTGGATGAGCCTCGGGAGCGGTACCGAGCCGTCAGCGCCTTCTTCACCTATGTGTCCCTGAGCAAGGAGGGGAAGCCCCTGCCCGTCCCGCAGCTGCTGGTAAGAACCTTTCTCTCTGGACTGGGGCCAGTGGGGCCATCAACTCTCCTGCTCCTCCTGGGGCAGAGCCCAGCTGGCCTTTTTGTCCAAGAAATCCTCTTCCCTTGAGTTACTCAGTAGAAAAATGTGAGCATGAACAAGACTTTCCAGAGCAGGCTTTGGGGGGTTTTTTTGGTTTATTTTTGTTTTGGTTTTGTTTTGTTTTTGGTGGGGTTTTTATTGTTGTGTTTTTATTTTTTATTTCTTTTGAAAATTGCCAAAGTGGAGGTTGGGGATTTTCTCCTTTCTCATTGTTGAGGACAGGCTGCATGCGGGCCGTGCACCAGCGGACCCTGAGTGACAACGGAGGTGCCCACATCCCTAACTGCTGCTCCCCATGGTGTCTCTGTTTCAGCCTCCTGCCTATATTAGCTCCCCTAATCCTGGAGGGCTTTGCTGATGTGGTGCTCCTGACTGGGGATATTGGTTAATATTTGATGTGGCACAGGTCTCCTGCTTAATGCAGGAGCACACTGGCTGTCATGTTGTGTGTTTGACGGAGGGCAGCATTTCCCTCACACTTCTGTGAGGGGAGGGATGTTTCCCTCCCACACACACTCGCAGCACGCTGATGCTGCAGCTTTGCACTCTTTCTGTGACCTTAGACGGAGACAGAGGACGAGAAGCGTCGCTTTGAAGAAGGGAAGGGCAGGTACCTGCAGACCAAAGCTAAGCGGCAGGCGCAGATGCAGCAGTCTGCCCAGCAGTGACCTGTCTGGCATCCTCGCTACCAGCGCCCGCCAAACATCCAGGTTGTTCCCGTTCGTTTTGTGTCTGGTCCGCGCCAGCCCCAAGCCTCCGCCCGCCCCAGCCTGCTGCTGGCGCCACTGCTTTGCTGCTGATGGGCTCAGCACCGTAGACCTCGTGCTTCAGGTGGCTGAAGCTCCCTGAAAGCCTCCAGGAGTCTTCCCAGGCACTCACCATCTGCCTCCAGAGCTGTTCATGCTGTTTGATCCCGTTGGTGATGCTCCCGCCTGTGTCAGAGCCAGGACGGAGGCATGTGGTGGCTTGAGGGGCGCGTGAGGGCACGAGTCTTTGTGCTGCTGTGTTCGACTCGCTGGTTTGTCCTACCATGCACACCAAAGCTTTCATATGTGCCGCGCCGCGGCCGCACTGAATGTCTGTGACATCTCTAGGTAGTTCTCTGTGCACATCTAAGTTATTTAAGGAATCCTGTGGCATAAATAAAGTCTGTTTCATTGACTGGAATGAAAGGCTGACACTTTTATTTCAAATGAGTGTGCTTTTCCTCCCTCCCTCAGATCCGCCTGCACTCCCCAAGTGGCATCAAGCGCTCCCGACCTTATTTTTAAGTCTGGTTGTTTTAACGGGACCCCCAGAGGAGTTCCTGCTGGAATGGGTTCTCAGTTTGAGATACTAAACAATAAACTACCTGACAGGAGGTTGTAGTGAGGTGTGGGCTGGTGTCTTCTGCAGTGCGAGGACAGGCATAATGGCTTTAGTCTGACAGTGGAAACACAGAATAGATTTCAGAAATGATTTCCCTGTTCGGGTGCTCAGGCACCAGGAAGGTGGTGGAGTCACCATGTCTGGTGGTGTTCCACAGCGTCAGCACCTGGTGCTGGCTGATGTGGTTTAGGAGTTACAGTGGCGGTGGCGAGCGGGCATGGGACAGGACGATGGGAAAGGTCTCCAATCCTGACGGCTCCGTGACCGAACCCAAACCACCCCCGGCACCCGCGGCCCCCGCCCACCCCACAGCATTGGCGGCGCCCCCGCACAACTCTCGCGAGACTGGCACCGCTCCTCTGCTGCCGCGGCTGCGCGGGGCGGGGCTCTCGCGAGAGCGGCGAGGCCGTTTCCCGGGCGACGCGGGCGGGGCGGGGCCGCCATGATGGCGGCGGCGGTGGCGCGGAGGGGGCGGCTGGGCCAGGAGGGTCGCGCCAGCCTTTGCTCCTTCCTGCTCGGCGCCTCGGTGGCGGCCCTGCCACTGCTGCTCGGCTCGTCCCCCTCCCTGCTGGCCGCTCCCGGCCTGCGCGGCCGCCTAGCCCTCGCCCTGCACGTGGCGGGCGTGAACGCAGCGCTGCTGCTCATCTATCCGCGGCCGCTCTACAAGGTACGGGGGTGGCCCCGGCGGGCGGTGGGATGAAGTGCGGCTGTGGAGGGTTTGGTCCCGGTCCTGGGGTGCGCCGGTAGCGATACCTCGGGCCCGGGGAGCGGCGGCGGCAGCGCGTTCTCCCCTCCCTGTGCTTGCAGATCGCCGTCCGGGCCTGTTTCTTGGGCTTCGCCTTCGGCTGCGGGCTGCTGCTGAGCACCGGCCGCTCTGCCTGGCGCCACTTCGGATGGTAAGGGCCGGGCCGGGCAGCCGGGCGGGCGCGGTGCCCCCGGCCCTACTAAACCTGCCCTCCTTCCCTCCCGCCGCAGGTACATGTGCTCCCTCTCCCTCTTTCACTACTCGGAGTATCTGGTGACAGCCATCAACAATCCGCGCAGCCTGTCGCTGGACTCCTTCCTACTCAACCACAGCTTCGAGTACAACCTGGCTGCCCTGTCCTCCTGGGTGGAGTTCACGCTGGAGAAGCTCTTCTTCCCAGGTCAGCCACCCTGTCCCTCCCTGACTGCCCAGCTGCACGTGGCTTGCCTGGGGTCCATCTATCTGATAGGAAAGTGCAGCTTGCTGCCCCGTGACAGCCCTGCAGCAGCTTTGCCAGGGTTATAATCCCTCAGTCCTTAAAGCTTCTCGGGTTGGATCTCGGGAGGGCAGGGGGGAGCCCCCCCTCACTCTGACATGCCAGGCCAAGCCCTTTCCTGCCTTGGTAGTACAAGAATGATTTGTCAGGTACACCTGCGTGTTGCCTTTTGACAGGAACAAAATCAAGGTATCAAATTCTGTTGCTGGTTGCCCAGTCTGGGGCAAACTGGCTGTGCTCGACTGTTTGCTCTTGGGAGAGGGAAGCTGCTCCCCTTTGTTGTTTTGTAGCAGCCTGAGCATGTCCTTGGCTGTGCTTTGTGTTGTCTTTGCTCAGCCTCTACAGGTGGGCCCACGGGCTAATCCATGCTAACACCAAGCAGGGGTTGCTGGTTTTATCTGTTTGGTGCGGGATGGCAGCGCATGGCTGCTGCTGTCACACATCTTGCTTTGAGATGGGGGACAAAGCCCGCTCACTGAGCAGCCCCCTGCACCCCTGGAGACCTGTGCAAACCCATTGTGCCCCTCCCTGTCCATGCAGATATGAAGCAGATCACCTGGCTGAGCACCGTGGGGCTGCTGATGGTGATCTTTGGGGACTGCCTGAGGAAGGCGGCCATGCTTACGGCCGGCTCCAACTTCAACCACATCGTTCAGAACGAGAAATCTGACACCCACACTTTGGTGACAAGTGGGGTGTATGGGTGGTTCCGGCACCCGTCCTACGTGGGATGGTTTTACTGGAGTATTGGAACACAGGTACTGTATCCAGCGTGTTCAGATTCTTTCGTGTCACAACCCCAGTCTTTGCTCTCAATGCTGCCCATGCTGTGATGTGGTGCAGACAGCACCTGGTGCTGGGCACGGATTCTGCTGCCTCCCACTGGCACACAGGAAATCAGGTGAACAGGACTCTGTGAATCCCTGAGCACTCTGCCCCATGTGATCTTTGGGAAGGTCCTGTTCTCTTAATTTTCTCCGTGCAGTAAGGAGAGGTGATGGAGCCAGGGTTTTGACCCACAAGCCCCTTGGAGGCTTGGGGTGTGATTTGCTGCTGGTCTAAAAGCTGGTGTCCAGAGTTTTCTGTATCCTTGTGGTCAAAATGCTTTCCATGAGTGGTCAGACTCAACCTGACTCCTGCCAAACACCAGTCCTTTGCTTGAGGGCAAGGAAACTCCCTGACTAGAGGGTCAGCTCTGGCCAGCTGTGGCTGAGCCGTAGCTCAATGCTGCTGCAGTTGTGTGTTCTTATGGCTGGCTGGGCACTTGCATTGAATTGTGTTTCTCTGGAGAGAGTCCATAAGGTTGGCACATGGAGCTTTTAAGAGCTGGGGCAGTGAAGCCAGTGCTGCCTGTGCGCTGCTTTCTTCATTCTGGGGAGAAACTAGTGCTTACGAAGTTTCACAAGGGAGTGTTGGGGTCTTTTCTTTTTCTGTGTCAATGTTACTGGAGGGGGATGAGCTATGGGGTGGAGCAGCCTTGGGTTCTTGAGAGGATGCTCACCAGGATCATCTGTTCCAGGTGTTGCTCTGCAATCCCATCTGCGTGGTGGGCTACGCACTGGCATCCTGGCGCTTCTTCAGGGAGCGGATTGAGGAGGAGGAGATCACACTCATTCACTTCTTTGGAGAAGAGTACCTGGAGTACAAGAGGAAGGTGCCATCGGGTCTCCCTTTTATTAAAGGAGTCAAATTGGAACTGTAACATGGGCGAAAACCAGACTGGCTGAGCAGACGCCCAGCTCCTGCTGCGCCCAGTGCCTGTGTGGCATTGGCATCGGGAGGTGCCTGTTGGTATTTCCCAGCCACCCAGGAGGAGCTGGTGGAGGGCTGCGGCATTGGGCAGCCTGCTGGGTCACTTGCAGATCAGAAGCTCATTCCTCCTCCTTGAGATCAGTCCTTCGTTTCACATTCAGGGATCTTCCAGATAACTTAGCCTGTAGCGACCCTAAAGAGAATGAATCCTATCTGCAGCAGCTGAATTGTCTTGGAACACCTCTGGAACCGATTCTACCAGAAAACAGCACTGCCCTCCTGGCCCTGTGCGGGGAAGGTGCTGGGCAGCAGATTGTTCCTGTTGCGTAATTCGATTTTAAAGCTTTCTGACCTCGTGAGCCCAGTGACACGGCTTTAATCTCCTCGGGCCAAACTCCTTGAGCTGGCACTGGGGCAGCTGTGGGAACAGCCTCTGGTTCTGCCTGCCCTCAAAGTGCCAGAGTGCCGGCAGCACAGCACCACTCAGTTCTCTATGGGCCTGGGGGTCTGCAGGGAGGGTTCTGCTGCTCCCTTCGTGCTACAGGATCCAAGCACCTCTGGGCCTGCTCCTCCTCCCTCGGATGCTGCTGCGGATGGAGTGTCACTGCTCCAGCTGCTGCCTCCTGCTGCCACCTCTGTTCCTTCTTCCTGCTTCCAAATCGCGCTGCTTCCTATCCTGCCAGGCTGCCTCCGTCTTCGGGGATCCCAGGATTTTGGGTTGTGAAAGAACCACAGCTGCCAGGCTTGCTAAGGGCTTTAGTCCCTGAGGTCCTCCCCTGCTCTTTTGGGCAAAAGCTGTGATGTCAGGGCAAGTAGGAGATGCTTCTAGGGAAATCTCCAACCAGGAGAAGAGTTGGGCTAGCTAACGCTCTTTTATAGTAACCATTTGGAAATGGTTCCCACTGAGCTGTGTGGTATAACTTTGTTGTTATATACCAAAGAGGTTCACTGTTTTCTTGAGTTCTACATTATTCTTCCTTGCTGGAATGGAAATGAGTTGCTTGTCAATTAATGCTTGGAGCTTATGTTGTTCCATGGGGAAGGCACTGTGGTATGGCTCAGGAAGGGGCACTTGGTGAGAATGGCTTGGGTTTGGGTTTAGGTTTTCTTTTTTTATAAAAAAAAGAGAAAACATTGCCAATTTCTGTCTGGTTATTTGAAAGTCTCTTGTGGTTGCTGGTGGCATCATGGAAACTGGATTCCTTTATAATTCCTGGTGGGTTCTCAGAGCATGCCAGCACTGCATTGAGGCACGATTGTGACTCATTGACTTGTGGGGCTGTGCAGCCACAGGGATGAGGCTGACCCTGACCCTAACTGTAACCCTGACCCTCCGTTTCTCCTTGTTGAACTGATGCAGAGTCCATCCTCCACAGGGTTTGCTCGATGACAGCATCTGCCTGATGCCCTTGCTGGTGACTTGTCCTTTGCTGAGTGGGGTTTTGGCTTGGGAGAAAAGAACAAAGGTGAAAACTCAGCAGTTGGAGAGTGCTGATCTGTGCTGGGCACCCGGAGGCTCCCACTTGGGCTGTTCTTGTCACAGGGAAGCTCAGGGAGACACTGGTTGCAGGCAGTGGTACCTCGAGCAGGTTAATCTGTAACTAATTTTTTGTGGTCAGTAATGTTCCTGCTGTGCCCTTGATCAAAGGAACTTTGAAACAAGCAATTGTCACTTGGGTTTGATATGCTGTTTGGCAACAGAAACAAAGTCTCATTCCCAGATTGTTCTTCATAGTAAATGCACCTTGATGCTAATTTCACAAGTGCTGGTTCCAGCTGTGCAGGCTCTGTCCAGGCAGGATGCATTGGCACCAAAAGAAAGGGATAAAACTTCACCCTAAGCAAAACCTTCAGTGTCTCTTGATGCTCTTGAGACCACCAGCTTCTCTTAACCTTTTCCCAAATCCTGTGACCAGAAGCTTTGTGAGGAGACAGCAGCTTACCAGGTGTGGGGAAGGCACATGAAGTTTTAGGGAAAAGCTGGGGTAATCTGTGAAACCCAGCCCTCAATGCCACAGCAATCAGTGAGTTCTTAGTTCCCACATGTGCAGGGAACCTCTAGAGCAGCTATTCCTGGCACCTGGCCCACGTTGGTGTGTGGCTGCCTGGCACTTCACAGGATGCTCCATCACCCGGCCACGTACCCCCTGGCACTGCCCTGGGAGTTATTTTCCCCCATAATTTGCCAGTGTTGTGGTTTTAGGAGCAGTTGGACACCCTGACCCAGCAGATCCCTTTTGTCAGCACAACAGAAGCACGCAGACATGGACAACTGCACCCTTTTATTTCACTCTGACACACGCAAGGGAGAGCACAAAGAGTTTTTCAGTAGCAAGTCCACCTGAGGCCTTTGTATGTGCTGCACACATGGCTGCCTGGGCTGTTTCCTACCCTGGCTTGTGGCACTGGGCAGGAGGAACTGGTCAGTGACCAGGGCGTGGTTCTGCCCTGCGGCTCTGCCACGTGCCCAGCACTGGGCTCTATGGTACCAGCTCTTTCGGGGTAGCACTCTCTGCTCCACTCTTCTGCTGGCCCCTGCAGCAGTCTTTGCTTTTTGGGGAAGGGTCTCCAGGGGTGTCGTTTGGCGTGAAGTCCTCCCTGGGGCTGGTTGAATTCCCCTTGTTGCTGCCAGGTGAGGCATCTCTGGGGAAGGGAAGGCACCTTGACAAGGTCACTGGCTGGGAAAGGGCATGGGAGGAACTTGGCCCTCAGGTGCTTGCTGTCTACCTACCTTGGCACCACTTCACTGTTGTCACAGATCTTAAGCAGCATCTGGGCCTGTTCTTCTTTGGGCTCCTGGGGCTCCTGCAGCCTGTGGTGGGATGGGTGTGAGCCATGAGCTATGTCCCCCCTGGCCCTGAAAGCCCCTGCACCTCTCACCTAGGCTCCAGCCGCTCCTTCACTTTGGCAATGGAGCGGACGTAGGGCGCGATCTGCTTGGTGATGGTGCTCAGGCAGCTGTTCTCCTGCCGCAGCTGCAGCAAGTCATGGAGCTGGGCTGGGGATGAGAGGAGTGGGCTGGAACACAGCCACCCCCACACTGCAGGCACAGGGGGCATGGGGAGGGAGCGTGGGGTCACCAGTACCTTCATAGATCTCCTGCTCATTTGCTACCCGCTGGTAGGTCTCCTCCCAGACCTGCAAGGAAGAGAGGGAGCTGGGCAGTCTGCAGTGGTACGGCGCAGAGGGGCCCTGCTCTGCCAGGATGTGCCAGCTGTACCTCCTCAAAGACACTGCGCATCATCTCCACGGCGGAGTAGTGAGCTGCGATCTGCACGTCCATCTGCAGCGACTTCTGCAGGATCTCGCTCATGATCTCCGACTTGATGAGTGAGTGGTGCTTGGTGAGGTCACGGTGCAGCTCCTGCACCTGATCCTTCAGGCCCTGGATCTCCGTCTGAAGCATCTGCAAGAACCGGAGGGCACAGCCACATGAGCAGCACCAACGTGGCCCCTCCTGTGCCATCCCATCCTGCTTTGACCCATGCTCCCTACCCGGTAGGTGTTCTCGTAGTTGCGGCAGTGCTCGGCAAAGGGGGTCTCGCGCCCCTCGGCCAGCAGCACCTTGGTGCTGATGTACCGGTGCATCGTTGGCTTCTTCACCATGGGGCCAGTGGACATTTTGTCACTGGTGGGGCAGCTGGGCACCATGAGAGTCTTGGAGCATTGGCCTCCGGGGAGCCTGTGTGGAGAGGTGACAGTGACATGCTGCAGGTGAGCAGCCGTGGGGTGAGGTGCCAGGGACCATGCTGCCAGCCCAGCCCCACTGCCCCTTGGCTCTGGTGAACTTGGGGATGCAGCAGTCCCAGATGTCCCTTCCCTCGCCCAAGCACAGGGGTTCAGTCAGAGGTACCTTATGTTGTCCCAAAAATCAGATTTCTGTGGGCTGCTCTCCCGATTCCTGCAGTTTTGGAACCAGCTGTGGCAGTGAGAAGCCAGGAGCTGAGCTCGGCACCCTCCAGCTTCTAAAGGGTGGGATACAGCTCGCTCCCTCACCGCTGGTATCTCCTGGCCCCTTGGCAGGCACTACTGCCCCTGATTTTCCCCCTATCCCATTGTCTCCCCGTGCTAACCACCACCACCATTGGTCCTACCGTGCAACGCCGTGTTCCCCCTTCCTGTGCTGGGGCCAGCAGCCCCCAGGAGCTCAGCCACCCTGCAGTGCCAAGCCTGGCTGGGGCAGAGGAGCGGTCCCCATGGGGCGGCAGTGCCCGTTTGTCCTCTCTGGCTGGGAGGGCCTGGCATGGCCGGTGCTGCTGTGACATCAACAGGCCTAAATATATCCCTAGTGAAGAATGGCTGAGCACTTCCCTGAAATTCTGATAAAAATAGTGGCAGGCAAAGAAGCATCAGCACCATGGGCATGTGGGCGAGCAGGAGCTGGCCCAGGTGGAGCACCCATGGAGAGAGGGCAGAGCTCTCTGGGGAGCGTGGCAGGGGCCAGGCTGGGGAACAGAATGAGACTCAACCAAGCCCCCAGCTGTCAGCCCTCCTGCTGCTTGCCCCTCTGCCACCCGCCCCACTTCCCAGAAGTGTCACTTGAAGCCTGTTGTTCATCAGTGCAGCTGTGCCTGTGCTGTCCTGGTACCACTGCTGAGGTGACAGCCTCAAGGGCAGCAGCAGGGGCAAACTTGGCACGGTGAGATGCTGAGGGAATTGTGCAGTGTGGCACGTGGCAAGGGACACAGTAGCACATGTGCCTTGGGTGCAATCCTAGCACCTCACATGTTCGTGCCAGTGATGCCAGGACCGATGCCACCAGCGCTGCCCACGATGGAGCGGCGGGGGCTGAGCATCAGGAGGGGCTCCAGGCAGCGGGCAAACTCTGCCCGGTACTCGCTGTTGATCTGGGGTGAAAGAGAGGAGAGTGTGACTGGGGCAGAGCTGGCAGCTGGCACTGCCCACAGGCTCTGCAGGCAGGGCTCTACCTTGCTGGTCTGGGCCGGCCGCAGGCGGTGTGGCAGTTTGACGATCCTCTGCAGCCTCTCCATCAGTTGCTGAAAGGCAGCAATGAAGCACGGTGAGGGGCGCCCAGCACGGTGAGGGGTGCCCAGCACAGTGAGGGCTGCCCAGCACTTTGCCCCTGAGCTCAGCACTGCCTCAGGATGCTCTGACCACCCTGCAGTGCTGAGCAACAGCAACACTCACATAGCCCAGGTCCAGGAACTCGGCTTTGTTGGCAGAGCTCAGGAAGGCCGAGCAGGTCACCAGGTGGACCTGTGTGTGTGGAGGGGGTCTGTCACTGCCTGTCTTTGGTGTCAGGATGTCCCTGCCTGGTGTGAGGCCCTACCTGCAGAGTGGGCAGCAGGGAGGCAAGGTGGGCCAGCTGCTCCTTGAATGCCTTCTCCTTTTCCTCGTGCTGGCTGCAGCAGAGCAGGGCATGGCACAGCCATCTAGCCCCACGCATCCCAAAACACTTTGGGAAGGGGGGACAGCCCTCAGGGCTCAGCCCGTGGTTCCTCACCTCTGCACAGCTTTCAGGAGTGTCTTTTTCCTCTCGGAGAGCTGCTCCTGCAAATGGCACAGCCGCCCTGTGTCCTGCAGCCACCTCAGTCCCTTCCCCCTGCCCTGGCTCTGTCCTGTGGACACAGGGCTCGATGTGCAGGTGGCTGCCTCGCACCTGCATGCGGCTGAAGAGGGAGTTGATGGCCGCCTCCTCCTCGCTGGCACTGTTGCGAACCTCCTCGATCATGGCCTTGAGCAGGACAATGGCCTCGCGCGTGGAGGTCTGCAGCTCCTTCACAGCCTGCCCAGGGTGGCAGGGCAGCTGCAGTGCAGGGGACAGCACTGCACCCCCACGCCACCCCCACACCCCCCGGCCCTGCCCACCATCACTGCCTGGTCCAGCCGCTGGCAGCCCTGCATGTACGCCGTCTCAATGTCGATGCAGTGTGCCCGGCTCTCCCTGCAGGCACAGACATCAGGGGAAAGCACAGGATGGGGCACACAGCAAGCCTGGGGCTGGGACTACTCACCCCTGCATATCCCTGAAGCAGTTGATGCAGAGCATGGACTTCTTCTCGGTGGAGAACATGATGTAGGGCTCCTCGTGCAGTGCTGCAGGGGACAGGAACATGGTGTAACCTGGCATGGTGCAGTGCAGCATAGCATGGCACAGGGCAGCCCGGCATAGCACTCACGGCACTTCTTGTGGATGTCTTTGGTGCGCTTGGAGAGGGAGACGATCTCGTGGCGGGCAAACATCCTGGCACGGTGGGTCTCCTCGCGGCATGGGGCACAGAGGGGCTGCCCACAGGTGTTGCAGAAGTACATGGTGTCCAGCTCCTGTGTGAGGGGACATAGCTGGTGGCAGCCATGGCCCTGGCAGGGGTCCCCTATTCACCCTGCCCTGTCCACCCCGCTGCCCTCACCGCCTTGGTGCAGCACCGGTCACAGTTGGCACACTGCACATCCTCCTCGCTGTCAGCTGAGCTGTCCACCAGGAACTGCAGGAGCCGGTCCACGGGGGGCAGCCCCGTGCCTCCCCTCACCACTGAGGGGTGCCTGTGGGGTTGAGATGGGGACAAGGATAGGGACACCCACTGGGGCAGCAGGGCAGTTTTGGGGATGCAGGGAGCAGTGCTGTGCCCCAGTCTTGGTGTGCCCAGGCAGGGCTGTCCCTTACCCGCAGAGTGGGCAACGCAGGCGGCCATCGCTGGCACGGCCTCGCAGGCAGCTGGCACAGAAGTTGTGGTAGCAGTCGAGCAGGCAGGGGTGCTGGTAGGGCTCGTGGCAGAGCAGGCACACCAGTGGGTGGCAGTTGGCCTTCTCCAGCTCCGAGCAGCTCCCCAGTGGGGAGAAAATGCCACCTGCCATCTGTGGGGTTGAGAGTCAAGCCCTGTGCCCAGGGACCCCATGTGGCACCAGTTTGTGAGAGCACTGCAGCTGCCACAGAAAGGACGAATCCTTCCCCAGGGCCCACGAGCTGCTGACTATTTTTAGTTTATGAGCTGCATGGCACGAGGCTGCCCCCAGTGTGCCCCTTCCCCTGGTATCACAGGCTGGGGGCTGCAGCACTGGGCCGGATGGTCCCCACAGCAAAGTGTCCCCCTGGTGTGTGTCCCCCAAAGCAGGAGCATCCCCTGAGATGGGCTGTTCCCTGTAAAGGAGCATCCTCTGCATCAGAGCATCCCCCAGGACAGGGCTGGGGGTTCCTCCAGGACAGGGTGTCCCCCCGGAGGAAGCATTCCCTAGAATGGGGTATCCCCTCCCCAGGGATGTGCCCTATGGTGGCAGCCTGGCACTGAAGGCAGCCAGGTGCCCCACATGCCCGGAGTCCCCATTCTGGGCACAGGTGTATCCTGGCCAGGTGAAGGTTTTACCTCTCCCTGTCTGTAAGTCGGGGGATCCGAGCCGAGCTGTGCTGCTGCTCACCGTGTGCCGGCAGGAATGAGAGCGGCAGGGCCCGGCCGACCCTGTGACGTGGGGCCCCCTGGCACTGCCGATCGGCCACACCACGGCCCAAAAATAGCCCCGTGCGCTCCTCGGGGCCCTGCAGCGGGGACAGCCCTCAGCGTGCAGAGACACGGGACTGCGTAGCCACCCAGGCTGCGGGGACATGGACATCTGCATGGCCTGGTGATAGCCCGCAGGCGGTGCGGGGTTCACCTTGTGCACAGTGTGGAGCCCTGAGTGCGGGATCACCCAGTAAGCACCGAGGCTCCCCGCCGTGCTGGGTCACCCCGTGTTCAGTGAGGCTCCCCGTGGCGCCGGGGAGTCACCCGGTGCACAGTGAGAAGCCCCGGGGTGTGGGGGATTACTCCGTGCGCAGTGAGGCTCCCACAGTGCAGGTTAACTCCGTACAAAGCGAGGAGCCACAGAGTGCGGTGTCCCTCCGTGCACAGTGAGGCTCCCAGGGTGCGGGGGTCAGTCCGTGCCCGGTGAAGCTCCCGGGGCCGGGGCCCCCTCGCGGGCGGTGCGGGACGCAGCGCACGCGCACCCCACGTGCCGCTCTCCGCGCCCCCGAGGCTCCGCCCCCCGCTCCCGGCCACGCGGGCCGCTCGCGCCCCACGGACCACGCCCCTGCACGGCCCCGCCGACAGCCCGGCCCCCGCGCTCGCCCCGCCCTGCCAGGCATCACCGGCCGCTCGCAGGCGCCCTGCGCTGATGGGACAGGAAGTGATCGACGCCGTCGGCGCTCGGCTGGGACGGCCCGAGCATGGTTGTGCGCAGGCGCGTGGCGCGCGCTCCCTTTCTCCCTCGC
The DNA here is from genome assembly GCA_008694505.1 of Cyanoderma ruficeps. Lineage (NCBI taxonomy): Eukaryota > Metazoa > Chordata > Aves > Passeriformes > Timaliidae > Cyanoderma > Cyanoderma ruficeps. Next base: position 2,981,604 of record VZDJ01000034.1, read on the forward strand.
GCGGAGCCGCCATGGCGCCCGTGGTGAGTGTGCGAGAGGCCGGCACCGGCCGCCGCCGCCCCGAGCCTCCCCCCGCCGCTACCGGGACAGCTCCCGCCCCGTCCCGAGCCCTCGGCACCCCCCGCAGCCCCGCCGCCTGCTCTCGCCCGCTCTTCTCCGCGTGCGGCCGGACCTGGCCCACGCCTTCCCGGGGCCCCACGCCTCGCACGCCGCCCATCCGGATCGTGGAAGCGGGCGGCGGGCGAGCCCCATTCCCACCGCGCTGTCCCCGATCTCGATCCATGCCTGGGCCTTTCCCCTCTCCGCCAGCCCGGAGCTCGGCCTGTAGGTCGGCCTGTAGCTCGGCCCGGCCCCTCCCCGCTGCCCGAGGTCGGTCCCTCACGGCGCTCCCCCTCCCTTTCTCTCTCACTCTCCCTCACTCTCTTTCTCCCTGCAGCAGAAGAAGCCTGCGGCGAAAGGTGGCAAGAAGAAGAAGCAAGTTTTGAAATTCACGCTGGACTGCACGCACCCCGTCGAGGATGGCATCATGGACGCCGCCAACTTCGTGAGTTCGGGGCCTCCCAGGGAGCCATGATAGCTCCGCCGTCCTCGGGAGCCTTCCCAGGGCGATGCTCCACTCCCAGCGGCCCCGAACATCTCTGGCTATCCCGTGGCTCTGCCCTGCTCCCTTGAGGCCATTCCATGGGCAGAGAAGCAGGGAGTGCTGGGGCTGGGGATGAGGCCGTGTTTGGGACACTTTGTAGTTAAAGCACAAGCGTTGTCCCTGCCCATGGACAGTTTTCCTGTCCATCTCTGTTGGGTGAGTTCATGTTATTGCAGGGATCTAGTAAGGCCAGGGATGCTGTAGTTATAGGGGTCATGAACCTATGCCCGTCCAAACAACACGCCAGCATGGTTCTGGACAAAGCTGGGACTGAGGGGAGCTCAGAGGAGCCTGACCCCACTGTCCTCACTGTCCTCACCACGCCAATCTCATATATTCAGGCCTGAGCACCTCACCCAGGTGTGGCTTAGATGGGGTGGATTAGCCTGGCCTGAGGAAGGAGCTCTTCCCTGCTCTCCTGGGCTGTGGGGGCACTGGTGTCTGTTCCCCAGCTCCAGAGCACTAGGCACAAGCCATCCTGTGGGGGCTGTGTGTGGCGGGAGTTGTGGCTCTGGCTCACAGCCGTATTCCTCCTGCAGGAGCAGTTTCTGCAGGAACGGATCAAGGTGAACGGCAAAGCAGGAAACCTGGGCGGAGGCGTGGTGACCATCGAGAGGAGCAAGAGCAAGATCACGGTCACATCAGAGGTGCCGTTCTCCAAGAGGTGAGATGGGGCAGGCCCCAGGTGGGGCACCACTCCGAGTCCAGCAGGGGCCCCTTGGTCAGTGCAGCCACAGATGGCCCTTGGCAGGGGATGCCCAGTGTACACTGAGAGCCTGTGGGCAGGAGGGGCTGGCTGGAATTGTTGTGCTACCTGGCACAGGAGTTGTGCTGGAATTTGTGCTACCTGGCAGTCGCTGAACGGCTGCTTTTCCCACGTGATATATGAGAGGAATATGTTCAATATTTCAGCTGGGAAGATGGCTGGGCTGGGCAGTGAGGGGACCTGCAGACAAAAGGTGCTGAGTGGAGAATTTAGGGGTGTCTGCAGCCAAGGTCTCTCAGGTTATTCCCCTCATCTTGTGGGGCTTTGGTCCTCCGTGGGCCGGCATCAGCAAGATGTGGTTGTGCCAAGGTGTCCCACATTGTTCCCTTTGTCCCGTGGTGCTCTGGCCCTCTGCCTCCTTCTTCTGGCTGCCTGTCCTTTGCCTGGCATCGGCAAACTGGGGTTGTGCCACGGCAGAGGTGGCCCAGGAGCTGGCTGGGCATGCAGAGGGTGGGAAAAGCACAGCAGTGTGGGCGGAGGGTGTGCCTTGGCCTGTGAGCGCCCGCCTTTCTCCCAACGCTGTTGCTCCACGTCTGTACCACACCTGGCACGTCCCAGCAGTGGGTGTTCACCATCCCAGTGGAGATTCCCTCTGGGGTGAGTACAAGGCACTGGGGTCGCAGCCTTGGTTGGGCAAGAATGATCTCCCAGGATCTGTGTCATGGCATTGTGCTGCGATTTCCCTGGCTGCAATGTTTCCTGGCAGGAGCTTTGCTAGGAGGTGGCCAGTGGGTTGTGTTGGTCCTGTTAGAGGTGGGAGCCCACGGGAATAAGGATTTGTTAGCCAAAATGCCACTTGGGGAGCTGGCAGGGGGCAGAGGGGCACCACTATCAGCCATGCCTCTCCCACAGGTACCTCAAATACCTGACCAAGAAGTACCTGAAGAAGAACAACTTGCGGGACTGGCTGCGCGTGGTGGCGAACAGCAAGGAGAGCTACGAGCTGCGCTACTTCCAGATCAACCAGGATGAAGAGGAGGAGGAAGAAGAGGATTGAGCCCCCAAGGAAGAAGAGGATTGAGCCCCCGACGTCGCTGACGGCCATTTTGTACAGTTTCGCGTTTCTGGAATAAACAGCGGCAGAGTTGTTGATAGCCCGTGCTCGATGGCGGTTGCGGCTCCGGGGGGCGGTTTTGGGGGGGATTTGGGGGTTTTCGGGGAGCGGCGAGCGGGCAGCGTGGCCGGGGGCGTGGCTCGGCTCGCGGGAGGGGTGGCCAGGGGACGTGTCCCCCGCAGGGGGCGGGGCCGTCTCTCGCCATCTTGGCGCGGAGCGGCCGCGCCCGGCTCGGCCCCGGCGCTCGGCCCGGGGCGGGCGCTGCCCCGTCCGGCATGCGGGGCCCGGCGGCCGCCCGGGAGCTGCTGGACGACGCGGACAACGAGGAGGACGTGTCGGGTAGGCGGCGGCGGCGGGGGGCGGGGGGCACGGGCGGGGCAGTGGCATCGCTCCCCGGATCGGTCCGGCCGTGGCGCGGGCGATCCCTGCTATCCGCGCTCCCCCGACCCTGTGCCGGGTTCCCCCCTGGGCGGTGCCTGGGGGCCGGCTGGTCCCCCGGGCTGGGCTTGGTGCAGCGATGCCTACCCTGTCAGACCTAAACCAATACAGCATGAATCAGTGAATCATGGAATCACAGGATGGTATGGATTGGGATGGGTCTTAAAGACAATCCAGTTCCACTCCTGCCATGGGCAGGGACACCTTCCACTCGAGCAGGTTGCTCCAAGCCCTGTCTAACCTGGTCTTGAGCACTTCCAGGGATGGAGCATCCACAGCTTCTCTGGGCAACCTGTACCAGGGCCTCACAGAAGTCGAGCGAGCAATACGTCCTGAAGTGGTGTTGCTGTACGAGCTCAGAAATGAAAAATAAAGACACGGTCCTAAAGCCATGTGGAGACTGTCTGGGATGCTGGGATGCACTGGATTTGGGGAGATAATGAAGGGAAGGGGAGGTGTGCACTAGTACCAGTGCCTCTGCCCAAGGCCAGGTCCCTGAGCTGGTGTGAGCAGCCCAGAACAACCTAGCAGCTGTGGCACCCATTTTCCATATGAACCCTTCCTCTCCACTCACTGTGTTTCTATGAGCTCTACCTGGGGATCAGAGAAGTAAAAGCCAAGTGCTCCCCCAGTGTCTGCAGGCCCAGGTCAGCAGGGGCTTTGAGAATGCAGTGTGGCCTGCCCACACCTCTGTGTTGGGTGTGAGTGGCAGGAGGTTCTGGGCGTGGGAGGAGCTGAGGCTGGTGCTGGGCAAGAGCCTTGAGGGGCACCAGTGGGGCAGCTGCTGGTGTGAGGGTCTGCAGGAGAAGTCACAGAGCTCTGTGTCTTGTGGTCTGAAGCTGGTGCTCAGGTGTGCTCCTCTGTCATGATGAGCACGGTGTCCTGTGCCTGTGCAGTCTGTCCATGTGAGCTGTCCCTTTTGTCCCCAGAAGAAGATGATGGGATGCTGGAAGGATTGGATGAGTTTTTTGCAGAAGACCAAGTTGTGGTACAGAAAAAGAAGAAATTCAAGAAACTGAAAGAAGGCAAGGCTGCCAAAATCAAGAGGAGGAAGAAGGAGGTAACACTGCATTTTCTCACATTGGGCTGGGGCTTCTCAGCTGTGGCGCAGAGGCAGCAGCTGAGAGTGCTGCTGGCAAGCACCTCTTTGGATGGAAAGAAGGGTGAACAGGTCCTCTCCCAGCCCTCCTCTCCCCTCCCAGCTTGGCTGTTCAGGAGTGGCCATGTCCCCTGCAAGTGGTCGCTGGGGGCACCTGGGGGGAGAAGGGGCCTCCATGCCTCCTGGCAGTGATATAGGCACCACCTGCCCCACAGGAGCAGCTCAGCTCTCGTGGACACATCGGTGTCTGCAGTGGTACTGTCCAGCCCCACGTGTTGCTGTCCTCCTGCCCATACCACAGTGCAGCATACGGGGACAGCAGTAAATCTTGCTGTCGTGTGCTGCACCAACATGGCATCTGGGGCTCATAGTCTCAAGGAGGGAGATGCAAACCCCATGTTGAAACATGATTGGGGCAGGGCTTGGAGGTTTCTGTGGGTGCTGGTGTTGGCTGCACTCATTCCAGCTGTTTGCAAGTGAGATGGTCTAGGGGCCTCTAGGACTTGACATGTGGAAGGACTCTTGGGCCTTCTGTAGGAAAACAAAGGTGGGGATTTGTGTCCTCCAGGGTCAGGACCTGAGGCTGCACTGGAGATGTGCTGCTGGGTTGAGAAGGCTGGCATTGCTCCCAGAGCCCGGCTCACTGGTGCTCTGCCACATGGGCTCTGCCTCTCACTGCCCCATCCCCAGGCACTGCTGTCATGAGGAGCAGACATCTTGTGTGCTGGCCCATTCCTGCTTAAATGTAGACAGGCTGCTGGGAAGAAAGGAGCAGTGACAGTTTCTCAGCCCTCTACTTCCCCTGCTGTGGCTGGGGAGGAGTTGTTCACCCAGCACAACTTGGCAGGGCTGGGTGGTGTTGATCTCCCCAAGGGAGCTGTAAACAGATTGGCTGGATGAAGTATCACACTGAAGTGCCTGTGGTATGGGTAGGAGTGTGTTGAGCTTCTGGTTTAAAGACAGAAGGTCTTTAAAGGTGATTCCATCCTGCACTCCCTCTTGCCATCGTGGCCCCAAGGAAGCTTGTTTCTGTCATGGGCAATGGTGGTCTTCTCTTTCTGCAGATACCACACAAAGCAGGCTCAGACCCTCTGCCCCCTCTACCTCTCCCTTCATTAGACACATTTTTTTCCCTATGCTGTTTTCTGGAAGGGGGAAAATAAAACACAACTCCAGTGTATTTTCACCTCTGCCCTTTTGGTGTTGCCCCTGACCTGCCTGAGCCCTGCAGCTGTGCGTGCAGCTTGTGCTGAGCTTGGCTGCTGCTGAGCTGGGGAGGAAATAACAGGCTGAGAGCCCTCCTGTTTTTCAGTTAAGGCCTTGTGTGGACAGCTCTAAATTCTGCCTGTGGGAGACTGTCCCCAAGGGGAAGCTGGAGCTCTCAATTGACATGAAGCAGCACCCAGGCTGCCCTTGGGGTCAGGCGGTGAAAGATAGAGGACCTTGAATGGAGCTTCCTTTTCCTGAACTTCTCAAGAGTTTTGGGGGCAAATGAGCCTTACCCCTGCTAGAGGCGGGTGGGAGTGAAATGCAGGCCTTGGTGTGAGGCCAGTGCCTGTGCCTGCTGCAGTCCCCGGGCTTTACCGGGGCTGCCATGCCGCACTGCCGCGGGAATTCGCCGGCAACAGCCGCAGTGGAGCTCGAGGCAACACACGGATCGGTGCTGCACCCCCCCAGAAAAAAATCCGGAGCAGCCAGGCTGTGGTTGGAACCTCAGCGCAGGCAGATGAAGGTCCTTGGCAGGGAAGGCAGCGGAGAGGGAGATTCAACCTGTACTGCAGTAGTTCCCATGGAAACCAATTACCCTTTGCCCAATTCCAGCTGTTCCTAACCCCGCTGAAGGAGGGGCGAGGGCTGCTCCGAGCCGGGAGGGACCGGCCGGCCGCGATGTGCGCCGAGCCTCGGGAGCTCCGGGGATCAGCGCCTGGGGCCGGGGCGGGGGCTCCGGGCAGGAGGGGCCGGGGCAGGAGAGGCAGACGGAACCGGCATCGGGCCGGGGAAGGGCTGGCGGGGCTGGGTGCTGTCCGCTGTGCTGGCAGGAGCCGGTCCCTCAGCTCCCGCCGAGCCCCGGTGCCCACGAGGGGCAGGATGGCATCTGGAGGGACCTGGACAAGTGCAAGGAGGGACCCGTGGAAACCTCGTGCAGTTCAACAAAACCAAGTGCAAGTGCTGCACCTGGATCACGGCAACTCCCGGTATCAATCCAGGCTGGGCGATGGGCAGATTGAGATCAGCACTGCTGAGAAGGACTTGGGTGTGCTGGTTGGTGAGAGGCTGGACGTGCCCTGGCCGTGAGTGTTGGCAGCCCAGCACGTTACCCGAGTGCTCCGCCCAGCAGGCAGCCACATTCCTTGGGATTACCAGCAGGCAGCCACATTGCTTGGGATGGTAATTCTGTTACCGTCAGTGTTGTGCAGTGGGTCGCGATCTCTCCAGAAATAAACAAAAATGTCCCCCGGGCAGTCCCTGCTCTGGTTCTTCCAGCGCAATGTAGCTATTGAAGCCTGCTCCTTTCTGGCTGTGGGGAGGTAGAGTGCATCCATCCACTGGAGATGGGAGGTTTCATGTGGGAGGGTTTGTAGGAGCAGAGTGAAGTGGAGGCAGGCTTGTTCTTTACTGTCCCTTTATGTTTTAGGGGAGCAATGATGAAATGTCAGAAAATGAAGATGAGATCGAGGAGAAATCAGAAAGTGAAGGGAGTGACTATTCTCCCAACAAAAAGAAGAAGAAAAAACTGAAAGAGAAGAAGGAGAAAAAGCCAAAACGGAAGAAGAAGGATGAAGAGGAGGATGACAACGAGGATGGAAGTTTAAAGGTACAAAAGACTTCTCTGAGCTGATGCTAGTGCCTGAAGCCAAACTTGGACAAGGGGAACTGAGGGTTTCATGAGAAGCTTGCCTTGGATTTGGCAAGGATGAGGTTGCAATTGAATGACTGGGACAGGAGAAGTTCTATTTCCTTGGCGCTTATCTTGAGTGCAGGGAGAAGTTGAGTTTCTTGGAGCTGTGAAACCTGCCAAGGCCTTGTATAGTGTTACATGGTGGTGTCAGGGTCTGCAAACATACGCGGGGGACCTGATGGTCCGTTTTAAGGATCTCAGAGCGCAAAAGACACAGCGGGGGACAACTCAGTTTACTCAATCAAAAATGCACCTTTATTTAGTGCCAGCAAATGCAATAGTAGGGAGAGAAATAAAGAATAGTTAGAAAGGTAGAAAAGAGGGGAAGGGGATTATAGCTACCAACGTGGAGGGACGAGTCCTCGAGGCGTAGAGATGCCTATAGGCACGACCTTCTCCAGTGGGGTGATCACAAAAGTGAGCAGGGGACTCTCCAGAGTTTTATAGGTTTGGCATGGCGGGAACCAAGGCGAGAGGCACAAAGCCAAAGCGGGAGCCACCTGTGTGGCTTGGGTGCTCAGGAACAAGGTGCAAACTTTACCTCTAGTACGGACAGACCAGTTCGAACATGCAGGCTTGGCTCAGTCCACTGTGACCAGTTCCATTGTTCTTGCACTCTGTTCCCATGGGAAATGCATACCAGTCCTCCGAGACTTGGCAAACCTTCTGCCTCAACCAGGCCAGGGGCTCCCTTCAGAGTCTGGGGTCTCAGTCCTCAATCTTGGAGACAGTCGTGAGGCATATCACATCCTTGGACAGCCTCTGACAGGTGGAGAGCATTTGCATGGTGCCATGTGAATTTGTTTCTTGGGATTGCGTGAAGCATTAATTTGTTAAGCGCTTGCCTGTGCTGTTTCATAAATCCCAGAAACAAATCCCTGCATATCACTGACTGGGGAGATATGGAGCACATGACAGACCCAGCCTGGTGCTGCTCATCTGCAGAGCCGTGGCTGTTTGCGTTAATGATGACTCTCTAAATCTCCAGGAGCCCAAGAGCTCAGCCCAGCTCATGGAGGAGTGGGGTCTCGATGACGTAGATTACGTCTTCTCAGAAGAGGATTATCATACTCTGACGAATTACAAGGCTTTCAGCCAGTTCCTCAGGTAGGGAACTGTGGACCTGGTGGTTGAGGTTTGAGCATTGCTCAGTCAGCAGATGAAGTTGTGAAGTCAATTCTGCATCACCAGCTCCTTGTTGCTTCTTCCTCCCAACTCAGTCCTCAGAACTCCATTTATTTGCAGGATTGACTGGAAACAGCTGAAGCATTTTATCTCTCCTGCTCTCCATTGCCCCATATTTTGTGTATGGTTATTTGAAAAGTTTTGTGAGAAAAACAGTGTTAATGAATTTCTGCTTGTACCATGAGCTTTTCAGAGCACAGCAGGTATTTCAGGGAAGGGAAGTCTCTGAGGAGGTTTAGGTGTGCTCCCCTTGAATATATTTGCTTAAGGGAGCTCTGGTTTCTGCTGCCTCCCCATAAAACTCCTGCTGGGAGGCACCGCTGCCACCTCTCTTTGGGCTGAAGCACCAGCATGTGAGGGCAGGAACAGACACACAACACAGTGCTGCTGACACGTGGTTCTCCCTCTCCCCTGCCCTGCAGGCCTCTGATTGCCAAGAAGAACCCCAAGATCCCCATGTCCAAGATGATGACGGTGCTCGGTGCCAAGTGGCGAGAGTTCAGTGCCAACAACCCCTTCAAGGGCAGCTCGGCGGTGGCGGCTGCGGCAGCGGTGGCTGCAGCTGTGGAGACTGTCACCATCACCCCGGCACTCCCCGCCAGCCCCCAGCACCCTGCCCTGCCCACCGTCGTCAGGAAGGCCAAGACCAAGGAGGGAAAGGGTGGGTGCCACTTGTGGGGGGCTGCTCTTGCCACCAGAGCTGGCACAAGGCCACAAAGCACAAGCTTTAGGAAATTGGGGAAGAAAAGAGGGTGCTGCAGGGGTGTCTGCAACTCCTGTTGCCCTTGCAGAGGTCCTTGAGAGGCATGTGGTTCATGAACCATGGCAGATTGAGCCTCTGGGTCTGCTGGATGTTTGGCAGTTTGTGGCAATTAATTAAGCTGAGCAGTAGTGGGAAGGGGAGGGATCTCCCTTTGTGCCATGTTCCGCCTTGGGATGTTGCTGTTCCACTGTGCTGGGGAATGATTTGGGTGACAGTTGTTTGTAGAGTACCAAACAAGTTGTCAATTTCTTCAGGTCCAGGTGTACGGAAGAAAATCAAGGGCTCCAAAGACGGGAAGAAAAAGGGGAAAGGGAAAAAGATGGGAGGCTTGAAATTCCGGTTTGGAGGAATCCCCAGCAAAAGGAAAAAGGGCTCCTCTGTAAGTTTGCAGGGCTTTGTGTCTGGGAGGGAAATACTGGGACAAGCTCTTGTTGGGGGTGTCACAGCCTCATTTGTGCCCCTCTGTGGGGCACCTTCCACTTGCACCTGTGTCCAGGCTCAGATTTGTGGGACTCGTGTCTGCCCACAGCTTTTGCTGAAATCCCATGACCCTGTTTACTTTCAGCAGTGCGGGTGATAATGCCATCATTTCAGATTTCATTTGCAAAGGAATTCTTCAGGGCTTGCACTGCAGCTGAACCGTACGTCACAGAGAATTCTGGGATGCTTTAATTGCATTAGCAGGGCCTGCCCATGGCAGCTGGAGTCCTGTGGCATTGCCTGGGATGCTGGAGCTGCCCAGCCAGAGTGCACTGGGTTCTTCTCAGTGCACCAGTATTGGGAGTGTTTCAAGCAATTAACAGCATTTTAAAGAATAATTTTCTTAGATAACTAGTGACTGGGAGTGGGGGTCTTCTAGGTGATGATAATATTGGTCAACCCCCTCCACAGCTCACTGTGTTGCAGTTCCAGCTTTAGTTCCCATAACACAACCTGTTTGCAAGCGCATCCGTGTGTTGAAGGTTGAAGGGCAGGAGCCACTCATTGCTGCAGATTTTCAGTCATGTGTCACAAAAAATTCCTCCCATGCTCTAGATCCAAACATTTCACCTTCTAGGGAGTCACAAAGAGCTCGGGCTGCCTCCTGCAGCTGGAGCCTGAGCACCTGGTTAGGAGTGTGCAGGCTGGGGATTTGCGTGCTTGAGTCTTCTGAGTAAGAATTCAGATGTATTATTGTGTTTTGACTCCGTGGAATGCTGGGCCAGTTTTGACTCTCTTCATGCTATGGGAATGCCAAGTGTGAATGCCTGTATGCATGGACACAGGAGGGATGGCACGGCTGAAATGGGTGTCAGAAGAGAGAGAGGGAGCAAAGTTCTGCCAAGTACTGGAAAAAGAGGCCTTTGGGTGCACAGGGTGGGAGTATAGGGTTGTTCCTGTCCAGGAGAACACAGCAGTGGAATGACAGCTGGGATGCCAGCACTTGGACTGGGCTGCTTTCCTTTCTCCCTCTGCAGAGCGAAGAGGAGGAACGGGAAGAATCCGACTTTGACAGCGCCAGCATCAACAGCTCCTCCATGCGCTCCGAGTGCTCGGCTGGCCTGGGGAAGAGGGGGAAGAAGAGAAAAAAGAAAAAGAGGAGTAGGCCATCCTTTGTAATCTGTTCCTGTTCTCTTTGGCTCTCCCTGTTCAGATGGTGCTTCTCTGGCCTGTGCAGCTCCGGACTGTGTCTGGCACTGGCTTGGTGGGAGAGGATGTGCTTGTGGCTGTCTGTGTGAGTGGAATGTGAGGTGTTCTCTTGGTGTCCAGGCCCTCCTGCTGGGGAGCTCGTGCCTGCAAGGAAGTTTCAGAATTTGTGGGGTTTCCAGGGAAGTGATTTTCTGAGGAACAGCTCCCAGAGAGCTGTGGCTTTTGTCAAGCTCCCAGCAGAGCAGGGCAGGCTGTGGGTGAGACCGTGTGAAGAGAAGGGATGTTTTGTCTGTGTGAGGTGTGCAGTCAGGCAGAGGCAGGTGGCAGAGCTGTGGTAGCGATGCAGGGACAGGGAGGCATGTGAACCATGGTGGAAAGGATCTGTCAGGATCTTCCAGTGGCTGTGTCACCACATTTGTGTGCTTGTCCCTTCATCCCTTCCCCATTGGATGTTGTGCCATGGCACCTCTGTCCTCGTGCTGCTCTGGAGAGCAGCCCTTGTGCTGAACACATGGCTTTTCTGTCTTCTGTCCTTGTTTGGGATGAGATATTTCAGATCCGGGCACATCCTTTGGCTTCTTAGCTTTTCTGATGGATTTTTGCTTCCAAGAAATGGAAGGGCAGCTTCTGGGCTGGGCATCAGTTAGGGTGTGACACTGGCCAGCCTCACCGTTGGTCAGCAAGGCTGGGCTGCTGGCTAGCCCCATGTCTTGTGTGTGAAGGGCATTGCTTGTGGCCTTGTGAGGGCCCTGGTGCTGGAGGAAGGTAGCTCCTGCTGCGTGCTGGAGAAGTGGAAGGTCAGAGATATGTGCCAGGAGTTTGTGGCAGAACTGGGAACTGAGATGAGCCATTTCAGCACTTGCAAGGTCTCATTCCTCTCCTTCTTCTCCTGACCGTGCTGTGTTGAGAGTGCTCCTGCCTCTGTGCCAGGGAGCCTCGAGGAAGAGCAGAGTAGTCCAGGAGAGGAGTCCTGTCCTTGGCCATGTCACCCTTGCATGGTGCGTTTGCAGCTGGTGGTGGTGCCTGGGGAGGTTTCTCTGACCGGCCTCCCTTGCAACCTCTCCAGGTTCTGGCATTCTCCATTGAGAGCCTGAAGGAACCAAAGGATGATACAGTGTGGAGAGAGAAAGAGAGACAGAGGTGAGATGATGCTGTGTGCAAAGGTGAACTGTGGTGCTGAGGGACAGAGAGGTAGTGGGAATTAACAGGAGGGGTCTGAGGTGAAACGCTGTCCTTATTTCCTTAACTGTATGCTAGAGGAGCAAGTGTCCCATTCCCTCCGGGAGAGCTGGCTGCTCTGCCATCCCCTCTGACTGTCACCTGTCCCTTGCTTGCAGTTGAAGAGGGGGACGGGTACGAGACGGACCACCAGGACTACTGTGAGGTGTGCCAGCAGGGCGGGGAGATCATCCTGTGCGACACCTGCCCCCGTGCCTACCACCTGGTCTGCCTGGACCCCGAGCTGGAGAAGGCCCCCGAGGGCAAGTGGAGCTGCCCCCACTGTGTGAGTGGGGTCGGGGCCCCGTGGGAGTGGGTGGCCTGCTGGTGGAAACCCTCGGTGTTACACTGGCTGTGCTTCCCCAGGAGAAGGAGGGCATCCAGTGGGAGCCGAAGGAGGAGGAGGAAGAGGAAGAGGATGGTGGGGAGGAGGAGGAGGATGACCACATGGAGTTCTGCCGGGTCTGTAAGGACGGAGGGGAGCTGCTGTGCTGTGACACCTGCCCGTCCTCCTACCACCTTCACTGCCTGAACCCGCCGCTGCCAGAGATACCAAACGGTGAATGGCTCTGCCCACGCTGTACAGTGAGTGTTACTAGCATTCCCATTCCTTACTCTGTCCCTGCTCCCACACCTGCCTGGCCTGCCAGTGGCTCTTGTGGCTGCTGCTGCCCCTCACAGCCCTGCCCTCTGCCCCAAACCCTTCCCTGGGGAGTGTTGCTGCCAGGTGCATGTGCCTGAGGGCAAAGGGTGCCTCTGGAAGGCTCTGCTGCCTCTGTAGCCTCCCTGTGGGAATTGCTGGCTGGCAGCTCCCCATTCTGGTTTCTGACAGGGATGTCAAGCCTTGTTTGATATGTGGCCTATGGAGAGGGGTCTTTTCTGCCTGGTGGCACGACCCATCCCCATGGGGGAAGCAGAAGTGTCATGGACACTTCTCAGGCACCTTGTGCTGGCTGCTGTCCACTTGGCATTGAGGGCTCCCTTCTGTTCCCTGCTCTAGCTCCCCGTGGCCCATGTCAGAGTCTCACCTTAAGCTCTGTACTCTTGCCTGTTTGCTTCTGTATCCCCAGTGCCCTCCCTTGAAGGGCAAAGTCCAGCGCATCCTGCACTGGGCCTGGAAGGAGCCGCCGGCCGTGCCGCTCCCGCCCGCGCTGGCCTCTGCAGACCCGGAGCTGCCTCTGCCCCCGCCCAAGGTGCTGGAGGGGATCCCGGAGCGCGAGTTCTTTGTGAAGTGGGCAGGCCTCTCCTACTGGCACTGCTCCTGGGTCAAGGAGCTGCAGGTGAGCCCCCGTGGCGTTGGTGTAGAGCCCCTTCCTTGCCCCGCTGTCCCACTGCCCACGGGCTGAGCGTGGCTCCCTCCTGCTGCAGCTGGAGCTCTACCACACCGTGATGTACCGCAACTACCAACGGAAGAACGACATGGATGAGCCACCAGCCTTCGACTACGGCTCTGGGGACGAGGACAACCAGAGGGAGAAGAGGAAGAACAAGGACCCCCAGTATGCCAAGATGGAGGAGCGGTTCTACCGCTATGGCATCAAGCCTGAGTGGATGATGATCCACCGCATCCTGAACCACAGGTGAGGAGCCTGTGAGGGAAACTGTGCCAGCCTTCTGCAAGGCCAAAGCCTTGGGCTGGTGGAATTTCAGCTTCTGGCCTCTGCTGAGGTCTTTGTTGCCTTGGTGGTTTGCTCCTGGGGTAAAGCTGAGGCTGGAAGGGGATCCATGCTGCCTTATTTTCATTTCTGCTATGTTGCACATTAAAAATAGTTACAGCAAATTTTCCCAAAGGTGGATGCACAGTGTTGTTCCACTCTTCCCAGTCATACTGTTTGGATCCTGTTACAGCCTCACAATTCCATAAATTCCAATGCTGATGGGGACAGTGCTGAGGGGAAGAGTTGGAGTATGTGGCCAACTCCCTTCCAGAACCTTGACATTGATGTTTCTTTTCTGTAGAAGAAATTCCCAGTGAATGAAATGTACTGTGCAGATGGGCTTTCTACATCGAGTGGCTGGAGACATGTTTTTGTTGAATTTCTACATTTCAAGTGCCAGCTTGAAATATCAAGTAGTAGCAGCAGTTTTGCTGGAAGGCTGCATGGCAGGAAAGAACTAAAGCTGCCTGTTTGATTTTTGTGTGAGCTTCCCCTTGTCCACTAACAAGGCAGAAGGTTTCCCTGTAGGCACAGAGTCAGACTTGGAAGTGTCTTTATTCTGTTTTTAGTGTAAGCAGGACTTCCTAGAGTGATGAGTGCTGCAGGTGAGAGGGGAAGCACTGGTATCCATCCAGGCTTGGTGAAACAGGGAAATGAGGTTGCTCAGTACAATGGAAAAGCAGCCTGTAAAGCTTAATGGTTTGACACACTCACAGATGAATAGGTATTTCTTCTGGAAGTGTTGATATTTTATGCTTTTCTACTTCAGCTTGGACGTCCTGCTCTGTAGGTGAAGGCAGAGGATGAAGCATCCAGCTCTGCAGAAGCAGATCACAGTGAGCTGCTCCCAGGGGCTGGTGGCATTCACTGATCAGCTTTCTGTGCCCTGTGTTACAGCTTTGATAAAAAGGGAGACATCCATTACCTGATCAAGTGGAAGGACCTGCCCTATGACCAGTGCACCTGGGAGATCGATGACATTGATATCCCCTACTATGAGAACCTCAAACTCCTCTACTGGAACCACAGGTATGAGCCCACAGCCAGGGAAGCTGGGCAGAGCCAGGACAGCTCGTGTGGGTGTTTGGGACAAGGGGGACACACAGGTGCCTCCCTTTTGAACACATTGACACTGCTTGCAGTGACTTCTCTTCAAAGAGCAGTGGGGCAGCACTGATGAAAGCTGTCCCTCCTGATGTGCCATTTTGGGGCTGCTGGGCAATCCCACCTGCTCTTTTCCAGCCTGTGCTCCTCTTCCCCTGTGTCTGCACTGCTGTGATTCATGGTCTCCATGGCTGTGATGTCTGTTTTGGGGGAAAACCACAGTGCTCTGAGTTTGTTCTTCATTCCAGAGACTGTTGTGTGGACTATTGTGAGGGGAAAATCAATGCCCTGTCAGTGCCCATGCTAACTGGGCCAGAAGAGCTCCGGTGGGAGGGGGGCAGTGAAGTGTGGGAGGTGTTTCTGTCCCTTGGCTCGGAGCTGAGAGAACAGTGACCCCCTGCCATCCCTGACGTGTGCTGGCTGTCACAGGGAGCTGATGCTGGGGGAGGACACGCGCCCTCTGAAGAAGCTGAACAAGAAAGGGAAAAAGCTGAAAGAGGAGAAGCTGGAAAAGCCTCCAGAAACACCCCTTGTGGATGTGAGTGAGGGTGGTGGGGGCAGCATGGGAACCTAGAGGAGAGTGAGGTGTCTCTGCCCTTGTCCTGTGACGTTGTCCTCCTCTGGTGCTCCTTTGGGGACCCTGTTTTCATTGAATATTCCTGAGTGGTGTTGCTGTGGGGAGTCTGGGGACTGGGCTGTGCCAGGGACCACGTCCTTGTAACCTTTGGAGCTGGATGTTACAAACCTAAAGAGGGATGTGCTTGGGTGCAGGGGAAGGAGGGGCAGGTGTTTTTCACTGCTCTGTGCCATGGCTCTCTTTTCAGCCTACAGTGAAGTTTGACAAGCAGCCGTGGTACATTGATGCCACGGGAGGCACGCTGCACCCTTACCAGCTGGAAGGGCTGAACTGGCTGAGATTCTCCTGGGCACAAGGGACAGATACAATCCTGGCTGATGAGATGGGGCTGGGGAAGACAGTTCAGACTATTGTGTTCTTGTATTCCCTGTACAAGGAGGTGAGTGGAGCGCCCAGCAGTCCCCGGGGTGGCTGAAAGCTGCTGGGTACGGGGAGAACAGCCTGGGCTCTGTCTCCCTGAGCAGGGCCACTCGAAAGGGCCGTACCTAGTCAGTGCCCCCCTCTCCACCATCATCAACTGGGAGCGTGAGTTTGAGATGTGGGCACCTGACTTCTACGTTGTGACCTACACGGGGGATAAGGAGAGCCGGTCGGTCATCCGGGAAAATGAGTTTTCTTTCGAAGACAACGCCATCCGGAGCGGGAAGAAGGTCTTCCGGATGAAGGTGGGAGCTGAGTCTGTGCCTGTCCCATTGCTTTACCTGTCAGTAAAAAGGGGAGAGGAGAATTTGACCTGGAGAGAGAGGCTGGTTAGGTCCCTCATCAGCTGTGTCCTACAGAGGGAAGCTGGCATTGTTTACAAACGCAGGAGATTTGTGATGAGCTTTACAGATTCTGCCAGAGCTTTGCTGCTTCTGTAGTGTCCTGCTTGGCTGTTGTGTTTGGGTGTTTTGCTGGCATGACTCAGCCCTGCTGTGGGCTCTGTGCCAGGCAGTGTAGCCCTTCTCATCTTGGATCACATGCAGTAGCAGCAAAGGTGGAGGCTGTCCTGTTCGCTGCTCTCTTATCCCAGCTTTTCTCTCCCTCTGCTCCTCCAGAAGGAAGCCCAGATCAAGTTCCATGTCCTGCTCACATCCTATGAACTGATCACCATTGACCAGGCAGTGCTGGGCTCCATAGAGTGGGCCTGTCTGGTGGTGGATGAAGCACACAGGCTGAAGAATAACCAATCCAAAGTAGGTGGCAGGCATTTGCAAGTGATTTTTTTTCTTTCTTTAACATCCTCTGGCATTAAAAGCCCTTCAGCAGCAGGAGAGGCAGCAGCCTGGCTGCCTGACAGTCCTCGGACAGGCTACTGTGAAAGGGAATTGATCCCTCTCCTTCCTCTCCCCTTTACCTGAGGCACAATGCAGTCTCCAGCTCCTGGGATGTTCACTGTCCCTGGTGCAGGAGGACACATGTGGTGTGATGCAGGGACACACAGGATTGCTGCCTGTGCTCAGTGGGAATGGCTGGGAGCAGGACATGCTGGCACCCTGCTCTGCCTGCCCAGTGTGGGAGTCACTGCTCAGCCTCCATGTGCACCCTGAAGAGTCCCACAGTGACACATTGGTTCCTTGCAGTCCTTGTCACCCAAACTTATTTCTTTTCCAGTTCTTTAGAGTACTGAATAGCTACAAGATCGATTACAAGCTGCTTCTCACAGGGACTCCACTCCAGAACAACTTGGAAGAGCTCTTCCACCTGCTCAATTTCTTGACTCCAGAGAGGTTTAAGTAAGTTGCACTTACTCAGGCCATCAGGGTGGCTCCTCACTCTGGCTTTGGTGCAGGCACACGAGCATTATCTCCTCATGTGCCTCGAGAGCTCTGCCCTGGTTTTTAAGTCACAAAGCAGCCAGATCCCTTCGCTTTCACGTGCCCCTGTTGCTCAGCGCCATGGGGGTCTGGCTGCTTCCACAGCAACCTGGAGGGGTTCCTGGAGGAGTTTGCAGACATCTCCAAGGAGGACCAGATCAAAAAGCTCCATGACCTGCTGGGTCCCCACATGCTGCGGCGGCTCAAGGCCGATGTGTTCAAGAACATGCCGGCCAAGACGGAGCTGATCGTGCGAGTGGAGCTGAGCCAGATGCAGAAGTGAGTGACTCCAGTGCACTCCCCAGGGGTGTCTGTCTTCCCCCAACATAGTGAAGAGGTGTCAGTGGGGATTGAGGGGTCAGAGGCACCTCGCTGGCCTGGGGCCTGCTGCAGGAAGAGTGGGAGTACTTTGTGTCTCACCAAGGGGCGTGTTCCATGTGCTTGAACTGGGCTCTGTGCAGTCCTTGGGCCATGGGAGGCTGGCAGTGTGGCTCTGCTGGTTCTGGGGGCATCAAGAGAACACTGAAGCTGAATCCCCTTCTCCCATTCCTGGCACGAGGACATGGCCTGTGTTGCTGGTGTGCCTGGGTCAGCCTAGAGTGTTGCTGCTGTCCCAGCTCTGGTTCTGCTAGGCTGACCTCTTCAGCTTCAGTGGCATCTCTTGCAGCTCAGGGCACCTGCAGGAAGGGCCTGTTGCTTCTTCCCTACCTGGTGGGCAGGAGGGCTTGGCTGGCACCCAGCAAACGGAGATGGTAGAGGTGCTGTGCCCCCCAAGTCCATCCCACTGCCAGGGCTGTGATCCCGCCAGAGCAACTGGAAAGACTCACCCCTAGGTGCTGAATTGCTTTAAAAATCCTCCAAATGTCTCTTTCACATCTCCAGTGACACTAGAGGGGTTTAATTCAGTGCCCTTTTGTTTGTGCCAGTCCCACACCTGCCCCAGCTAACACAGTGTCTGTCCCATCCCCTCTTCTGCAGGAAGTACTACAAATTCATACTGACGAGGAACTTCGAAGCCCTGAATTCGAAAGGTGGTGGGAACCAGGTCTCACTGCTCAACATCATGATGGACCTGAAGAAGTGCTGCAATCACCCGTACCTGTTCCCTGTGGCAGCCGTGGTACGTCCCCTGCCTTTGCACCCTTGGGCAACTGTGAGTGTTGGGTGGCAGCTGCTTCCATGATCCTGCTTTGGTTGACACTGTGGGTTACACTTTGGGTAACATGTGGGTGTCCATCCGAGTGGTTTCATACAAGGACTTTGGTTTTTGTTTTGGAAATGCAAGTGAAGTTCTCTGTGAGGTTAGCTTGAGTTGTCCTTGTGGGCACTGACCATGCTGCCTTCACAGGAGGCCCCGGTGCTGCCCAATGGATCTTATGATGGGAATTCTTTGGTCAAATCTTCTGGGAAACTGATGCTGCTCCAAAAGATGCTGAAGAAATTACGGGATGGGGGTCACAGAGTTCTGATCTTCTCGCAGGTGAGAGCAGGGAGGGATAGTGATAAATACATTTTTAAAGGAATTTTAAAGGATTATGCATGGGAAATTTGTGCTGGGAACAGACAGAAATAGGTGGAATAGCTGGTGACAGCTTCTCCCCCAGGCAGCCATGGCAGTAATGGTGGAAGGGCTGTGTCCCAGCTCGCTCCTGAGGGAGCACCTGTCATGTTTAAGAGCTCTGTTAGCTCAGGATAGAAAGGAGACAACAGTCACAAGGCTCCTCTTCGGGGAGGGACAGTCAGACAATTCCCTTCTGCTGGCAGAGTTGCCTGTAGAAGATGAGATAGAAGTGTTGCTCCTCTGGCAGCTGCCGGTTGGCTGTGCTCGCTTTGCTGGCCGTGCTGTGCTGCCGCCACCGAGGCCTCTGGGCTGTGGGCAAGGTCCTCAGGGGAGGCAGGGGTGTTTGGCCATGCGGACCCTCTCATGCCAGGGTCACCTTGCCCTGTAGATGACAAAGATGCTGGATTTGCTGGAGGATTTCCTGGAGTATGAAGGCTACAAGTACGAGCGGATCGACGGGGGCATCACCGGCGGCCTGCGCCAGGAGGCCATCGACAGGTTCAATGGTACTCACCTTCCTGCCTTGCTGAGGGGTGCCCACGAGGGATGGCAGGGTGTGGCCAGTAGCAGGTCATCTGCCAGTGCCCAGAGCTTGTGCCACACTCGCAGGTCTGGCCTCCTGTGGCACTGGGGGGCTGCTCGTTCCGTGCTGTTAAACCCTTGGGTTGGTTCCCACAAAGAACCCTGAATGTGCCAGCAGCTGTTCAGCTGGAAGGGCTCCTGCCTTTCCCTCCAAAACCTCAGCAGATGACAGAGCTTCCCCTTAGCTCTGGAGCTAGGTTTGCAGTACCTGGTTCCCAGGGAGCAATGTGTTTTCACTCCTTGCCGCCCCTACCTCTTGCTTGTCAGCTTTGGAAGCCGTTCTGTCCCTCTGAAATGGTGCTGCTCCTCTCTGTGAGCTGTGCTTCTTTCTGTCTCACCTGTTCCCACCTCTGGGTTTGTCGTTCTCAGCTCCTGGGGCTCAGCAGTTCTGCTTCCTCCTCTCCACCCGTGCCGGTGGTCTGGGCATAAACCTTGCTACGGCCGACACTGTCATTATTTATGATTCTGACTGGAATCCCCACAATGACATCCAGGTTTCTGACTTTCTCTTTTCCTTCCTGTATAGTAAGTACCTCTCTGGCTCTTCCCTGTCTTTGCACATCCTCACTGGGTTTTCAGTATCTTCTCTTGAGAGCTGCTGACACTTTCTTGTGAGTGTTTCTGCTCAAGAGTCCTCTTCCTGCACCCTCTGGCCTCATCCCGGCCTCTCTGCAGTCTAGGAGGGACTTGACACATAAAATTGGCTCTCCCCTGTGACATTCCTCACTTCTTCCTCATGCTTGTCCTCAACTGGGTGCCTCTCATGCAGCGTGGAGGGTGAGAAGCATGGCCCTGCTGTCCAGCTGGCACGGTGCCACCCTGGCCAGCTCCGTGTTCTGCCTGCAGGCGTTCAGCAGAGCTCACCGCATCGGGCAGAACAAGAAGGTGATGATTTACCGCTTCGTGACCAGGGCCTCGGTGGAGGAGCGCATCACCCAGGTGGCCAAGAGGAAGATGATGCTCACCCACCTGGTGGTCCGCCCGGGGCTTGGCTCCAAGTCTGGCTCCATGACCAAGCAAGAGTTGGATGACATCCTTAAGTTCGGGACGGAAGAACTCTTCAAGGATGATGTGGAGGGTGAGGTGGGAATGCTCTGTGTGAGGCAGGGCCCTCTCTGAGCTGCTGGGGCTCACTCTCCTCTCCCTGTGCCACAGGCATGGTGTCTCAGGGACAGCGGATTGCCATGCCGGATGCTGTTGCCCCTTTCTCGGACAGTCTGTCAACAAAGGGGAGTGCAGCAACCCCTGGCATGAAAAAAAAGCACGGTGGCACCCCACCAGGTGTGTAGCCCCTCTTTGCTGGGGTGACTCATCCCCCTTCCTATCCCTTTGCCTGACCTGAGCTTGCCTGGCTCAGGAGTGGACTGTCCAGCGCCCTGATCTGCGCTGCTGTTCCCCTCGCTTTGCTCTCCAGGTGACAATAAGGATGTAGATGACAGCAGTGTGATCCACTACGATGATGCTGCCATCTCTAAGCTTTTGGACCGAAACCAGGATGCGACTGACGACACGGAGCTGCAGAACATGAATGAGTATCTCAGCTCCTTTAAAGTGGCTCAGTATGTTGTGAGAGAAGAGGACGGTGTGGTAATGTGATCAGTATCTTATAATCAGCCCTTTGTACATCCCTCCGTGTTCCCTCTGCTCCCTCTCTTGTCCCTGTGAGTGCTTGGCATGGGGCAGGACCCTCCCTGCTCTCTCTCTGACTGCTTGAGCCCCTTGTCTCTGGCTCTGCAGGAGGAGGTGGAACGGGAGATCATCAAGCAGGAGGAGAATGTGGACCCTGACTACTGGGAGAAGCTGCTGCGGCACCACTATGAGCAGCAGCAGGAAGATCTGGCCAGGAACCTGGGGAAAGGGAAGAGAATCCGCAAGCAGGTCAACTACAATGACACCTCTCAGGAGGACCAAGGTACGGCCACAGGTGCTCAGCTCCTGGCCAGGCTCAGGGGACACAGACAGAGCTGTCACTTGGTGTCTCTCTGCAGTTGGTAGATTGCCTGGATTTGTACTTCCCAGATTCCTGAACTTTGCAGTGTATAGATTTTCAAAGATTTTTTTTCTTTTTATTTGTTGGTCTGTAAACTCTGGTTTTGCTGGAAGAATCTAGGAAAGACATGTCTGTGGGCAAAATATTTCAAACTAGGTTTTTGCTGCATAACAGAATGCTAATTCTGTAAAACCTGAGAATGTGATTTCCTGTTGCTGTGTCCCCACTTCTGCTGCCTGGCAGAGAATGTCTATCATACCCACAAGCAGGCTCTGACCTCTCCAGGACATCCCTCCCAGGCAGGGTCTTCTAACCTGGCCTCCCTTGTGTTCTGCAGAGTGGCAGGATGAGCTCTCTGACAACCAGTCAGAGTATTCCATTGGCTCTGAGGATGAGGATGAAGACTTTGAAGAGAGGCCAGAAGGCCAGAGTGAGTTGATGTGTTTGATACTCCCTGAGATTTGGAAGCATCAGGAATGTCTGGGTTGAAGGGACTGGTGTGCCCAGGGTTTCTGTCCAGGGGATTGTGTCCCTGCTTTCTGTCAGGTGAGGAGCTTTCCAGGGCAGCCAGGGAAGGCAGCCAGCTTCTTCCTTGGCCTCTGTAGGATTGTGGTCTGGTCCACCGTGAGGACCAGGCACGATCCCCCCTTGCCTGGGAAGGGCAGAGGAGTGTCCTGGCCTGGGGAGTGGTGGCTGGAAGGGACCCTGCAGTCTGGGCAGATGCTCTGGTGGGTTCTGCTCCTGTCAGGAGGGAGGGCACGAAGCCTGAGACACATGAGGTGTCTTTCCTTGGTCCCTGGCCCATCCATCACTGAGGCTGCTTGGCTGTAGGTGGCAGAAGACAATCCCGGAGGCAGCTGAAGACTGACAGAGACAAACCTCTCCCTCCTTTGCTGGCAAGAGTTGGGGGGAACATCGAGGTGAGCCTCAGCCTCAGCCAGAGCATGGCCAATGCTATTGTGCCTTGGCTCCCTGTGTTGAATCACTGGGACATCAGTCCTGGTCCAGCAATGCCTGTCACAGCTGTGAGGCTCCAGGATGCCACATGCTGCTGAGGCCACTCTGTGATCCCAGCAATGCCTTCGCTTCCTGCAGGTTCTGGGCTTCAACGCCCGGCAGCGCAAGGCATTCCTGAATGCCATCATGCGCTGGGGAATGCCACCCCAGGATGCCTTCAACTCCCACTGGCTGGTCCGGGATCTGCGAGGGAAGAGCGAGAAGGAGTTCAGGTACAGAGGTCTTGGCAGGCAGGCAAGGTTGGAAGCCTGCACCCCTTCACTGTGGGCTCTTTTTGGGGTGGCAGTGTCTGTTTCATTGAGATGGCAGCTCTCGTTCCCTTCCTGGGTGTGAGACTTCCCTCATCCACGGATGACAGGGGGTCCCAGTGTGCTGGGCTGAGCAGGGATGCCACGGGCCAGGACTGAAGTCTGGCTTACCTGGCAGGGCATACGTCTCTCTCTTCATGAGACACTTGTGTGAGCCTGGGGCAGATGGTGCTGAAACCTTTGCGGATGGTGTTCCCCGGGAAGGGCTGTCACGCCAGCACGTGCTGACTCGCATCGGGGTCATGTCACTAGTAAGAAAGAAGGTGGGTGAGTAAAATTACGAATGGGTCTTTTCAGGAATGTTCTGGAGACTTTTCCCAGTGGGGTGGGTGCAGCAGTCTTGCCACTTGGTGGCTCTGTGGGTGAGCAGCCTGGACACGCTGACTCTGTGGCACCAGCTGGGAATGTCCCTGCTCTGTTTGACCTGATCACATGTGCCTGTCCCAGGTCCAGGAGTTTGAGCATGTCAATGGGAAGTACAGCACCCCAGACCTGGTTCTTGAGGGCCCAGAGAGCAAGAGATCCAGCGAGGTTGTGTCTTCAGATCCCAACACGCCTGTCCCGGCCAGTCCAGCGCACACACACACGGGACCTGGGGCTCTTGCAGGTATCCAGGGGGTTGTAGCTGGGGTCTGGCTTGAGAGGGAGGTGGGCCAAGACACCAGGAGGTTTTGCAGGTGCTTGACCCATCAGGTCCTGCTCAACAGCTTCCTGGCTTTGCTCTTCCTACAGACAAAATAGAAACACAACTGGGGTTCCATGAGGAAAAGGACCCGGTGGAGCAGAAGCCCAGAAAGGTGTCCGACAGCCAGGTGAGGTGGCTTTGTTCAGCATCTCCTCCAGGAAGTTTTTCCTGCTCTGCCTGGGAGCTGGGGGTACTCCTTAGGGAAGGGAGGGCCAGGCTGATCTGAAATGGGTGTTTGGCATTTAGGTGCCTGCAAGTGCTGAGGTGGAGAGTCAAGAGCACCCAGAAAGCTGTGACAGCAAGGAGAGGCCAAGGGAAGAGAAGCAAGAGGATTGTGAAAAGGCAGAGCCCTCTTCTGAGCCCTTGGTGAAAGGTGAGGCTGTGTATCTTCTTGGTGTCGCTATGGGAAACTTGAATTTCCATCAAGAAAGTCCTGGAGAAATTCATGAAAAAACAAGTTGTAAATTGCACGAAATGGTCATTTTGGGGGGCATTTGTTCCTCCAGATGTCTCAAGGAAGAGGGAAAACTAAATACATTTATTTGATAAAATGCAGAAGAATGTTCTGTTTTAAGTTCTTTGAGCATCTTGAACATACAAACAATGCAGTTACTTTACCCTAAAAGGGAAAGTCTGTCTGGATAAGTAGGTTGTTCCCTGCAGAGCATTTTCCATGTCAAGCATTTCTTGTAGGCCTGTTCCCTCCTGCAGATGAGGGGATTCAAGAGCAAGAGAAGCCTTTGGAGAAGGCGGAGTTGAGCAGCAGCCCAGGGAAGGGGGAGGATAAAGAAGTCAAACCAGGTGAGGCATGAGGCTTTGGAGAGAGAAGAGTGGGAAGAACTCCCAGAGTGAGGCTAGTGCCTGGCACAGTGACAGAGTGTGCCCACAGGGTGGTGGCAAAGATGCCATCAGCACCAGCACCACTGGTGCTCAGGAGCCACGAGTGGGAACAAGACCCTGTTGGGGTGGGCACTGCCTGTGCTAACGATGGGCCCTGCTGGGAGGGGTTGGTGGTTTTTGCAGCAGAGACTGTTGATGGGGCAGGGGTGGCAGTGGGTCTAGTGGTGGAGTACAATTAGGTCAATTCTTTGTGTTTGCCACGCAGAGGATGGCAAGGAGGAGGAGAAGGAGCCAAGTGATGCCCAGCAAAATGGCGACAAAGAGGAAGAGGAGGAAGGAAAGAAGGATGACAGAAACATGAACTTCAGATTCATGTTCAATATTGCTGATGGTGGCTTCACAGGTAAGAGTGAGAGATGAGGTGTTGGTTTCTCCTGCAATGCTGCTGCAGAGGCTCTGAACCTTTTCAAGGGATGTGACCCTTGTGTGGGTCACATTGTGGCCCCTTGTCACGGGCCGTGGATGGGCTGGTGCTTTGCCAGCAGCAGACCTGGATCTGCACTGTGCCTGTGGTCCTGGGAGGTTCCATTGCTCGCCCTGCCCACATACTCTGCATTGATCTGCAGCCCAGCTGCCTGACCAGGCTGTCTCCCTTCTGCTCCTGCTTCCACAGAGCTGCACACGCTTTGGCAGAATGAGGAGAGGGCTGCCATGTCCTCTGGCAAGATCTACGACATCTGGCACCGCCGACACGACTACTGGCTATTGGCAGGAATTGTCACGTACCCTTTGACCTGGCAGAGCAGGAGACAGCGAGGCGGGAGAGGCCTCTGGGGGTGTGGGAGCTGGGCTGGCACGGCAGTGATGAGCAGGGAGAGGATTTAGGGCCACAGTGTTGCTGTGGGGTGGTGGGCAGGCTGTTGGCTGGCTGGTTCTGCCCTTGACACTTCCCCCACACCAGTCATGGCTATGCCCGCTGGCAGGACATCCAGAATGACCCACGCTACGTGATCCTGAACGAGCCCTTCAAATCAGAGATACACAAGGGGAACTACCTCGAGATGAAGAACAAGTTCCTTGCCCGGCGGTTTAAGGCAAGTGGCAGGTCCAGGGCTGGTGGGTCCTTATTGGTGGGAGGACCAGAGCAGCACCCTGAAATCAGGGGAGTTTGCCAGCATCTTCTGTGAGTGGAGAGTGGACTTTGTGAGGGGCTCTGCGGTTTACTGGTTTATAATGGGACGGGGTCTGGTCCTGAATCCTCCCCCTCCTGCACCTCCCAGTTGCTGGAGCAGGCCCTGGTGATCGAGGAGCAGCTGCGGAGGGCAGCGTACCTCAACATGACCCAAGACCCCAGTCACCCGGCCATGGCACTGAACGCACGGCTGGCAGAAGTGGAGTGCCTTGCTGAGAGCCACCAGCACCTCTCCAAAGAGTCCCTGGCTGGGAACAAGCCTGCCAATGCTGTCCTGCACAAAGGTGTGTGCCTGCAGGGCTGGGGGAGTCTGCTCTGAGGCTGGGAGGGGTTCCCCACCCTCAGCTGAGGAGCCAAGTCAGGAGGTGTCCCCATCTTGTGTTTTCTCAGCCAGGAGAAAACTGCCTGCTCCTCTCAGCTTGCTGGGTCTGGCAGGCATCCCTCCAGGTACCTCCTGCTTTACTTGCAGTGCTGAACCAGCTCGAGGAGCTGCTGAGTGACATGAAGGCTGATGTGACACGCTTGCCCTCCATGCTGTCCCGCATCCCGCCCGTGGCTGCCCGGCTGCAGATGTCAGAGCGGAGCATCCTCAGCCGCCTGGCCACCCGTGGAGGGGATCCAGCTGCCCAGGTCTGTGGGGACGGGCACGGAGCCCTCACTGTGAGGGTCATGGTCAGGTCAGGAATGCAGGCCCATGTCTTTTCTTCCCCCTTGCCTCCCCAGGGCTCCTTTGGCTCTGCCCAGATCTTCAACAACAACTTTGGGGCAAATTTCCGTGGTCCTGGGCCAGGTGGGATTGTCAATTACAGCCAGATGCCTCTGGGACCCTACGTGACTGGTAGGTTGGGATTTTGCTCTTGGGCAGAGAAATTCAGAGGGTGGATTTGGATGGTCCAGGAGTGCTGCCAAAGGACGGTAGTGAGCAAGGTGTTTCCTCTGTCACCACAGATATTTAGCAGTTCCCACGATTTTCCCCTGCAGCTCCCACTCCTAGCTGAGGTAAGGCTGTACTTTCCACACTCTGTGCTCCATTTGCTGGGGAACATGAAGGGGTGGGGAGGCTAAATGGAGGCTCCATTTTAGGCTGCCCCCTCAGTGCCAGTATCTGGCTGTAGCCTCTGACTCAAGCAGCCACAGTGGAGGTGGGAGCAGATCCTTCCTGCAGCCCCTCCCAGGTGGGGTTGGCATGTGGGCAGGGTCCAGATTTGGCTGATGGGCAGCCCTCCTCTCTTCTTGCAGCAGCCCTGGGGGACAGTCCCCTGACCATGAGGTCGGTGGGGAAATTGTGCCAGCGTTACCTGCGTGGAAGACAAGCTGCTGCCGGCGCTGCTGCGCTGTCCCACTCCTGCTTCAAGTGTGCTTTGCCTGCTGCAGCCCCCGTGGGAGCGGCGGGGCTGGGGGTTTGTGTCCGTGTACATTTTTTGCACTTTCTTATTGAANGAGTTTGTCTG
Organism: Cyanoderma ruficeps; assembly: GCA_008694505.1. NCBI lineage: Eukaryota > Metazoa > Chordata > Aves > Passeriformes > Timaliidae > Cyanoderma > Cyanoderma ruficeps. The sequence goes on from VZDJ01000034.1 coordinate 3,008,119, forward strand.
GGCAAGGTGGGCTGAGGGGAAGGAGGGAGGGCTGGAGTTGCGGTGTTTGTCCGGTTGTGTTGGCAGGTGTGGGGGTGAGTGGAGGCCAGTGGTGCCATGTCCCAGCCGGCTGTGCTCCCCAGCTTCCCCCTAAGGGCTGCCTCTTCGTCCTCGTGGTGTTTGAGCAAGCCCACGCCTGCTGCTGCCCTGCTGGAATCCCTGGCACTGCTGCGGTGTGGCTGGGGGTCCACATGTGCTGGGTTTGGGGCAGGCAGGTGGAGGGGATGTGGGTGGGACAGAGGGGACAGCTGGAACTGGGATGGGGATACCTCGAGCGTGGTGACACCGGCAGCTGTAAGCAACGCCCCTGCATCCGCTTCGTGCTCTGTGTGTCCCGGTTTCTGTTCTGTGTTTTAATAAATCCTTTGGGAAGGACGCAGTGGAGTCTGGCAGGGAAAGGGATGGTGGGCTGGCCTTGGGGGGGCCCTGGCCATGGTCTCAGTACCCCTGTTGTCCTGCACACGTGTCCACAGAAACAGACACAAGCATCTACACACACGCATGTACATAAACACAGGTGGACATGGAGACACAGGGACATGGACACGTGGACACAGACAGACACGAGAATGTCGTGTGTATCTACACAGATACTGTAAGCTCTGCATGTGCATGAGTGCACATACATGTACATATGTCTACATCACCCCCATGTGTACCTCGTCATATACAGCATGTGTAGATCTGTGTACACATGTAGATACACACAGAACTGTACGTTTTAGATCTATATGTGTGCATATATGTTTTTATGTGAGCATACACAACTATAAATACTGATTTATTTAGGTACTGCTGTGTGGATATGTCTGTACATACACACCTGTGTATTATACGTCTATATAAATGTATTTGGTTTTAATACATGTGTATTTGTGTACATATACACACTTGTGAGTGTGTGTGTAGACACAGTATGGGTAGATAATGGATATATGTACAGAGGATAGATCTATACGTGGTATAGATCTATATTTACAGAGATGTATATATACATGCATGTGTGTATGTAAGAATACACATAAATGTTTTTAATTTGAATATATGCACATGCATACACATGTGTATATGTATCTGTATACCTACACATCTCTGTATCTCCGTATCTGTATGGCTGTATAGGTGTATTGATCTTTGTGTACGTGTACACAGACACACAATGTAATTTTTATACATTTATACATAAGTGTAGATACAGGTAAAAGTGTGTGGCTGTCCTAGACAGAGGTAGTATACATGTGTCTATATACACAGGGACACACATGTATTTGTTATTTCTCACATATATATGAATGTATATGTTTCTGTTTGCACACAAACATCTATCTAGTTCTGTAGACAGATGTACATGTATAGACAAAGCTGTATAGGTATAGCTGCAGGTAAATCCATGTACCTAAAGGTGTAGGGGTGTGGATGTGGGAGGTGTGCACACTGACTCTCAACCATATACAGAGGGGAGCTCTGATGTCATGAGTGGGGTCAGGAGAGACCCCCCATATTTGTACACACAATTTATAGTGGGGCTGTAGGTGCAGCCAGGGCTACACAGCAGATAAACACACACACATTGTTCACAGAGCTCACACACACAGTGCATAGAGCTCACACAGTGCAGAGCTCTCACAGTGAGCAGAGCTCACACACATTGCACAGAGCTGAGGATTTGCACATACATTTACAGTTCTTACATTTATGTGTGCAGATAGAGGAAATGGTGTATAAATGTATGTGGATATGGATACTTATATATAGGTAGTGGCAGAATGTTTGTTGTGCACAGAGTACACACCTATAAAGAAATACATACATGTAGCTATAGTCACACTGTTCTCTCTATAGCTTTACATATCTATCTCTCTGTATCTATCATACACATATCCATATATATAGGCATACCTAGACATACAGCTATATATATATGTAGCTATAGCTATATCTAAATTACAAATATCTGTGTCCATGTGTATATATGGCATATGTTTATAGATGTATAGACATGGGTGTATAGTTAAAGAGATGGGTATGGATATAGAGACATCTACACATATATCTGTACATACACATCTATCTGCATATACACACATTTAAGTACATAATCAGTAATTTTCATGTGTGCATATATCCATACAAACATGGATGATGCTATAACAATATATTTACATGGATATGTACACGTCTATATATTACATATATGGATCAACACATGGAACCATGTATGTCTGTATATACACAAGCACACGTGTGTCTACATGTGTGTGTATATACCTTATATAGGTAATTTTCAGAGGTGTGTACCCATCTACAAACAGATACCTATATGTGTAAATGGGTATTGATCTCTCAGAGACTGATGGCAGGGATAGAGGTGGAGGTAGAGCTACACCTGTTCGTGTATGACTCTGTGTGTGTTTGTGTCTGTAGACGCCCCTGTAACAGGCGTATGTGGGTATATGTGTAGAGGCTTTCAATAGCTTTCAGTAGTTTCGTGCGGATACAGCTGAAGGCGTGTGTGGGCTGCGTTCACCTCCACAGCTGCTGTCTGCAAATGCACACGTCTGGATGTCTGTGTGTATGTCCTTGTGTCTCCGCGTGTGTCCATGCTCACAGACACTTGCACACTTGCCCACACACACTCCCCCGGCCCGGCCCAGCCCCTCCCCGCAGCAGAGCCCTGCCCCGTGCTCGGCCGGAGCACCCCAGGCTCTTCCCGCACAGAACTCCCTCCCTGTCACCATCCCACGCACTCCCTTCCCCGGGAGCAGGCGCTCGCAGGGAACCGCAGCCGCACGGTGCCGGTGCCGTGCTGGTGATGCCGGCGGCGCAGGGCAGAGGCGAGGGCCGGGCGCAGGCTGGGGAACAGCTTCGTGTTGTCGGCCTCGTGGGCGTACAGCACCGCGTGCACCCCGCGCCCGCCGCCTCCGGCAACGCGGAGGCAGGAGCCACGCATGCAACGGGTCCCCGCGGCGGCTCCGGCTGCGGACAGGGCGGCCGGGCAGCTCGGGGCTCGCCTCCCGCCGGCCGTCCCTGCGCCGCAGAGCCGGGCCGGGCGGCTGCGGCGCCATGTCCGGGGCAGCGCGGGCGGGAGCGCTGGCTCTCGGCGCTCGCGGTGCAATCCACACTCTCCACTTTGCTCCAACAAAGCGTAAGCAAGCGAACGGGCGGCGAGGGCTGCGCGGCGGGCGGCGTGCTCGGGCGCGCTTAGGATCTGTAGTCCTTCTTGCTGTATGGTTTGTTGCCCAGGATGCTATCGATCTCGTGGACGATGGAAGACGACAGCTTTGGAAGGACCTGCGGGGGATGGGGGCAACGCTGGGAGCTGGGATTGTGACCCTGGTGAGCGGAGAGGATGCTCACCGCCTCCACCCCACCACGTTCGTGCCACAAGCCCCAGCTTGCTGGCTGGGTGACCCAGTTAGGGAGAGCCTGAGTCAGGCCCGACCCTGCCCCCTCAGCCCAGCAAACCCTCATCTCTGCTTCTCGCCTTCATGACAAGCAAAACCTGTCATGGAGCCGCATTTGCAACCCTCTTTCCCCGCACAGTGCAGCACAGCAATGAGTGTTGTGGGCAAACGTTGCTCCTGCTGGGAGCACTGACCTGTATTGCTCCAATATTCTNGGAGGCCCCCAGTAGGACGGAGCTGACACCCTCGTTGCGCAGGCACCAGGCTGGGACAGGAGGGAGAGCAGAGCTTGAGCACGGCCCAGATACTCCTGGTGTCACCCCCAGCTGTCCCCCATCCTCTTACCGATGGCGAGCTGGGGCAGGGTGCAGCCCAAGCGCTCAGCGATGGCCTGCAGCTCCTTCAGCTTTGCCTGCTGCCGCCGGCCTTCTTCACTCAGGATTTTGTCCTTCAGCCACTGGTATCCCTGGGGAGCGGGAAGGGGCGTTGTGGTAGGATCAGGGTGCACCTTGCAGGCAGGGCATCCCCAAACTCCCTGGGTTGTGGCTCCTAGAGTTCTTGTTCCTGTACAGACTTTGCAAGGTCCCTGCCCCTGCTCCTCCAACTCTGTCCATCCCTGTGTGCCCTCCCAGCCCTGCTGCAGCTCACCTTCAGCGAGGCACGGGAGTAGGGGGGGATGCCCCCATCGTACTTCCCCGAGACGATGCCACAGGCCAGTGGGGACCAGGTCATGGCTCCAACACCTGGGGACAGAGTAGAACAGGGGATGACACCGCTGCTTCCAGCTCCCCCAGGGGCCGTGATGCCTGGCCTCAGCATCACAGGGCTTGGGGAGCACTGTGGTTTGGGGGGCTGGGGAAGAATCCCCACTGTCATACCTATCTTGTGGAAGAGCTCAGGGAGCTGCACCTCCACCTTTTCCCGCTGGAACATGTGGTACTCGGCCTGCTCGCAGATCGGCGGAATCAGGTTGAACTGCCGGGCCACCGAGTACGCCTCCTGCAGAAGAGCCGGGACCCTCAGCGCCGTGCCGCTCCCCCCGAGCCCCCTGCTGAACCCCCCAGCCAAGTCCTGAGCGGCCGCCCCGAAAAATAATTAAGGCTTAAGTGCATCTGCACACGCTTGGCTCCCAACAGCTGCTGTCTAATTGAATCAACGTCAGCAGCATCGCTGGGGCTGCTCCACTGTGGCCGCCCCGGTCCCCTGGGTCCCTACCATGATCTCCATGGAGCTCCAGCGCGAGGTCCCCCAGTACATGGCCATCCCCTGGTTGATGACATGGGTCATGGCTCGCACTGTCTCTGCCGGGAGGGAAGGAGAGAGTGGCAGGTGGGGTTTAGCAGGGGCTGCACTGGCAGGAGGGGGCTCGCACTGCGCTGATGGCTCGCGAGCATCCCACTGCCCAGTGCTGCGGTGGGAGCTGGGTGGTGTCCAGGGGATGCTTTCAGAAGAGCAGGATGAGGACAGAGGGAGCAGCCACTCAGGATGTGCCAGGGACCACAGCCGACCTGACATGCTCACACAGTGCCAGGCTCTCCCTGCATGGAGAGCAGCCTGAGGCTTCTGCCAGTGGTCTCCCATGCCCTGTGGGGTTACCAGCACTAGCACTGCTGCAGGGGGAGGGACTGATGCATTGCCCACACAGAGAGACCCACGGAGGGAAGCCTGAACCCTGTGTGAGCCACTCAGGGATCTTAGGGGGAGCCAGCCCTGAGCCATGCAGGCTGGGGCCAAGCCAAGGCGTGCTCCTGCAGCCAAAGGCGGGCAGCAGGGAGAGCAAGGGGCATGAGGCTCACCCGGCTGGCACTGGGGCACACACCCCAGCATGCTCATAGCTGCCCCAGTGGGGAGGGACCCTGCTGCAGACCCTGGCATGTGCCAAGGGCACCCCATGGCAGGACCCTGGGAGGTGGGAGCCTCTCTGCTTTTTGACCTTTAAACTGCAGTACAGTCTGAAAGGCGAGGGGGGTGTCTGTGTTGTGCTGCCGCTGCCTCTGCATCTCATGGCGGGGTTTGCTTGAGAGGGGGAACAAGGACGGGGGATCACAGAGGAGTGGGGGCTCTGTCCCAGGAAACACTGCTGGGACAGGCAGCGGCTGGCGGGCAGAGTGCGGGCAGGGAGTACCTTCTACGATGAAAGTCCTGGACTTGGAGGAACTAAATGGGTCCCCTGGTGATAAAAGAGAGATTTAGAGAAAGTGGAGTCACTGCTGCTGGGACGGGTGCAGTGACCTGCCACTGCACTGCCAACCCACCCCACCGTGGCCCGAGAAGGTCCTGGCGCCGGGCAGGGGGCGGCAGAAGTGTGACTGTGGTGCGGGCCGACCGTGGTGGTGGATGAGCGGATTCTGCTCGGGAGGGAAAATGCCCTTGAAACACAAGCCTGGCGCAAACCAACCGCGACAGCGATGAAAGGCAGCGGGGAGGAGCACGGCACGGCAGTGCACACCCACCTTCCATTGGCGTGTTGGGGTCGGGGCGGTTGGCGAACACCACGTCCACGTACTCCAGCTGCAGCCGCTCCAGCGATGCCTTCAGACCTGCAGCATGGATGGGGCTGTCAGGCGTGCTGCGCCCCATGCTGCCAGCATGTGGGGGACACATGCCTGGCATGGCACGTGCTGGTGAGGCACAGCCTGGCACTGGGGCCAGCAACACCTGGCGAGCACCCTCATCCCTACCCCTACCTTCTATGATGTGTTTTCGGGACAGGCCCCTCTCTGTCTCAGCCCTGGAAAAGGAAAGGTGGGTGAGAGCCTGGGATGAGAGCCTGACCTGTGCCAGCTGCTCTGCTGGAGGGCAGGTGTTACCTACTTTCCTCCCCAGAAGATTTTGGTGGTGATCACCAGGCTGGACCGTCTGCAGGGAGAAAGAGAGAATCACTGGTGGTGGCACCTGCAAAGCCCTATGCACCCTGCCTGGAATGGCACACTCCTGCCCAAGGCTGCTCTACCAGCTTTCCCCAGCCCATCGGGACTATGGCAATGGTTTTGCCAAATAGGGATAGCGTCTGGCTTACCTCCACCCTTTCTTCTTGATGATGTTCCCCAGCACCACCTCGGCCCTACAAGGGAAGAGGACATCAGCCATTGGCACCTGGCAGCTGTGGCCACAGGGAGTGGTGGCAGACAGCAGGGACAGCCCCAGACTCCAAGAGAGTAAGAGGCAAATGCAGTGGCTGTGGGGACAGTTTGCCCCTTGGCTGCAGCACCCAGAGCCAAGCTTCCCCCAGTGCATGAGCTTGCTAATTTTAAGTGAATGCACAGGTACATGCCAATGCCCTGGGCCAGCATGCCCTGGGTACAGCTGTGCTGGGAGGGTGCACGGCTACACCTGCATGATACAGGCCACCATGAGAAGCATGGGACTTCTAGAACCACGACTCCTCCCATGAGTCAGGGCTCAGAGCCCCGTCCTGGAAGCTGCTTTGCAGCTGGCAAACCGGGGAAGATTCCCAGTGCCACTGTGATTAGGTGGGAATCAGGGTTTAGGGTGAGACCCCTGTGGCGATGCCAAAGCAGGGTACCTACTTGCCAGCAGCGTAGACTTCTGCCGTGTCGAAGAGATTAATGCCGTTGTCATAAGCTAAAGTCATCAGCTGCTCCGCCATCTGCGAGGAGAGAGCGGGGTCGGTGAAGGGGTGGCCGAGAGCCGGCACACGGGCGCATGCGCAGAGTGCTTGTGAGCTCCAGCGTGTCGCATGCACCCAGGCCACAGCCACGGCTCTGCTGGCCCCATCCCCTCTCCACTAGCCAAGGAAAGGCTGGGGAGGGACTGGGTGAAGGGGTGCAGCCTTACCTCATCTGTGATCTGCCCTCCGAAAGTCACCCATGTTCCTGCAGGGGAGAGAGAGGTGTGCGCGTGGTGAATGTGGTGGGCAACGAGCGCCGGTACCTCAAGCCCCCCGCCACCCACCCTGGGTCCCTCAGCACAGCCCCGGCACGTGGTGGCCACAGCTGGCCCTGCCGCGTGCACTGTGGTGCTCCCAGCATGGCCCAGTCGCTTCCTATCGCGTCAGAAAAAGAGAAAATAATTTGACAATTTCTGGGCCGTGACTCAAAACAGCCGCAGGGCTGAGGAAAACCCTTTCCTTCCCTTTGCGAACATTGCCCGGGCAAGCGAGTGCTGCCCTGTCTGGGGAGTGCCGGCAGCTGCTGGGGAACTGAGGGGATGCCGAGGGGCTGTGGCAAACCCTGGCACTTACCCAGACCCAGGCAGGACACACGCAGCCCAGACTTCCCGAGGTTCCTGGAAGACAGAGACCATTAAGAAAGGTGCCAGAAAGCCCCAAAACACTGCCTCATGCATCCTGCATGCCACCAAACACACTGAGTGTGAGGTCTGGGAGGCATGGTGGTGGCCCCTGGTCCCCATTCTCACCTGGGACGTTTCCACAATGAGAATCTCTTCTCAACTGATTAACGAGCCATCCCAGGCTGGGCATCCCACAGCTTGGTAGTGGCAGTGCCTGCACCTGCGCAGTGGTGCCATGCCCGGCAGGGCTATTGGGAGAGCAGTGACCTCGTTAAAGCAGCTCCCCGTAATGGGGCTGGGGTGTATGGCTGCCCTGAGAGTGTCGCTGGCACTGGGAAACGAGACTGGAGGAAGAGGAGCTGGCATGCTGGCGGTGAGGAATGAAGCATCCCACACATGGCATGAGTTGTGCCTGTTCTCTGCATCACACAGAGAAGCACAGGGCTTGTACCAGGTGAGAGTGCTCGGGCGTGGAGCAACGTCCTGGAGAAATGGAGCACCCCAGAAAATCTGACCGGCACAAGGAACTGGAGAACAGCTTTCGGGAAGGGGGCCAGGCTGGCAGACGCCTTCGCCGTGGTGATGGAGAGCCAGTTACTTGTTAAAAATGACAAAGGCTCAAGAAATGAGCGTTAAAATAAATAAAGTGTAGGTGAGCCGCGGCAGCTCGCCCGCGCGGGTGTCGCATAGCAACCGGAGGCACCGCCACCACCGGCACCGCCGACACGGGCACCGGCAGCCGGGCAGGGAGTGGCTGCGGCCCGGCCACGGGCGACCGTGGGCTGCACTGAGTCAGGGCAGCATCCCTCTGTGCTGCCATGTTATTGCCCAGCATCTGGAGGCACTGGCACTCCCCCCGTCCCGTGGTGTTTTTAGGGCATTTTGCCGTGGGGAGAGGTCATGGCTGTGGGCCAGCGGTGGCTCAAGCCCCCATGATGGGGACTTGCCATATGGAGCGGAGAGCACCTGCCTCATCCTGGACATTCCAAGAGCATTGCTGGGGTTCCCCTGGGCAGGTGGCCATCGCTGTTCTCGGCTTCCCAGCCAAGAGTGTGTTGACAGGCTGCCCAATAAAGATACTGGCAGACCTTGGGAAGGCCAAACATTCCCTCACACTGTGTTATGGCCTTCCTATCCTGTCCACTTGCTTGGAGCATCCCCTTGTGCCACTGTCCCTCCAGCAGCCACCAGTGGGGACTCCTGAGCGGATCACCCATTGCCTGGGAGTGGGTGTTTCTGGTATGCTCCTCCTCTGGATGAGGACATGACCGTGGGGCAGGACCGCTGAGCCCTGAGGATGCCACCATGCATTGTCCTAGTACTGCTGCTACCACTGCAAGGGTTTGGTGTTCAAGAGCTGGACAGAACTGGAGCAGCACCCCTCCCCAGTGCCCGGGTAAGGGATTTGGCTGATTTGGACAACACTGGTGGGTGATGGCCAGGCTCACCCCTGTGTTCTGCTGGCCTGACACACTTTGTTGCCTAATGCTGGCACATCTGGGCTGCAGTGAAGGCACGCGGCCGCTGGCAGCTGGACCATGGCGTGCAGGCTGATCTGGGGGGGGCCCTACGCTGACCTGGGGTCCATGCTCATCCAAGTGCACACTCAGCCTCAATGGGGAAAGCCCTCAGTGCTCTGCCCCAGAGCCAGGACATGAGGTGAGTGAACCCTGTGGGTGCTGGCCGGGGGTGGCCCCACATGCACACACCACTCCGTTTCCAGAATCACCATGGGCAGCCCGAGCCGCTTATGGCTCTGCACTTGCTTTGCAGGGCACTGAGTCTCCGGCAGCCCCGAAAGGATAAGGATGCCATGGCAGCCCGGATTAACGCTACCGTGACTCCCAGACCCCCCCGGCTCGGCAGTCAGCCCGGCTTGGCAGACACTGAGGATGCTACTAATCCTACCCTGAATTTTAGGGTCCCTTCTCTCCCCCATCCTGAACATTTTACGCGCGGCTGGATCAAAGCTGCCCTGAGGGGACAGGAGCAAACAGCAAGGAAGCGGCACGGAGGCGCACGGTCAGCACTTTTAGCCACGAGAAACCGACAGAGCTGGACGCGAACCGGAGATTAGGGGAGTGCGGCGCCCCCGGCCCCCAGTACCCCCTCGCCGCCCCGATCGCAGTGAGGAACAGGGAAAGCCCGAGGAGTGCCCGCTTCCTACCGGTATTTCATCCCCGGCTGCTTGACGCTGGAGTCGCTGGAGGAAGGGGCATTCTGCACCGAGAGCTGCCCCAGGCTCCGGGCCACCATGGCCACCGCGCGGAACTTGCCGCGGGTGCCGAGGCTGGGGCTGCCGGCATTCTGTCGGTTCAGCCGGTCCTCCGCGCTCCGACTCTTGATGCTGTGCTCGGAGCACACAAAAGAGACCTGCATGCTGCTCCGGCGGGCAGCAGCGCCAGCTGCCTAAATTTAGCCGGCGCCCCGGGCGAGGCGGGGAGCTCCTCCCGCGCGCCGCCAACGTGACGGCGGGGGGCTGCGAGGCGGCGGGCGCGGAGCGCTCCCGTCAGCCCTCCTGCCCTCAATATTTGATGAGCTCAGGAAAGCGAGCGAGCGAAACGCGGGCAGGTGGGGGCAGAGCCACTGCCGGTACCCTCCGGAGTGGCCGTGGCGGGGCAGGACTCCCCTGCGCCCTGCTGGGCATCCCCCCCGCGGGTACGGCTGCTGGCTCAGTCCCGGTTTGGGGCACAGCAAGGGCTGAGGCTGCGGAGTGAAGAGGTCCTTCCTTGCCTCCCTCCGGCCACGCACAGCAGCAGATTCCTCTGCACGAGTCCGAAACCAAACCCTCTGGCAGCAACGCGTGTGCATCGCCAACCGCGCGGCTGGGCGACAGCGCAGGTGGCGGCGATGCTGATCTCCCTCGGCAGAGCCCACATGTTTGCCGAAGTTGTCGCCCTCGGGGCCGGAGCCCCAGCAGCATATTCCCCCTATTTTTCCCAGTGCAAACGAAGTCGAATGAGGTGAATCCCAGCCTAGCACCTCCTGCCGAAGCAGGGACACAAGTCAACACACTACAGCACCGTCCTGCAGCCAGGGCCACGTGCCGGCTGTCAGCACCTGCCGTGCCCCTCAGGATGGAGCAAAATGCAGCAACGGGGCTTGCAGGAAATTATGCACATTTGCCCCAAACCTAATGAAAAATCTTGTAATCTCCTCTGCTTCCCTCTCTCGCAAAGCTCCTTAACTGGTAATCCTGCCAGCACCAGTGCCAGCACCAACGCCAGCGCCGGCTCCAGTGCGGGGGTGACCTGGCAGCACTTGTCAGCCCCTAGAGGATGAGAAACCCCTCAAATTTTGGTGGCAGCGGGGACATGCCCAAAGAAGGAGCACCTTTGGGGTGTCTGTGCCAGCTGCTCCCATCAATAAATAATGCCTCCATGAATATTAGATGGGCTCTTGCCTCTGTGTAAATGTTATCGCAGTCATTGTGAGCAGAGGGGAACCTGACCCCTGGCACGGCACAGTGCAGCATGGCAGGAACCGGCAGAGCTGCCAGCTCCCGGGGGGCTTCACTGCAGCGGCGGACAACGGGCACCCCTGTATTGTCACTGGAGAACAGCCACTGTCCTCAGCCCTGGTGCCCCCCAAAGCCTGATCTGGGTTAGTGGGGGATGCTGGGCCCTGCACCACATTGCCCCACCTGCAATGCTATGGGACAGTGGGGGAGGGATGTGCTGGGAAGAGCAGCCCCATCCTGTGAGGGGCTGTGGCAACGTCTCCAGCTGCCCAGAGTGTCCTCCTGACAAGGACATTGGCTGAAATCCTGATACACCTTGCACCAGGACCCACATGCAAAATTAATGATGTACCCGCTCTGTGATGCACACCCATCAGTCAGGAGGAGACGCACACCCATCAGGCGGAGATGTATCCCCATCAGATGGAGATTTACACCCATCAGGTGGAGATGAACCTCTGTCAGGCGAAGATATAACTCCCCCAGTCAGGCAGAGATGTACCCGCATCAGATGGAGATTTACACCTCTGAGGCAGAAACAGCTCTTCAGCAGCTACTTGCTCCAGGTGCCTAATCTTTAAAGCTCAGAGGGTGTTTGCATCTGCAAATGCCCGAACAGCAAACAGGAATGTCAAGTGAGAAGCTCAAAGATCGCCAAGTAGGAAAGTGCTAACGGCGCTGATCGGCGCAGGCCTTGCCAAGGGCATCGGCTCCTCCCAACCTCGGCGCAGCACAGGGGAGACGAGGTGAGCTTAGGTGAGAGCCGTTCTCCTGACGAGGTGTCAAACCAGCACCAAGCAGCGTCCCCTGTGTCATCCCCTCACCTCGGCCCTCGCCGCCCTCGCGGCGCTGCCTTACCTGTACTTCATGCCAGTGGCGCGGGCGGTACTGTCGGCCAGGGAGAGCCCGTGCATCCGCAGGAACTCCTCCAGGGTCTTCACCCGCGCCGCCGCCCGCACGTCCCGCAGCCGCCGCAGCTCCAGCCCGTCGGCCGCCCGGGGGGCTGGGGGCGGCCCCCACTCGGGGCTGGGCCGGCTAGCCACGCTGCGCAGGCTCTCACTGTAGGTCATGGAGAGCATCCTGCCACCCGAGCGGAGGCTCTGCCGGCCAGCCGTGCCGCCAAACACTCTGTGGTGCTACGGAGAGAGCTGGGAAAGCACAACATGGGCTCCCTCGCCATTCGGGGCACAGCCCTGCCCGCATTGCCGTGCTGGAGTGGTGGCATCTGCCTGTGCCAGGACATGTGGGGACCTTAGCAAAGCCAGTTTCTTCAGCGGAGCAAAGCCTTGCTGTGGGAGCTGAAGCACAACAGGAGAAGCAGCAGGACAGAGATGTGGCACAGTCCGTGTCTGAGGCTGCAGTGGTGCCTGCCACAGCTGCCCCAAGCCACAATGCAGCAGTATGGCCCGTGGCCCAGCTGTGCTGGCTCCCAGCTTGCACTGTCTGGGCTGCACTGGTTTGCATCCCTGCAAGGGACACAGTGAGTCCCAGGAACTGGCACGGCATGGTGAGCAGCAGCACAAGGACTGCCGGTGAGAATCTGGCACTGTGTGCCGGTGGGCAAGGAAAATCGAGATGGGAAAGGGATCCCCATGGGGCTCGCTGGGAAAGGTGGACATCGGCAGAGGGTCTGTGGGCACTGGGTGCTCGCTGTGCCTGCGTCACGCTGCCGCAATGTGCGCCACCAGCCAACACCTTCCCCACCACCGCGGCAGCGACCTCCCAGCCGGTGTGGCTGCCGAAAATAGCCTGCCGCAGGGTGGGCTCCTCGCACACCCGAGTCCTTGCTGTCTCTGTGCCTGGGACCTCACTGGTGGTGGCACCGGCATCGATTTCTGTGCCTCTCTCTGCAACTTCCCTTGTTTTCAGTGTCTGCAGGGGGCAGGGACTGGGGCCAAAACTGTGGTGTTGGTGCCGGAGTGGCCACTGGAGATGCGCTGTGACCGATCTACAGCGGCATCAGGCTCCAGCCAGGCTCCCACTGGTGGTTTTTTCTTTCCCCATGAAGCTCAAATTCACAGTTGCAGGAGACAGGAATGAAACACTCTCTGCCATTGAGGTGTGACCTCCAGAGGAAAGGAGAAGGAAGCCCAGAGGATATGGAGTAGCAGCTGGCCAGGTATGACCAAAACTCAGGGGGTCTCCTTTGATATCTGGTGCTGCTGGAGACCACTCCATGCTCCTGCTCTGTAGCAAGGCCTTGGGAAAGCTGGGAAACATGTAAAGGAAACCTTTCCCTCTGTTGTGGCAAAGCCAAACTGAATCCTGGTCATCAGCCTCTTCTGCCACACCTCAAAGCCGGAGACTGGACCTGGCACCTCCAGCATCAGCCCCTCTCTGTGGCTGGTAGCTTTAATTAGGGCAGTGCCAGTGGGTCCTGCTGGGTGCAGGCACCTGGTGAGATCTCCTTGTTCCCAGTGGGATCTCCTTGCTCTGGTAGGATCCCCTCACCTGACAGAAGCAAGGAGAAACCTGAGCTGGCTGCACTGCTGCTCTACAGCAGCGAAATGGCTGCAGGAAGCAGAGCTGGGGGGTTGATCTGGGCTGCTATGAGGAATGAGGTGGGAATCCACCGGCAGCCCTATCTTGACACTTCCCTGGTTTTTGGCAGAACAGAACTGGATGGCCGAGACAGCGCGGAGGTGGTGGGTGCATTCACGGCCATTTGATAGCAGAAATCCCAGTGCTCCTGGGACGAGTGGCAGCAGGGCTGCAGGATCTGCCAAGGATAAGCTGTGCCATGCCCAAGGGGGAGAGGCTGTTTTGCGGGGAAGGAGCAGGGATGGGGACAGAGGGCAGGCTCTGCAGGATAACAGCACTATTAGCAGCGTCAGGGGCACAACAAGTGGGTGACAGGCAGGGCAGCTGCCGGGAGAGATGTCTGGCCAGCCTGGCTTGCCAAGCTGGGAAATTAGCAGCCACCAGCCTGCCTAAAGCCACGAAGACCCCAAACTCCGAAAGAAAACCACCCTAAGCCATCAAATCCCAAGTCACCCTGCACGGAAAATCTTCCCTGCTGCCTGCAGCGGCTGCCCCATGACGATGCCCGTCCCCGCTCATTGCCCACCATGCCCAGCCCCGCTCGCCGCCCGCGCTGCCGGCCCCGACTCACCGCGCCGAGGAAGCTGCTCAGCAGCAGCGCAGCTCTGAGTGTCTGGGCTGCCCCGGGGCAGATATAAGAGCCTCGGTCGCTGCGTTGTTTTGCATTAGGGGAGTGTCGGAGCTTGGCGTCCAAAGCACTTGGCGGCTGCGCTGGGCCCCCAGCGCCCGGCTTCTCACCGCGCTCCATTAGCCCTATTAGGGGATTTTCTTCCTTTCGAAGGGGAGTTAAATTATTCATGGCGCCTCACTAAAAGCCCGGGGATGTGCTGCTGCTTTATCAACGCTGGCACCGCCGCCCCTCACCCTGCGGTGACAGGTCCCCCGTCACCGTCACTGGCACACAGGGCGGTGGGGACAGCTGGACACTGGAGCCATCAGGGAGTGGAGACCATGCCCTGTGACAGACACAGCCCTCCTGTGGCCCCCGCGGCAGTGGAATCAGAGATGGGCTGTGGCAGGACTGAAAGACAGCCTCCCCCAGGAGGGAGACCCGAAACGGAACCGGGTGATGAACACAGGTGGCTGCTGCCTGAAGGAAGCCCACGAACAAGTTCCTGCCTCTTGGCCTTGGGAGCCTTTTGCACTAGATGTGTCTGGTGGTTCAGGCCAGTTTGGCAGCCAAAACTTCCCCATAGCTGGGGCTCACCAGTGCTGGTGGCAGCACTGGGATGGACACTGTCAGTGCCACTGAGCCATCCAATTGCCAGCCAGCCTCCTCCCGTCATGTGTGGGATGGAGTAGGGGGGGGCCATGGTTCTGTTGAGGGGCAGCCCTGGTCCCCCATCCCACAGCAGCCAGGCCAGACCCAGCCCAACACCAGCAGGCTGCTGTGGCCCTGGGAGTGCTGAAGCAGCCGCTGGCAGAGTGTGTGGGGAAGTGCCACCCCCACTTCAGACGGTAAAAGGGTGATGGGGGCGATTGTTGCCTCCTGTACCACTTAATGAGACTGCTCCTAATAGCAGCAGCCGCGGAGCAGCTGGCTGGTTTCCCAGAGCTGCTCTTGGGAAAAGCCAGGGGCTTCTCCAGGCACAGCATTAGCATGGGACGCTCCCCACAAGCTGAGCTGAGCCCCCACCCCACAGTGGCTGTCCCCCACAGCCATATGGCCACACTCTGCTGCTTGGACAGGCTGTGAGGACGGTCCCCCCACCCAGTCACACCCCAGGGTCCCCACACCACGCTTCCGAACCCACGAGCAGGTGATGAGGCGATGCCACACCTGTGATGCCCACCCCACACAGAGGGACCCTGGCACACTGGGCAGGGCAGTGCTGTGCCGGCATTATCTGGGCATGGGCAGGGGTCATAGCCACTTGGTGGGGGGATTTTGGGGAGGAGGAAGGGCCTGGTTACCTGTAGAACTGGAGCTGGCGCTTGGGGCTCCCGTATCTCGCGCTTCCGACAGCAAAGGGGAGAGAGAAGAAAGATGCCACAAACCCCGTTAGAAAGGAGGAGGGGGAGTGAGTGGCAGTCAGTGGCTGTGGGAAGGGTCAGTGGCACCCACCCATGTCACATCACAGTGGACACTGCAGCAGGAACTGGCACGATTCTGAAAGTGTCCCCTATGCCCATAACAGGCACCAGCGCCCCAAAATGCTGCTGCTGCTGCTGCTACTGTGCAGGGATTGTGTGCTGGAAGCTTTTGCATGAAGCGTGCCGGGGCAGTTTAGCAGTACTGGGGCAGTTTCAGGGGGCGTGGTGGTTCTGGGTTGCCACAGGCTTGGGTTTGAAGCCCCACAGAGTCCCCCCAGCACTGCCCTGCACCCTTACCTGTAAATCATCCCTGGGGAGCCTGTCTGCCGCAGCGAGAGTCGCGCTGGGGAGTCAGTGGTGGATTCGGGATACATGGAGCCAGCCTGGGCTCCCCGGAGCCACTCGCCGCCTCACCCCTGCCACAGGGGAAGAGGAAAAGAGGAAGAAATGAGGTTTTTTGGGGCACGCGCATGACGGCGCTTCCTGTTGCAGGAGATCTCGAGCCGGATGGGCATGTGGCATTGGCAGTGGCGTGGGCACAGCAGCTCTGCCAGCCTCAGACCCTGGGGCTCACGCCCTGACCCGCCGATCCCAAAACCATCTCGCCTCAACCCTGTTCCTTTGACTTCCCAGCTTGGTTACTCTCTCCAAACTTCTGGGGGTCACGAGATCTCAGGAAATGGTGAGAAAACATGGGCCTGAAAAATGAAACATTCTGAAAACCGTAAAGCTGTCCCTGAGGGTCCCTCTGAAAGGGACAAGCTAAGAGGAGGAAAACAGTCTGGCTTTTTCTGCAGCCCACATGTGACTGTGTGCACAAGGGTGAGGAAGCTCAGAGGGAAAGGAGAGCTCACCCCCAGGCACTCCTGACCCTTCTTGTCCCTGTCCCCATGCCAGGGGCATCCAGCATGACTCCCTGTGAGCTGTGCTCCTGCTCCTGCAACACTGTCAGCAGTTTCCAGTATCACAGAAAACAATGACACTTCCTTACAGAATTGGGGCTGAGATTTAAATTTATCCCATCTTTCTTTAGGCCACTGAGATGCCATCTTTACACTGCAGATCACAAGCTGCTCTGTTTCCCAGATGGGGACTGAGAGATCTCCGGGCTCCCTCCCGGCTGCCCTGGGCTCAGCAGGAGCATGGCCTTACATAGTGTGCTCATGTCCTGGCACGCATCTCACCTGCATCCTGGCACAGCATGCCTGCATCCTGCACCCCTCCCGCATTCTGGCACAGTATGCCTGCATCCTGCATCCCGGCACGGTGTGCCTGCATATCGCATCCTGCCTGCATCCCAGCAGAGCATGCTTGCATCCTGGATCTCTCCTGCATCCCAGCATAGTGTACCAGCATCCTGCATCCAAACATAGTGTGCCAGCATCCTGGATCTCTCCTGCACCCCAGCATAGTGTGCCAGCATCCTGCATCCCTCCCGCATCCTGCATCCCTCCGGCATCCCGGCCCGGCGTGCCTGCATCCCGGCGCAGCCCCTGCAGCCCACGCAGCCCAATGGCAGCAGCTGCGGCAGCCGAGTCCATCCCCGCGGAGCCGCCCACCCGCCCACCGCAGCTCCCGGCCGGGCTGCAGCCCCCGGCATAGATCCCCACCGCCCTCCCCCTGAGCCCTGTAGGAGTGCATCTCCTTTGACCACAGCCGGGCTGGAGCGGGAGCCCAGGCAGCCTCAGTAAAGCCGGGTTTATTTTCGAGAAGTCAGGAGGGAACCGCTCTCTCCTGAACCCGCAGCACTGACTTGAGCCTGGAGCAGGACCCTGGCGAGCCCTACAACCAGGACTCGGATGAGCCCCCCAAGCCCTTGTGACCGCCGGGCTTCTCCCGGGTGCGGCGAGTGTTGGCTCCGCAGCTCCCGCGGCCTCGCCCGGCAGTGGCAGCTGCCTACAGCCCCGGCGGGTCAGCAGCAGCCACCGGCCGGGCACTGTCCTGCCCGCTCATGGTCGCTTCGTTAGCGGCGGCAAAACAAAGCTGAGGGAAGCTGGGGGACACCTGCAGGGGGGGGACAGCCGGACCCCGGTGTCCCGGCGCAGCCATGCAGCTCTTTGCTCGCACTGCCACAGCCCCGGACTCCTGCGTGGCTCAGGACTGGCTGATTCTGTATGCCAGGGGGCTGTGGTGCCAGGAGCTCAATCTCCACAATTTTCAGCACAAGCCGATGCCCCTTTCCTGCTGCCACTCAGCAATGCTGTGGGGACCAAGTGCAGTGGCTTGTAAGTCTCTGGCAGTGCTAGAGGGACTTGGCTGGCAAGCACAGCTGGACCACAGGCATATGGGTCAGGGCTCTGCACCCTGAGGAGCCAAAGTGTCCCAGCCTTTGGGGCCAATTCATCCCTCTGAGCTCTCTGAGCCAAAGGAACTGCCAAAAGTCCAATCCCCCCTGGTGTCAGCAGCTTGGCGCTTCCCTGAGACTGCTCCTGCACCTCCAGATTCCTCATGGCACAACTCAGCTGTGAGTCTGCAACTGCGGGAGTTTTGGCAGTGGCCTGAGAGGGAAGAAAAGTGTTTTCTTCTGCAGGATGCACCCAAGGAGCCAGGTGAAGGACATCCTCATGATTTGTGTTCTCACGAAGGTCCATTCTTATCCCTGGCAGCACAATGGGGTATAGGAGTGTGGGTGCTGCGACATGGATAGTTTATGGCTGGGAAGCCCCCAGGAGCTCAGCCAGCATGGTGGGGGCAACATACTGCAGCCTGCCTGACATGCTGCCATCAGAGTACCAGCGGGTGAAACTGGACATGAAATTAATGTGAATATAGGGACGAAACTGCTGCTTCTGGTGAGCCTGGTCCTCCAAGGGTGAGGCCCTGGGGCAGGGAGAGCTGGGGGACCCTTGCCCTGGGCACCCCAGCATCCTGCCCAGGTCAGGTGAGGGATGCAGGTAATGTCACAGGGAGCATCTCCCCATGCCAGGTGCCTGTCCCCATATTACTCCCCCCTTTTCACTGTGTTTGCAGCAAATGCCCCCCTCCACGCCACGGGGAAGGTGACTTTAGCTCAAATGACTCACGCTGCCCTGCTCTGTCGCCTCGGCACCTCCTGCCACCTC
Organism: Cyanoderma ruficeps; assembly: GCA_008694505.1. NCBI lineage: Eukaryota > Metazoa > Chordata > Aves > Passeriformes > Timaliidae > Cyanoderma > Cyanoderma ruficeps. The sequence continues at coordinate 3,026,913 of VZDJ01000034.1, forward strand.
CTGCCGTCACCTCTGCGCTCATGCCCCGTGCTGGTCCCGTGCCCCCCCCTCCCCCGGCTGCACCGGCGCCGCAGGGATCCGCAGAGCAGCAGCCCTGCCCCTTCCTTTGGCCCGGGAGCCTCTGTTGCATCAGAGGCGCAGCATCTCCCAGCCCACCGGGCCCCTCCGACCTCTCGGGTGGGCTCCCGCGCCTTCCCCAGCCCATCATCACGACAACGCGACAGGCGAGCGCTGGGGACTCAGCTGCGACACGTGAGGTCGCCCGTGACCGCCGAAGCGCCGGCACCGGCGCTGCTCCGCTGCCCGAGTCAATGACACAGCCCAAAAGCACACGCGGTGTATCGGCCGGGGTTATTCCGGTTTTGCCGTCACGTACACCCGAGCCAAAGTAACGGGGTGCCCCGGGCTGCCCGCGGGTCCCCGGTGTGTGACACTGCCGGTCCCCTGCTGCGCCGTGGCTGCCGGCCAGGCACGGCTGAGCCACGGCCGCGGCCCCGCCGGCATCCAGCACCGCACCTACCTGTCTCCGGTGCTCGGACGGAGGGCGATGCGCGGTCGGGAGGCACACGGCAATGAGTCAAACCCGGCTGCCGGCGGGCTGCGGGCTCCGCGGGTCTCGGGAAGCGGCGCCGGTGCCGGCGCAGAGCAGCTGCTACAGCCGGCGGCAAACGCAGCGGATGACGGTTCCTACCCCATTCCCGCTCTGTCCCCGGGAAAAGGCGTCTGGCAGAGGGGGAAACCGAGCCCTCCGCGCCCCGGGATGCGACAGCACCCGAGGATGCTGCAGAGCCGTCCCTGCCGCTCTCACATCCTGACTCGGCAAGTTTGGCTCCGCCGGTGGCTGCAGCCGGCTCCCGATCCCGCCGGTGCCTTAACCGTGTCGGCGCCGCAGCCCGGCACCGGCAGCGCGTGGGCGAGCGAGCGGCTGCCACCAGCCGCCCCTGCGCAGCTCAGGCGGGGGAAGGCTCGTCCGGGGCCACGGGGAGCCTGGGCAGGAGCTGCATCATCGCTGCCTTAAATCGCGCCGCGTGTGTTTCTGTTAAAATAATCAAATACAGCGTCGGCAGTGATGCTGCGGGGCTGCGTCCAGCACCAGGGTCACCCGTTCTGCCGCGTTCTGCCACTGGCCAGCCATCCTCCTCACGCCCATCACGCCTTCTCAGTGCCTTTGGCTTTTTGGCTATCTTGGGCAAAAAAACCACCCCGGAGCGTGCCACCTCAGTAACTGGAGCAAGCTGGTCCCTGTGGCAGCACGATTCAGTGACCCCGCAGTGATAACAACACCAATGCAGCTGGATCTAACAGGAAAACTAGAGGCCAGGCCAGCAAAAAGAGGCCAGGGTTTGGGACAGGCTGCTCACGCAGTGGTGCGCTGGCAGCTATAAATTAGGAAAACCTGGTTCCTCTCCCTCAGCCGAGTCCTGTTCAGCTTCATGGCAGCATCTTGGCGCTTCCTCTGCCATTTCAGCACGGTCCTGGCAGCGATGGGGCCAATAAGTACACTGCCTGCTCCAAACCATGCTGACACTGACAGAGACCACTCAGCACTGCCAGGGTGGGTGATTCCAGCAGGCTGCCAGCTTTCCACACCACAGCAGATCTAGGAACAGCCAGTAACAGGCAGGGAAGGTCATAAACCCCGTCCCATTTGGGGATGCTCCCAGCACCAGCCCATCAGTGGCGTTGCTACCCCCACAGATGGTGGGAGCCATGTGCCAAGTCGATCTGCTCCTGCTCCGTGATGCATCTGACCCACAGACCTGCAGGCCATGAGCAGGAGGTGACAGCTGGCATTGCCACCCTCCTCATCAAAACAATAATAGTAATAACTAATAAAACCAGCAGCTCTCTCTTGAATCTGCCGTTGGCAGCGCCGTGTAGAGGCATTTTCTGCTCACCAGCTGGAAAATCACTGCATATATGCAACAGGCCTGTACAGGGGATGTGATAGAGACTGGATACATCTCGCCCAGCCCGCTCTGGCACTCACCCACGGTGCTGTGCTGCGACTCCCAGCAACGCTTGGGGAAGAAACCTGTGGTTTTGGGAAGCAGGCTGGGTGCCCTGCCCACACCTGCCAGCAGCACACACCATGTCTCACCTGGACCAGAGCCTGCGGTGCTGGCGTGAGCAGTCCCATGCTGGCCACAGGCTGAACAGGCAGGGGGCCTACAGGGATCCCCATCACCAGGAAAACAGTCCCCAAAAAAATGGAGGCAGGCAAGACAGTGGCTCGCGAGCTTCGAGCCTGGCAGAAAAAATGGTGAGGCAGCGGCAGGAACATCTGGGCTGCGAGGGGACCAGGGACCTGCCACAGGGCTCGGGACTCCTTCCATCCGCAGCCCTCTGGTCACCGCAGCAAAGCGAGACAAGGAACGGACTAAGAAACGGCAGCAAACTGAAGGAAGCTGAAGGAACCACGACGTTTGACTCACTGTGCGCAAATCGGCTCGGGGGAAAATCCAACATTCCCACCCCCGTGTCACTGGGGCTTTGTCAGCGGCTCACACCGTGTCACCGGGGATCCTGCCCTGCCGCTCCCGGTGTACGGTGACAGGCCGCAGGCCACCGGAGCATCACCAACAGCGTTCACCTCTCCTTGCTGTGGGACGAAGGGACAGCCAACCTCCCCCCGTCCCCGCACAGCCCAGGGTCGCACCGGGCCAAGAGCAGTCGGCGGGGCGAGGGCCCCTCTCTCCGCACCAGGGAGCGTCGGGAGGGGCGTGCGGCGGGGTGGCCTTGCCTGCCCGCGGCCCGGCCCAATTCTATCACCCCCGCCATCGCCCGGCCCCAGTCCCGGCCCCGCTGGCCCCGCTCCCCCCGCGCCCCCGCACCTGCCCCGCGTCCGCCGCTCCCGCCGCTCCGCCGCCCGCCCTCGTGGGGGGCGGCCCCGCCCCGCCGCGCCTGGCCCCGCCCCTCCCGCCGCGCATTGGCCGCGCCGCCCGCCTCTCGCGCCGCGGGCAAACGGCGAGGGCGCCGCGCCGTTTCCATTGGCTGCAGAGCCGGCCGGGCCCAGCGTGAGGACCCGCCCCGCGCGGTGCGGCACCATCGCCCTAGTAACCCGATGCTGAGCCGGGCGCGACCACCCGCGCTGGGGGGGGGATGGCCGCCCTCCGCCGCCGCTTACGTCCTGCCGTCGCGTCCCGCGCCGTTGCGGGATCGCTCCGGGATCGTCTCGCTACTTTCTGTCTCCGCTTTCCGCCGGCGATGGGGAGCGGGAGGTGGGCAGCAGAGCAGCGAGCAGTGGCAGCGTGTTCATCCCCCCCCTTCGGGCCGGCGCGCGGTTGGTTGGGCCCGAGAAGATGGCGTCGGGGCGCGGTGAGCGAAGGGGGGGGGTGCGGCCACTCAGGGATGCGGCCGGTTCCAGTCCCGCTCCCACGCACCGGGATGTGTGCGTGGGCGGGCGGCCACGGGCCCACCCTGCCCTGGCTTTACCCGTGTGCATCCCCAGGCGGATGCGGGGCGGGCCGGGTGTGGGCAGTGCCGTCCCCACCCACGTGTGGTTGTTGCGCGGGGCTGTGTGTGCTGACTGTGTGGGGTCCGTGTGGCTGTGTTCCCGCAGGGTCCCTGTTCCCGGGTGTTCCAGCTCCGCGCCCGCCGTAGCTGGCCCCGGGAGGAAGCGGCGACCGCCGGGACGCGATGGGCGAGTGGGAGCGGGTGTTCCGGCAGTACCTGCCGCTGCCGCCGCACCCGCAGCGGGGCCGGGCCCGGCCCCCGCCCCGCTCCACCGCCTTCCGCTGCGTCCTCAAGTACCTGCACGGCGCTGCCCTCTCCCAGGTAGGGGCGATCGGCCCCGCGAGGGGACCCCGGCAATGTCCTGCTGCGCCTGTTGTTTCTGCTGAGTCTCACTATTCATAGAATCATTACAGATCATCTCCTTCCATCCTCCTGCCATGGGCAGGGCTGCCTTCCACTAAACCAGGTTGCCGTTTCCAACCTGCTGGCTTTGAACACTTCCAGGGATGGAGCAGCCGCTGCTTCTCTGGATGACCTGTGCCAATGCCTCGCCACCCTAACAAGAAAGAATTTCTTCCTAAGATCAAACCTAAATTGCTCCTCTTTCAGTTTAGCCTCCCCTCTTCCTTATTCTGTCACTTTCCGTGGATGCACAAAAAGACTCTCCATCTTTTTTCTAAGCCCCTTTCAGCATTTCTGTCTCTGTGTGTGGGCCTGAGCTCCCAACAGTGGCTTTTAAAATAAGGTGGTTTTGGGGGGAACTAACTGGAAATCTGGAAGCACAAAGTTGTTTCAATCCCATGCCTTATTACCTGTAAATCTCAGCATTTAATTATTTTTTCATTTAGTTTTTTTGTTAATTTAGGTAAGTATATTTAAATTAAATTTTCTGGATAGCACTTTAACATCAATTGCCTCTTTATTCCATGCTTAATTCTTAATTTTCCTACTTTTCCTTTGCTCTGTCAGCCTCTGGCTTGGGGGCAAGTTCTGCAGCAATGCATGAAGCTGTCTGTGGCCATGTTCCTGATTTGGGCATCCCTTAGAAAATGGGAATTATATCTCTTACCAAAGTGTGTTCTGAGCTTTGGGGACGCAGAGCTGGCCTGTCCCTGAGCGTCCCCAGAGCCAGTGCATTGTGCCTTGCAGGGAGCAGAGTACCAGCTACGCCTCTCCCTTTTCGATGCCACCTACCACCACTTCTTTGGGAGGACGTGGAGGAGCAGCTGGCAAGCTGCCAGCGCTGCCCCACCGCGCTCAGCCAGGGTGACGTTCAATGAGGTGAGGGCTGACAAGGGTCTGGGAAAACACACAGCTAAAGCCTTTTCCATCTCAGGGTTTCCTTGACCTTTTGCTCGGAGTGTATCCCAGATCCAGCCCATTTATTGAGCTTTATGTACGGTTTATTGGGGAAATTGGGGTGCTGGGTTTCCTCTGAGGTTGGTGCCACCGCGGGAGCAGCGATGTGCCACCACCATGTGCCACCGGCCGTGTTCGGAGCTGGCGGCAGAGAGCAGTGTTTCCCCACAAGAGAGCAGTGTTTCCCCACCAGTGGGAAGGAAGGGAAGGAGCGGCTGCCGACCCTCCTGCACAGCGCTTCTCTCTCCTTATCTGGGAACTAAACTCTCCCAAAGACTTACATCCATCCGCTGCTGTTACCAGCAAACCAGGGCGTCCCTTAATGGGGACATCCTGCTGTCCCATAGCATGACCCATGTTTTCCAATTCATAGCTCCTGTTTCCACTTCCTCAGTGCTGCAGGTGAAGTGAAGCACAGCTGGGCCCCGTGCTCTTCCTTTACATCGACAGTGACATTGATGTGTGCGTTTCTCTCCCAAGTGTTTCAGTACCGTCCCACCCTGGCTTGTTTTGAAGAGGGATGGATTAAAACTAGGGCAGAGAGTGCTGCAGAGAGAGCTGAATGCTGGGAGGAGCTGCCTTTCCAAGTACATTCCCAGTGTCTGCAGGCTTCCTGGGTGTTTGCCATGCGGTTGGGAGCAGTTGGCAGGAGTGTTGGGGGACTCTCTGTGTGTTGCAGCCTCTCTGTGGTGGCTGAATTGCGTGGCCCATCCCTACAGCTGCAGGGCTCGGGGTCTCCCAGAGGAGGGGTGATCTGCATGCAGAGTGGGATCTTCCAACTGCAGGAAAGTCAGCAGCTCATTGTTAGGAACAGTTCAGATGGAGCTGGAATTGATCTGTGACAGGTGAGGGAAGGAGGAAAGTTACTGCTCCTCTGCCTGCGTGTGCTGTGTGCTTGCTTGCCAGCCTCACCAGAGCAGGAAGGCGTGAGGACAGGGATCAGAATCTGCATGTGTGGTGGGGTTTGTCCTCAGGGTCTAGGGGAAAGGAATGCAGACAGAAACAGCTGTGTGCATTCAGGAGGGGCCCTCCAGCTCAGTGGCACAGGGGATCCCCTGTCAGGGCTCCCTGTGCCTTTGCAGGGTGAGCCTTGCTCTGCCACAGCAGTCAGGTCGTTAATCCAGCATCTTGCAATAAAGGCTAATGGAATAACGATTTATGTCCCGGGGTTGATGTGAGAATGTCTCTCTCTGTTATTCCTTCCTGACAGCCCATATTGCAGTAAACGTTTTCCCTGAAACACTGCGGTAATGAGTTTTTAATAGAAAGATTAACCTAGCTTTAAATTCTCTCCTGGGGAGGTGACCTGTGTCCTGTCCCCTCCTGCCCTTAGATCCAGGCTACTCCCATGTCCCTCCCTGCTGCAGGAAGGTTTTCAGCTCCTTTTTCCTGCTCTAATGCTGTTGGTCTGGGATGCATCAACACCCTGCTCAGTTGGGGTCTGCAGCCTGCAAGTTACCCTGTACAACAAGTATTGGCAATGAAAAAAAAGATGATGCTTGAGACTTAAGGGTTGAGATTTTGTAGCAGTGCTGGAAGTAATTTGCCATTAGCTTCTGTCTGGAAGTCTTAATGGATATTTTGGTTGTGCCACTGACTGTCCCAGCACAACAGGCATTGCACTGCGTGCAGCTGCTGCTGCCAGCTCTGAAATAGCTCATCTCTCTTCTTTCCTGTCCCAGGTCGTTTATTTCCACACCTCCTTGAACCACCCCAGCATTGCTGCTGTCGTAGAAGTGGTAATGACGTCTGGGAAAAGGGATGGGGGCTCTCAGCATCTTTCCTGTGGCTTTGGAATCATCCCCCTTTTCCACAGTGGATCAGAGGTGACAGACCCAACCACTGAGGACAGAGCGTAGGTTCCCCTGCTGCTGTGTGACAGGTCACACTGGGAATTGAGGTGGCAACATGCAAAGCTGCTTTGGGGGGTGGGGGAAAGGGTGGTCCTGGGGCTGCAGAAACAGAACCAGTATATAGAAACCTGGAATTCTTTACTCTGGGGAAGCAGTGATGGGTTTGGAAGGGATGCCTGTCCATTCCCTAAAGGACAGGGCTTTTCCAGAGTGGGTTGGGTGGGTTTTGCTGCTGAGCAGGAGCTTTGTGGAAGATGGAGATGTACTTCAGGGTGGATTTACTGACTGCTGCACACGTGCTCTTTGCTTTCAGGCTGAAGCTGTACCATGGCACGCCACGTGCCCTACTGCACCCACGCTTCCAGAACCCTGTGGAAAGTAAGCAGCAGCCAGACATGGCATCTTGGTCCCTTCTTGGTGGGTCCTCTTACCCAAATGTGTGTTGTATGTGTCTGCTTGATGTGAGACATGGTCTGTGCCCTGGTGCTGCTCAGTGGTTGTGCCTTACTGCCAGCTGGGAATGGCCTGGCTGGGCAAACACAGGTTTTCTTTTGCTCCTAGCACATGTATTCACAGATAATGATTCATTCAACATTGGGGCTGTGAAGCTGTCTCCCCAGTTTTGGTCATTTTGGGATGTTTTCTTTACTTCAGAGAACAAATACATGACCGTGATGGAGAAGAGCCACCTGCAGTATGCCCTGAAGTCCCACCAGCCCCTGGAGGCGATATTTCACCTCCTTCCTGAAAACCTGCTGATATCTGGGATGCAGACTGTTCCTGGCTTGCTGCCAGCACATGGAGACACAGGTGAGAGCTCTTTCTCTTTCCCTCTGCCTGTGCTGGTCCTGCTTTAAGGCAGTGGGTCCCTGGGAGGCTGTGGGCAGGGCAGGCAGGGCACTGGGATGGGATTTGTGGGAACACAGTGGTTTCTCTGCAGTGTCTCCCCTTGTCAAGAGCATCTCCCCTGCATGGGGTCAAACCCCTCATGCTCAGAGCTCAGACTAGAATTTGTTAAAATGGCTCAGTCAGTTCCCTGTCCGTTAATTGCTTTGCTCCTGGGAAGCTGCTAGGAATAAGTGATGGTTGGTTTAATTACAGTCGTTCAGCAGAATTTTAGAAACAGCTTTTGGAGCTTGTTTAAACTACTCAGAGGCGGGTTCAGCATTGCTAAGGCCTGGCAGGTTTGGGAGGATGAGCTCTTGCCCGCTTGGCTTTTGTTAATATCTCCCTATAGCACGTTGCCCTTTGAGCCTCTGCAATTAAAATACGTGAGCTGAAGATTTGGAAGGTAAAAAATTCCTCAGAGGTCTGCAGCTGAATTATTCTTCAGCTTTCTGCCTGAAAAACTGACTGCTGATGACTTTGGGGTAGTAACTGTTGGTACTGAAGCTGAGCAAGCTCTTGTAAGCAGCCGAGTCTCTGCAGGCGTTCAGGCCCATGCTCAGAAGCCGAGTGGGCAGAGCCACTGCTGGCACTGCAGGGCATCCCAGCACAGCAGTGGTGGCTTTCTGTTTGCTTGGGAAACCTGTGGCCACCACCTTGTCTTTCAGGCGACTGCTTGCAGAAGCCTCGGCTGATGAAGACCGTCACCTGCTATCTGGAGGGGCTTTTCATCCAGTTGTACCCTTCCCTGGAGGCGTTTGAGGAGGAACTGCTGGATTTATTGAACAGTGATCGCTTACTCCAGGTGAGTAGAGTGCTGTGAGGGTGGTGAAACCCTGGCACAGGTTGCCCAGAGAAACTGTGGCTGCCCTATCCCTGGGAGTGTCCAAGGCCAGGTCAGACAGGACATGGGGCAACCTGCTCTAGTAGAAGGTGTCCCATGGTTGGGGGTAGAAAAAGATAATGCTTAAGGTCCCTTCCAACTCAACCATTCTGTGATTCCATGATTCTAGATACTGCCAATGTGGTTGGGGCAGGGGAAGGCACAGTGTAGAGCAATAATTTTAGTGTCTGGAATTAGGGATGGGGTGAAAAATGTCAGGTAAGTGATATTCATGTTTTTGTTTCTCTTGGAGTCTCCAATACAATTTTTGCTGTGGAAGCCTTTAGCTTGTTTCCCTATTGGATTAGTATATGTGTGCTCTGTATGGGCTTTGTTTTGAACATCCAGACACTCATAAGCAGAATTTGGGTTTGCTTTGCTGTGGAAAATGCAGAGATGAGATGCAGTGTGCATTGAGTCCATCTCTTTGGAGTGGCAGCCACTGGCCAGGTCCTTTCTTTCCACATTTGCACATAACAAACTCTGCCATAAAGACAAAAGATTTTAATACCTATAATCTGCTGGGAGAATAGGTCCTGCTTTTTGAGTTTCTGAAGGGTTGCCTGAATTCTCCTGGCTGTGGTCAGCACAGGGAGTGCTGCCCAGGGTGGAAAACATTCCTGTCACAGGCTAACGCTGCTCCGGACGGTGAAGAGGTGGTGGTTCGGGAGCGACGGCTGCACGTTGGTGTCCACAACGGCCTGCGCTTCGTCCAGGCTCCGCAGGTCGCCGTGCTGGTGCCAGACATGGAATTGTCCCCAGGTGGCTGCCAGGGGGTGCCTAGCTCTGGAGCCAGGTAAGGGCAAGCCCCTCTGCTGCTGATGCTGCTTCCCTCCTGTCTTGGATGCCTCCCACAGTCAATTCTCCATCCTGTACAGGGATGCAAGTCAAGCCCTAGTGTTGAGGAGCCGCATCCAGCTGAGTGAAATGGTCCTTCACCCGGCATTCAGGGTCTGCTTCCAGCTGGAATATGTCTTCTGCAGCACAGGGAGAGCTGGTGGGAAGGTAGGGCTAAGAGTGTGCCTTGTCTCTGTGCCTGTGAAGGAACAAGGATCCCTTCTGAAAGAGTGAGCCCTGCTGAGGAATCCTTCCTCTGCCCGTGTTTCACCATCCTGCTCCTCCAAGTCGCAGTAGCTCTTTGTTGCATGGCTGTGCTGTGTAATGCAGGACCCTGCAAAGTGTGTGGGTGCCTTCCACAGCACTGCACAAAACAACCTGCATGGCTTGGTGAATTATTTTAATTACATGTGGTTGCATTTCTCCACTGTTTATATGTTGATGGAGGAATGTAGCCTGCAGCATTTCCACAGTGTTCTGGCAAGCTAATTTGGAAAATTTTAGCTTTTTTGTAATATCAAAAAGGCTTTTCTTTAGAATTTGGCATTTATGCTGGAAAGAGGATAACCCGTCCTACTCCTTTTTGTTTGTTTGTTTTTTCCCTGAATGCTGAGGTTTTTCTGGGTACTTCAGCCTGATGTTCTCAAACTGTAACTACAGGAGAAATCTCTGAGGGTGGTCTCTGCAGTCAATATACTCTCACCTACTTACTGATCGTTTACTCACATCTTAGTTTAACCTTTCTGCAAGTTAAACCCAGCTCACTGAGTACTGTGTATGCCCTCCAGAGACCTTGTGCTGTTGGAGCCATCAGCTCCTGGCTGGCTGAATCGATGGCCAAGCGTTTGTTAGGAGGCTTTAATCATCTTGCTAAGATGTTCATTGAAAATGCAGCAAATGGCTCTTGTTAAGCTGCCCAGAGTCAAAGTAGGGGAAATGGGCATTTCCCATTCCCATCCCACAGGATGCCTATGCCAGACCAGAAGGATTTGTAGTGAGAAGGGAGACACTGAGCTGTTCTGTTGGGAAGCTGAAGCTCAGGGAGGTCCCAGAGAGATTTGGGGTTCTAGAGATTTCTAGGTTCTAGAGGCAGATCTGTTTGGCTCTGCGGGGAGCTGTCTGGGGAAGCAGTGGAGCCAGTCCCTGTGGTGCAACCCTGGGCCAGAGTGGTTAATCCCAAAGCTGCTTGCAAAGCTGATCACCTTGTCCTTGTCCTCGGTGCCATAATTAGCTGTGAGGGGGATGGTGGGTGCTGGCAGAGCCCTCTCTTGTTTCTGTGCCTCTCCTTTGGTTTGAGGGAGGCTGTGGATGCGCTGGGTAAGTGGAAACCTTTCCCCTCTGCCAGGGATGGGGGTCTAACACATATCCCTTTGTGCAGCTGCTTGAGGGAGGGGTTACAGAGGTGTAAGGTCCTGGAAAGTGAAATATCTCCAGAACAGGATGAAGAGTAGTGGCTTCTGTGATGCCAGAGCCAGGTGTAAGGAGGCACGGTGGGGGAATGAGAGCCAGTACCTATCTGGCAGCACCCATTCCTGGGTCCTGGCAGTAAGGTGGGGCTGCCTGGTGCTCAGTGTGCTCCCTAACCCCACAGGCTCTGTCCGGCAGTGCCCGCAGTGAGGCAGCCGACATGCGCTCAGTGCGCTGGGCTGTCTGGAACCCTGTCCTGGGCACCAGTGACACGGATGTGGTCCTGCCCCTGCGTGGTGGTGCCTGCCGTGGCCCCTGCCAAGCCTTGGTCTACCGGACCCCACCGAGCTCCCGGCAGGTAAGGCTGTGCTGGCCCCTGGCTGCTTTGCCTCCGGTGTCGGGGCGAGGGAGCCGCTGTCGGAGGCACGAGGGAGGCTGCGTGTAACACACTGTCTGAAAGCGTTTTCGTTGCCGACTTCAGGGGAAGCACGTGGAGTCTGGGACTGTCCAATTCCATGTTTCCACTGATTCGGAAGAACATCTTGTAACTGCTGCGGAGATCCTATGTAAAGACAGGGACGAGTCGAAGCAGCCTCCTACGCCATCGCTGAGTGAGTGTTTTCCAGATCGCTGACATTTAAAATATAGAGTGTGGCACTGGTGTCTGCTCGGGAGAGAAAACAAGACTTCAGTGAGTTTCAGCGAGCTAGTTATGAATTACCGAAGTGAAGCAAGTTTTTGTCAAGTTGAATTCAGCTCTTACTTTTTAACTTGCAACATTCCCACGTGATAGTACTGCTGAGCCACGTGCAAAATCCCCAGGATTGCCAGCACTGCCCCAGTCTGCTCCCATTCTGCCTCACCGGGTGCAGTGGCCACACCAGCAGCACATTCTCACTGCAGGTACTGCTGCTCCTCTCTCTGGACACAGAGTCTCTCCAGGTGGAGAGTGGAGTGGATTTCTCACGGGGACAAGAGAAATACCGGTTGTAGGCTGGGGGAAAGTCATCTGGTTGTGTCACCACTGAGGGAGTGTGCCAGCAGTCTGGGTTGGGTTGATGTGTGCAGGATGTGCTGGTTCCTGGCTGGGGAAGAGCAGGCAGCATCTGTGCCTGTGCACAGGTGCATCTGTCTATAGTCTGGGGGGCCATGTGGTTGGGGTTCTAGCACTCCTCTGCTCTATTGGAGATAGAAGGAGAAATGCTATGAGCTGGGGTTTGGGCATGAGGTTGTGTCCATGCACTGTGCTCCTGAAAATCCTCTTTGGCTTGTTTCTCCTTGTCCCCCTTTTGTGATTGGTGAGAAGCAAACTCCCCTTTCTTTGCAGTGCTGCTCCTGTTGGGGTCCCAACTGTGTCTTGGGGTGATGCCTCAGACACTAGGCAGTGTTTCAGTGTGTGTCATATCTCCCCAGCTTTCTGATGAGCTACTTGGTGCCAGCCCATGGGACAGGCAATGCCCATTACAGTGGGTTGCCGTTTCCATGCTTGCTTCAGTGCTGTGGTGCCTTCCACGAGATGGCAGTGGCACCATGGCTTTGCTGTGATAAATCCTGTGTTTCTACTGGTGAGAGCCAGGATTGCTGTTGGGAGGGGCTTTGGAGAGGAAAGCTTTAGGGGGAGATGAAGGGATCTGGTGATGTCGGGGTATGTGGGGTTTATCTCCCTGCAGAACAGGTTGCATCATGACTGGTGCTGCTTGAAAAGTTTTTCCTGGTGTCTTTCAGCTGTAGGTGGCTGGGATGTTGATGGAGTTGTGTGGTGAGGGGAGAGGGAAGCAGGTGCTGACACTGAGCTTCCAACCTAATGCTGGTCTGGAGTGCTTCAGCTTGGGGGAGTGTGCTGGGCTGTGTCCCTGGTTAAGGGAGATCCCCATCAAGGTGATTTTCAGGGACAAACTCCCTGGTGTTTCCCAGCTCCAGGGGGCTTATGGCACCAGGGAGAGCTTGCAAGTGAAACGGTGGTCCCAGAGCTGTGCCCCTCCAGCCTGTGTCTCAAGGCGCTGAAGAGACTATTGGGTTAACTTTTTGTAGAACTCTGTTGAGAAATGTGCTGCTGCCTGGCCCAGGGGAGGCCAAGAGCTTCTTCTGTCAGCTCAGATGCTGGTGTCGCTGCTGTATCTATCCATCAGCCAAAGCCATCCTAACTGGAAGGAAACAGTATTTTAGGCATGAGGGAAAACGGGGTGGTTTCCTTTACACAGCAGCCGGCATGGAATATCTAGGATGTATGTGGTGTGGGAAAACAAATTAAGGTCTCAGCATCACGTGGATGCAGAGATGGAACATCTGTGCCCCTGCTCTGCTGCGAAGGACCCGCGGCTCCACGGCACAGCGAGCTCAGCTGTGCCGGCGCGAGAGAGCAGCCGAATATAAACACGATAAAGCTCCCACCGTTTCGGGGCACAAATGCTCGGGCAGATGAAGGGAGTGACAAAAAATAACAGGGAAGCGATGAAAACCTTAAGTATCCTAAAACTTTCACGTCTCATTAAGCATCCCACTTAGGCAGCACCGCGTGGCCGTGGGGCACCGCAGCGCCGTCAGGGGATGGGGGAGCTGCTGTTTGTGGCAGAGTTAGCCTGATTCACGGGCAAAATAAAGGATGGATCTGGAGATGTGCTGTGTTAACCCCCAAGCAGCAGTTTTATTGGGAAATAAGTCAAAAGAAGTGTTTGGGTGATGGTAAGCTGCTTCACTGCACTGCCTTCACCCCTAAAATTGAAAAGGGCTGGTGGGAGGACAGGGCAGGTTTGGTGGCAGTGGGTGCAGCTGCAGTTATGGGGCCTGAGGGTGTTGGCTCCTCTACAGCATCTCTCCTGTCCCTCTCCACAGGAGTGCCAGCCCCACGGCGTGTGCCAGTCTCCCCACAGGGACCAAGGGTAAGTGCCACATGCACCAGTGGATGTGGGTGGTGAGCAGCAGCATTCCCCAGGGGATGGCCCTCATGTAGGATGTGCTTCTGGACCCATTCCTTGCCTGTTCTCCTGTCTGCTGCAGCCAAGAGGCACCAAGTGTCCTCAACTCCACCTCCTCCAGGCAGCAAACCAGCTCCTGCCTGTGATGTGCTGGAGGAGGTTCCCTGTGCTCTTTTCACACCCCAGGAGTCAGGGCAGCTCTGGTTTTTGACAGCCCAGATTTGCTGGGTGCTGTTGTCCCTGGTACGTGCTGACAGTGACACATGGTTTGTTCGTGCAGAGCTCCCAGGATTTAAGGAGAGCTATGAATACTGAGAGCCCTCTTTATGCTGCTTTATATCTTGATGCAGGAATCAATGCACGCGAATATTTTTGATGAAATGAAATGCCTCATAAGGCTGCATTAAGCAGTTTGATCTTCCTGCTGCATGTGCTCATCCCTCCCCTTGCCAGGGAGCGAGCAGCAGGGAAATGGCAATGGAGGTGCAAACCCTTGTGTGGCCACGTTGTACCACTCCTTGGTGGAATGACAACACTGGGGCACGTGGTGGCCGAGCTCCTTTAGCACAGAGGGGCTGCTGGCTCAGCTTGCCACAAGGGCTGCCTCAGGGGCCTGCCTTGGGGCTGCGGGTGCTCACACTTGCTGCTCTCTCACCAGCTGTCAGTGTCCCAGCTCGTGGCCTCGCCACAGGGCACAGGCCAGACCCTGCAGCAGGATGGGGGCATCACCCACCTGGAGGCCGACCTGGGCTCACCAGATGCAGAGCCCTGTGCCAGCGACCAGCTGCGGGCGCTGCCCTTCACCCCTCTGCAGCTGCCCATGGCTGCTGTGGGGCTGCAGGCATGCAGGTGATGCTCGGCTGCCCCTCCCCAAGCTCCTGTGGCCCCATCACCTGGCCTGCCAGGGTGTCCCTGTGGGCTGTTTTGTAGAGCTCACCCCTATTTATCCATCAGTTCCCACGTGTCCCTCTCTCGTGCTGCCCTGGCACGCCTGCACGCTGCCGGCTTTCCAGACATCCTGGACTGCAACCAGGAGCCAGTGGAAATCTCGGAGCCAGTGGAGCTGGGCACTTTCAACCTGCGGCTGGAGGAAGCTGACCCTCTGCAAGGCAACGAGATAGTCCTGCAGTTCCTGGCTTTTGGCAGGTGGGATTGGCAGCTCGTGGTCTTGTGTGGGCGGATCCCAAAGGTCTCCTGGACAGAGTCCTTTCCAAATTCCCCCAATCCTCTTCCCTGCTTGGGCAGGAGATGTTCTTGCAGAGGTGCCTCTTCTTTTAGCACCTGCTTGTGTGCTTCCTGGGTACTTTTAAGTCATAATCCAGTTTTTTTAAATTGGATCCGTGAGCCACAATGTGATGTCAGAGCTCATTAATGCAGGGTTTCTCCCAAAATGCAAATGGACTTGGCAAATTTGGCACCCAAGGGGTGGCTTTGGCTGGATAAGGCCCCGCTTCTGTTTTTTCCATGGCTGGCAGTGTGCTGTGGGAAGGTAACATGCTGCCTTTGCTGGGCGCCTCCATCACAGCATATGGCAGGAGACAGCTGGAATTACAAAGCTTTTTGGAAAGTTAAGGCAAACCGTATGGCCGCTGTCTTCAGGAAAGTCCAAATACTTGTGGTGCTGCCAATCTTCTCTTGTTCTTCTGCCTCTTGGCATGTACCAAATGCACGAGGAGCTCGTGACAGAGTGGCAGTGCCGTGCCACAAGTAACCCAAATCCCTCTCTCTCCTCAAGGGATGCCCAGGGCAGCGTGGAGGGGCGGCAGCCGAGGACTGTCTTCCTCACCTTCCAGTTCTACCGTTTCCCACCGGTCACCACGCCCCGGCTGCAGCTGGTCAGCACGGACGGGGGGCTGGCGACTGGGCTGGCCATGCCAGCACAGCTCCTTGTCCGTGTCAACGAGGATGGGACCCTAACCAGTAAGCTCTGCTTTTAGCATCTGTGTGTGGCTGCTCCTCTTCTGTTGGGTGGATGAGGGCTTGCCTCTGGCCCAAGGATTGGGCTGGTGTCTGTTAATAGCAAACCTCTGCTGGTTTGCACATCATGAAAAACATTCAAAACATCCAGTGTTTGAAGTAGAACACAGAGTGTCAGTTGCATGAGGTGCACGTTGAGGCTTCCCACCACGCCAAGTGCCATGTCTGTGACAGTGTGGGGTCTTGCAGGACCACCAGGCTTGCAGCTGAAGTACATGGTGGATCCGGCTTTCCTGCGGCCCGGGGAGCACCGCTGGTTCCTGCGGTACCTGGCCGAGCACAGCCTCCAGATTGACGTCTGGGATGGAGACTCCCTGCTCCATGTTGGGTCTGCTGCCATTAAACTGGAGGTATTGGTTAGATTGAAGGTCTTTTCCCATGGCTGGTAATTCTGGAGGGCCCCTTGCCTGTGTGGAGTGCTAGGGAAGAGCTCAGCTCTCCCTTTGGTCCTGTGTTGAGATGCTGTTGCGTTGTCCTTGTGTCTTCAGTAATCCCTCTGTGTAACCGATTCTGGTGTCAGCTTGACAAGCCCCTTATCACAGGATTTGTTATCTTTTCCTCCAAAGTGATGACAAAGCATTAACTTTGCCTTTCCCTGGAACTCTGGCAGTATTCTAGCACTAAGCCCTGCAGAGCCAGGACATCCAGTGCCATTCATACCCAGACTTGACCCCTCCAGACTGGACTCCCCAGTAACTCATGCACCTTGTCTGTCCTTGCCTCATCCCCAGCCCCTGCTGCGCCAGGGCCAGACGGCCGTCAGGACCTACCATGAGCTGGAGGTGGCCACGACTGAGTACGAGCCTGACGGGACGGTGATGGGCCGGGAGGCTCTGCGGCACGGTGCCCTGCGGCCCCTCGGTGTCCGTGTGGCTGTGAGGGGCCACCTCCACCTCTGTCTGGCCAATGTTGGTGAGAACCCACTGCTTGTGCAGCCCAAAGGCTTGGGTGGGGCACGCAGCATGTGAGGGGCTGTTACCTGAGTGAGACCCAGGCTGGTGGGGACGTCATCCTTCCCAGAACCTGCTGGCTGTGTTTATTTTATGTATTTAATTCTGTGTCCTATAAATGTGCAGTGACTCCAGGTTTTAAAATCTTATCTTCAGAGGAGAGATTAGCTCCATATAAGATATCTTAAATCGTCATTTCCATACTTTGCCTGCAAAGGGCCGATAAGCTCCTGGGAAAGAGAATCTGAGATCCACAACCCAGGGAGTGGTTTAACTCGCACCCCAACAAAGAAGAGGGAGGGAGGGAAGAAGTAGAGCTGCTGTGCCAGGGCAGCAGCCACCCTTTGATTGGTGTTATTCCCATCCTCTTTTTTAAAACAATTTCAAAATACTGTTAGAAACAGGATGGCAAAACTTGGTATCCTTTCCTGAAGGGTGGGGACGGGATGTGTAGGCTGGGCAAATACCTGGTGGGTTTGCAGCCCTGTGTGGCTCCACTTCACACAGTGTTTGTGGGAGAGGGGAGATGCAGCAGCACGTGGCCATGCTGCAAGAGGCAGAACACAGAAATGAAAGCAGGAGCTGGTGAGGGGCTCAGGGTGGTGTGTGCTCTCGGTGCTGCTCCGTCCCTGGGCAGGTGAGTGTGTGACAGAACTGGCTCCAGAGAGTGCATGGGCCTCTTAGGGTATCGTTGGTTTCCAGATATTCCCTCTTGCTTGTGTAAATTGCTGGACAGAGCTGCAGGGAGGTAAAAATTTGCAGTAGATTTTATAACAATGAAAATAGATGGTTTCCACTTACTCCTGTCTCTGCTTGTGGCAGGTCACCCATGTGAGGAGACCCCAGAGCAGCTGGCATCCCACTCCCACATTGTCACTGCACCAGACAGCACTGTCACCACCCCAGGTGGCAACTGGTGCTCCCTGAACACTCCTGGTGGTGAGTCCTGCTGGGGCCTGTCCCCCTGTGGGTTGAGGTGGGCAGGGTCTCTGCTGCTGCAGTGCCAGCTGTGGGTCAGCTGCCCACTCTGGTGCTCCCCTTTCCAGCCCTGCAGTATTGGGACTCTCGGGGGCTGCAGTATCTCAGGGGTCCTTCCTTGGTGCCACGGTGCTCTCTCCTCACAGGTGGGAGGACGGCACGGGCACGGAGGCTGGTGGATGTGGACAATGAGCTGGAGGCTGCGTTGCGCAATCGCCGGCCAGAAGTGAGCCTGGCCCCTGGGTGGCCCTCAGTGAGGCCATGTCCACCCTCTGGCTGCAGCACACGGTGGTGGTGTGGCTGCATGAGGGTGCTGGTGGCAGGAGAGCATGGGGCCAGACCCCTGGGGTGTCTCCAGGCTTATGGTCCCTTCCCTCTCAGCAGGGCTGGCCAAAGCAGCGTGCCTGGGACCTGCAGGTCATCGATGCCTACCGGGATCACATCAAGGAAGAGACCATCTACCAGATGCTCAGCCAGGCCATCACAGCCACCCGCACTGTCCACGCTGTGCTGGGGACAGCTGAGTTCTTCGAGTTCACCCTGAAGAACCCGTACAGCGTCCAGCACACCGTGACCATCGAGGTCGACCACCCTGAGCTCAGGTGGGAGCTCCCCTGTGTGCGTGGGGAGATGCCAAGGTGGTACCAGCTCCCTCCCAGTCCTCACCAGCACCTCTGCTGCTCACTGCCCCAGTGTCATACTGGACCCAAGGGAGTGGCGCCACTTCAAGGAGCTGACCAAGAGTGTTACACCGGTGGAGGAGGATATGTTCCATCTCCGTGATGACCTCAAGCCTCAGGTCTACCTGCGCCCCCATGAGACTGTCCACATCCCCTTCAAATACCAGACCTTCTCTGCAGACCCCGCTGTGGTTGCCGCACAGGTAGGTACAGGCCCTGTTTTGAGCTGTTCCCGGTAGGAAGTGTTTCCCTTGGCTGTGTTTGCCAACACAGAGCCGGCTGGAACAGCCATGGGGAGCAGCAGCAGCCACAGCGATGCTGCACCCTGAGGGAACTTACTCTTTCACCCTGCAGGGGCCGGCTGGGCTGGGCACTGGTGCTCGTGAGAACACTCGCTCCCTTGGGAAGAGTGGGACCAAGCAGGCAAAGCTCATCCAGGTTAGGGAGCCAGGTGAAACACTGCTTGAGGGGCTGCGTGGGAGGAGCAGAAACACTGGAAAACCGCATCCCTCTCCTGCTGGCCCCCGGGACAGGTCTCCTTCCAGGTGAGCGGGGGGAAGCCCATTGCACTCCTGCGGGTGAAGGTGGAGCCACAGCCCCATGTGGTGGACCAGACCTTCCGCTTCTACCACCCAGAGCTCACCTTCCTGAAGAAAACCATTCGGCTCCCTCCCTGGCACACCCTGCCTGGTGAGTCCGTGACATGTCTAGCGAGGCTTGGGCTCTTCCTGCTAGTCATCATCCCTAGTTCATGGAGCCTTTCTGGAGGCATAGCAGCATCCAGAGAGCACTTTGCTGCTTCCTCACCCCTTCATGGCCCTGGGCTCCTCGCATGCTTTCCGTTCATGTTTCTCTGTTAACTTCAACCCGAATTCCCTACACCTGCACACCTGTGTGGTTTGCTGGTTGTCTAGTGTGAGGGGGTCTGTGTGCAGCTGTCTGGGGTGCAGGAGAGAGGCACAGGTGGAGGAAAAGCTGAAGGTAGTTTCCTTGGTCCCTTGTCCACAGGCACACCAGTGGGGGTGCCGGGCGGGCAGCCTGAGATGTTTGTTCGCTGCAGTGACCCCGACATCATTTGTGAAACCAAATCCTTGGTATGTTGCACTTTGGCATCGCTGTTCCTCATGTCCTTCTCCTGCAGATTGTTTGGGCTGGCAGAGAGCTGCCAGTGTGGGTGCAACCACAGAGAGCATCTCTGTGTACCAGCCCGTGGCAGTGACACAGTGGCAACGATGAAGCTGGAATTGCTTTGTATTCCCAATTAAAAGGAGCTGCATTGTTTTGGCGGGGGAGGCTGAGCGTTGCCCCTTATCGCATCATGCAGCAGCCTGTGCTCGCTTGTTCTTTTGACCAAGTACCAGATGATTCAGACACTAGGGAAAAGCAGCCTTTTGTTGGGCTGGGATAGACCTTTCTGCTGCTTGGGGTATCCACAGCTGTTGGCAGCACGTGGTGGGACGGTGTGTCCTTGGGGTGCACAGCAAAGCCTGTCCCTGCTGAAGGATGCTGGTGGGACAGCTCCATGTCCAGCCCTGCACCATCCCATTCCCTCCCTGGGCAGTGCTGGCTCCACAGCAGGAAGGGGTGGAAGGCAAAAATAAGCTTGGCCATGTCCATGCAAATGGTGACGAGGGATAGTTGCTAATTGCTGTTGCGGAAATGCGTTAGTATGGTAATTGGATTAGGGCTTGTTAGAAAACTTGCAGAAAATTTGCCAAAATTTGATTACAGATACAGACCTGGAATGTGATAATCATTTGTATCCTCTTTTGTAATTAAAAATACTGGGAGAGCTCAGCCAAGCTGTATAATAACTTAATAACGTAGTTTAACGAGGTACCGAAAGCATCTGCTTTCGTAAGGGAGTTGGTGGTAGTTCTCACATTAATGGGAAGACACCCCTGGGGTCCTCATTAGCTGGTCAACTGCTGGGACAATGTTCTGTTTTCTATGCAGGGGCCTGGCGAGCCACAGGACATCTTCCTCAAAGTAGCCGGAGGACCAAGCCCGCAGATCAAAAAGTTCTTTGTTGCTATTTATACGTAAGTAGGAGGACCCCAAAAGGGTGGGGAATGTTGACTCCCATGTCGTGTGGCGAGCCCTGTCCGTCTCTCCGTGCACAGGGACGCCTGGCTGGCAGCACCTGTCCAGATCTGGCAGTTCTACCTGCACTCGCTGCAGCGCCTGGACGTTGCCTGCACGACTGGGCAGCTCACCCGCCTCTCCCTGCTGCTGCGTGGCACTGCGGCCCCACGGAGGGTGCAGGCCTTCACCTCCCACCCCCAGGAGCTGGAGGTAACCCCCGTGGTGGGCTGGGGGCTGGCTGGCCTGGCTCAGCCCAGAGAAACCCCCTCTGGAAAGCAAAAGGCAACCCACCCGGAACTATGAACAACTGAGAGCCGTAAAGCGTTTGTGATAATTATCTTTTGATTAGAGCTGTCATGTGTAGGATCATTGGCGCGAAACCCCGGAGGGCAAATTATCTGCGTTAATGAGACTGTCTGAAGACTCACAATTTCTTTAGAATTCGTTCGTCCGTAATTGGAAATGTGAATAATAAAAGGCAGAAAAACTCCATTGCTGTCCTGAAAAGGAAAGGCAAAGGCTCCTCAGGCAAAGCCTGTGTGGAGGAACCCCTTGGCTGGGGAGGCCCTGGGTGTTCCTGAGTGGCTCTTGTCTTTCCTGACATGAATTAGTCCCTGAGTATTCCTGGGGCTGGGAGGTATGGGATTCAATAGTGGTAGAACAGGGCTACAGGTTTTTAAGAGCAATTGGGTCTAATTGATGCTCGAAGCTGGACTTTTCAGGGCTGTGATTAGCCATTGTGGGTGGCTGTACCTCCAGGTGTTGTTCCACAGGTGGATCCAAAGGGTGCCTTCCTCCTCCCTGCCAATGGCATTCAGGACCTGTACATCGGCGTGAGGCCACGGCGGGCTGGCAGCAAGTTCATCTACCTCAACCTGGTGGATGTGGAGTCCCACCAGCTGGTGTCCTCCTGGCTGCTCTGCCTGTCCTGCAGGCAGCCTCTCATCTCCAAGGTACGGCAGCTCTCGCCACTGGGAAATGTGGTGATGGCGCCGGATCGGTGGTCGCAGTTCAGCCAATAACCTGGGGCTGTCTCCTGCTTCTTCCTCTCTTTCCATCTGTGTTTTTTTTGGCACTTGCCACCATAAACACACATTTAGCCCTTGGGGTACTTGAATAATCTCACTGAAGCCCCTGGTAAAATGTCTTTTAGGCTGTTTTGGAGGCAGCCCCACGCTGAGGAGCGGCAGCTCGGAAGTATTCCCAGTTGTGAAATTAGAGCTGCAGCATGCTGCTTTCGATTAGCGCTGTGCTGGCAGAGGCTTGCCTCAAAGACAGAAAATTAGATTTCCTGGATAATGTGTTCCTTCTAAAGATGTTTTCCTGAACCCCTTGGTACTGGGAAAGGTTCAGATTGGCATTTACACTGATGCCCCATTGTCCTGCCACATGCTGCTTGTGCTGTGGGGTGTTAAGAGAATCGGAGTATTTGGGCCTGGAAGGGGCTGTTCAGGGTCATCAAGTCCATCTAGTTATCTGAGGACCACAGCTCATCCTGGGAATGGGAAGGAGCTGGCTAGTCTCTGCTGTTCTCCCAGCCCTTTGTTCTTCGCACTCATAATTAATTGTTGCTGCTTTTGATCAAAGGTGGGTTCTTTCTGCTAGCTGGCAGAGCAGATGTGAGGTGTGGGAGGGGAGGGCAGTGTGTGGGAGGCAATTCTCTGTGGTGGGTTTGGGGGAGTGCCCGTTGTTGCTGCTGCCCACCTTGCCATCTGTGCCGCCTTGCCACGGGCCCCGCTTGCCCCCACAGGCCTTTGAGATCTCGCTGCCTGCGGGAGGTGGGAAAGGCTGCAACAAACGTATCACCTACACCAACCCCTACCCCTCGCCCCGGCTCTACTTCCTATGCACCAACCGCCCCGACCTGCTGCAGTTCAAGGAGGACTCCTTCGAGGTACGTCCTGCTGTGAACATTCCCCCCTTGTCAGGCCCCTCATCTGGTCAGACCAGGTGATGCTGGGGGGGTGCTGGCTGTGAGGGACACCCTGGCCAGGGGCAGGTGGGCACATGAAGGGGCCTGGCTAGCTGCTGCTGCCTCCTCTGGCCCTTTCTCCTGCAGGTGGCTGGAGGGGAGGTGTACACCATCGGCCTGCGCTTCGCCCCGAGCCAGACCTTTGGGGAGGAGGAGATCCTGATCCACATCAATGACCACGAGGACAAGAACGAGGAGACCTTCTGTGTGAAGGTCCTATACCAGTGAGGCCTCTTGCTGTCACTGCAAAGCTGCAGGTTCTTGTGCCAACCCAGCAGCTTCATCAGCACCACCTTGGGGGTGCCTGTTTCTGTCTGAGGGTGGTCATGACCCCTGTCCCCTGGCTGTCACCTTGCCAGGCTGGGAGGTGTCTCTGTCACCGGGATCCCCAGGCATTGCCGTGAGCGCTGGTGGTGCCAGGCGACTCCAGTTTGCACAAATCGAGACGAGTGGATGTGTTTGTTACGGCACTTTGTGACTGCAGGATCTGTATTTTTGCTAAGCGTGACGATATTTTAGGCACTTTGAATCTTTTTTTAACTTAAAAAAGTTTGCAGATTTGATTCCGCGGAATATTTTTAAAGTATTTTATATTCAACGGTGAGTTTTGTACACACTAAGGCAGTTTTACGGGATTTTTGATACTTTTTACTCATCCTTGATCCATAAAAATTGCTCTGCACAACTGTCAGAGTGTGGCAGCATTTTCTTCATGGGGAGGTGGAAATCCTCAGCATCCCTCTCTTGTAGAGATGAGTCCTGGAGGTCTCCTGTGTCACCCCCATCCCTTGGAGCATCCTGGGGGTCAGGGCAGGGACTGTAAATGGGACTGGGGGGGAAGGGCAGCCCACCAGCTCTGCTGCCTCACTCTCCACAGGCCTGAGGCTGGTGAATTAGTGGCCCCGATAAAGTCGGGTGCCGAGTTCCTCTGCCTCCCTCGCACTGATGGGAAATGACAGCTCATATTTTAGAAATGATTATACTGTCTGCAGCACAGAGAGGCCCTGAAGTTGGGTTATTAAAGTAGATTAGCTGAATAATTTTTATTACATTTTCACACAACGATATGTCTTGAGGCTTATGAATGAGCTGGTGCTGTACCTGCAGCACAGGCAGCTCGAGTGGTGAATGATATGGCAGCATTGAGGGGGTGCCAGCACATGGACTTGAGCTGAGCTGGTGCTTGAATGGTACTGCCTGCTCCCCCGCAGAACACATCTGTGGCCCAAAACCTACAGAACTGTCATTAAGAAAAGTTGATAGAACTTTCCCCATAAGAAATGCAAATGCCTTGTGTCCCAGCTGCTTGGCATTATGGCCATGGCCCTTGGAATTGCTGCTGCTACTGCCTCTCAAACTCAAGACAAACGTGGGGACAGCTTCCTGGATTCCTACTTGTTAATGGAGTCATCCCTGCTAATGACAATGAACTCAAGCACCCGTGCCTGGCATGCAACTTGGTGTGCTCTTCCCATTTGCATTCATGTCAGGAAGGAAACTGGATTCCAGTAATGACAGAATTAATTTACCCTAAAAATCTTGGTTTGTGTTTCATCACCGAGGTGTGCAAGGAGGGGAAGGATTGAAAAGCCCTTTCTGTGGATTCAGTAATTCTTGGGGGTATTGTCCCTCTTGGAGCAGATGCAGATGAGACCTTCTGTGGACTGGAGTGTCATTGCCTTGGCAAAAGCATGGCTGGAACAGCAACAGAGGAATAAGCAGAGCAGGGACACCTGGCCCCAGCGCCCGGGCTAGGGATGGGGAAGTAAAAAATAGCAACTAGTAATGAGAGAATAAGGTAAAAAAAAGAAAAACCAACACAGGAGCTGGAGGCAAAGCTCCGAGGCAGCTGAAGGCCCTGGGGAAAGCAGCTCTCAGGATGCCCGAGCCTCAGCAGGGTTTGCCGCCAGCCCAAACTTTTAAACCCAGCTTGTTTTCCCCATTATGAGGAGGAAATTGCGACTGCCTGAGAACCCTCTAATTAAACAAAGCCTCACCATAATATTTGCTGGGAGCTCGCCAGCCCTGTAACATGACATTACTGGGCATCTTTATTAGCTGAAATGAGTATTTAGCGCCTCTGCCAACCCAAAAGCTGATTGAGGCGCATGGAAGCAACACGGCAGCATCCAGCAAAGGCTCCTGCGACCTGCTGGTGAGGCAGCATCACGCCGGGGGCTTTCCACTGAGACAAACCCTTTCTTGGTTGTTTCCATGTCACCCAAATCCAGCCCAGCAGCCCCAGTGTGGGAGTTTGGGAGGTTTATTCCCTGTTTCTCCCACTTGTCTCTCCGAAAGCGCGTTACCGACTTGATAAAACCTGATTTAATGGTTACAAAACCCAGAGATAAAGCTGCTCTTAATGGATTTCTTTAAGATCAAGGCTGTCAAATTGGAGGCTCAGAATCCTTTCTACGGTGAGAGCGACTATATTAAGTGCACTCAATCACACCCAGGCAAAGGTTCCCTAAGTGAGACACTGGCTGGAGGAAATGCATTTTATTAGCGTCTCGGGGAAAGGAGTCTGGCAGGAGGGATGAGGAGCCTCTGAGCTGCGAGTGGCTGTGCTCCCGTTCAGCTGCAATGGATGGGATGTGAAGGACTTTGCAAAGCACAGCCTCACTCCCCGGCTGGTCCCGCAGGGAGGATGATGATGGGTGCCATGGTGACATCGCAGGAGCTGGCTGGAGGAAGAAGAACCCTCAGGGAAGGATGCTCACCTGGGAATGGTGCTCACAAAAAACACCTCAAAATCCATCCTATGGAGCTCAGCTCCTGCAGGATCTGATGGAGAATGGGGCATCCAAGGGGGTGGTGCTCAAAGGGTTTTTGGGGTGTCAGATGGGACTCACCCAAGCCAAAGGGAGGGGTGAAGGAGAGAGGCCTTGGCAGTCCTGGGTAGACCAAAGCTTAAAACACAGATTAGTTTTTCATAACAATTCACAGCTCCATAATGAGAAATTTGCAGCAGTTCTAAACTGCTGGTTGCTTTTAAATCATTTCCCGTCTTTCTGTCTCTGGCTTGACATTTGATGATGAATTGAGTCTCTGTGTTCATTTACCTACTGATTTACTGTACGGAGGTGGGAAACCACATCCACCTTAGTGAAGGTCAACATGGAGCATTTGCCTGTAATTTCCAAATACTATTAAGGTTTTTAAATAAACTGTGTGGA
This sequence comes from Cyanoderma ruficeps, assembly GCA_008694505.1. Lineage (NCBI taxonomy): Eukaryota > Metazoa > Chordata > Aves > Passeriformes > Timaliidae > Cyanoderma > Cyanoderma ruficeps. Next base: position 3,052,326 of record VZDJ01000034.1, read on the forward strand.
TGCTGTAGGCAATGAAGGCCCCTCTTGCAAGGCTGATGCTGCAGTGGATTCTTCTGATGGTGAGAATGGGTTTGTGGGAGCAAGAGCGGATCACTTGGCCTGTCAGCATGAGGGTACATCAGACTGCACCTCAAATTCATATTTGATTTTAGGGGCACAGTGATCTGAGCACTGACAGCTGCTCCTCACCTCCCAGCCCAGGTTCTCATCCTGCTTTCCTGTGGCTTGATGAACCCTGCGCTCATCCCTGGGAAGTTGGAGGGAGCTGCCCCATGGCTTCCCCTGAGATGCTGCCTTTGTCTCCTGCTGCAAGGCCCGGTTGTTTGCGGCTGTGAATCTGTTTGGCGCTGTGAGCAGGAGGTTTGGCTGCACAAATGTCACACAGATCTTATCTCAGGGGAGACATCCTTCAGTAATTACAGTAAATGAAAAGTCCTGGAAGCAAAGCCTTGGAGGTTGCAGCCTTCTGTTTATCTCCGAAGTCTGAAGTATGTGTGGAGGGAGCTGGGACCAGGAGATGCCGGTGGCTGCAGTCCCCGTGTTGTGGGGATGGTGTCAGGGTTTGCCTTCACCCAGGTTGCAGGCAGCAGGATGCTCTGAGCTCTGCCTGCATCAGCCATCTGCCCCCTTGCTGCAAATTAATAAGCAAAGTCAGAAAAAAATCAAAACCAAAGTCTCTCTATGGATAATTTGTGCACAGAAAAGGGGCCAAACAAATTAAATAAATCATTTGCTGCTACACTCGTCCCATTTGGTTCCCTGCCTTTCACAGCAACTTTTCAAGCCTAATGGTATCAGATACCCTTTTGGCACCCATTTTCAGATCCACAGCACCCCCCCTGCTGCTCCTTAATGCGGTTCATCTCCTGCCTATGGCTCCCAGGGCCTCTGCCAAATCAGCACTTCAAATTAAAGTCTTCCCCACCTCTCCCTGGTTTCCATGGAGATCCAAGTAGATGCTCCCTTCCTTCTTCCTCTTGAGCCGATGGAGAGGCCCCTCCTGGGGATGGTCCTTGCGGGGCCTGGGTGTCTCTGAGCATCCAGCAGTTTTGCAGCTGGCTCTGCTATGTGCAGCCACTGGCAGACCTGGTGGCTTCAGTCCTGCTGTGCTGGTGACCCTGTCCCAGTGCCCCATTCCACAGTGAAGCATCCCAGGCATGCCAGGAACAGGTTCCCAGTGTAAGTTTTCCTCCCATGTTGGAGCTGATCCACCTGACTCCCCAAGGAGCTGGCCCAGCAGACACTCTTCTCCTCTGGTGGGAATGAACTCCCCAGCTGGACGGGGACCAGGCTGGTTTGTTGTAGCACCTTTATCTAAACTATGAGTAGACTTCTGTAGTCTGCACACAGATTTCCCAAGCACTGCCTGGAGCTGTTTGGCCAAGGCTACTCCAGCAGTGGGAATGGCGGGGGGAATGCCCTTGCACCTGTAAGTGAATGGGCAAATAGCTGCGAGATCTAAGGAATGACAGTAATTATGGAACAGAATTATTATTAATGTACTAATTTACCTGGGAGCCAGGCTGTATATAATTACACTCTGGGATCACGATAAGGTTAATGCATTTACCTTCCTAGGTATTTATGGACACTTAGAATTGTTCTCTCTGTGAGAACCACATGTGCGTGTTCCTGGCCAAGTGGGTCTGGCAGCCGAAGGGGCATAGGGAGGTTTGTTGCTCTTTGCTAATGTTGCTCACAGGGTGGGTTGGGACAGCAGTGACTCTGGCTCTGTGGCTCTGGGGAATCCCAGGGGATGCTCACCAGAGGGGATGCATTCTGCTGCTTCCCAGAGCCTCTTGGATCATGGCCAAATTAATTTTCTGTGGTGTGTATATTTGAGGGAAACTGTCCTGGGAGCCACCAGCACCTAGCATTTGGCTGCCTGGAAATCCTCCCAACCTTTGGGCTCAGCAGTGCTGCAGCAGACATCCGGGCTGGCAGAGGGACCTGTTCGTGCTTAATAAATCAGAACTTTGCAAACACCTCAGAAACTTTCCAATGCTGGCAAAAAGCATTGGACGCTGTGAGGATGCTGTTCCCCACGCCAGGTCCACGTGTGTCCTTTGGCAGTTGCTGCTCAAACTGCTGTGGACATGGGTGCCCCAGAAATGCCAGGCTGGAGCAGGGCTGCTCACCCGCACGGCGGTGGGTGGGAGAGCCCAGGGGCTGCTGCCACGGCGTTAAGCATCGCTTTGGCACGGGTGTGAATAAGGAACAAGCAGGGCAGGATCAGACAGACCTCAGAGTCCCCTTCCTCAGGGATGTTCTGGCTTCTCCCCGATGCCTCGGGAGCTCCCTGCCCTGCTCCAGCCCACCTTTATTAATGTCAGACTGGGAAATGTCAGCGGGGTTTGCTGAGCATCCCACGGCTCTGAGCCCTCCCGGCTGCCAAGCCCGTGCACGTGGAGCCGCTCGCTGGCGGGCCAGCCGTGCGCGGCCACTGAGTGTCACCGGGGATATTTCTCCTGGTGTCACATGGGGAGGACAGCAGCAAGATGTGGAAGGTCAGTGCAGCCCTAAAAATATGTCTCTGCCTGCGCACAGCTGTATTTTTGGCTTCTTCAGTATCCGACAGACACACTGCTAGTGAAAGGCCAGAGAGGCCAGGGCACAAGTGAGGGAAAGGTTTAATAAGGTTACGGGAAGCCTTGAGGACCCCTTGGCTTGGTCTTTTGCTGATTTACAGGGAAATAATGTGTGAGTGGCTCAGGGGAGCCCAAGGCTCCCTCTCCACTGCAGACCTCTGCAGCGGGGAGGTCAGAAAGGGAACTGCTGGAGAGGAGCTAATGAAGCCCAGTGGCATCGCAAATATTCCTCCAGAAATCAATGCAAAGGTTTATTCCTCTCTTTAGAGAAGGGGAAGGGGAAAAGGGAGGGGAAAAGGAAAGTAAAAGGGAACGAGAAGGGAAAGGGGATACAGAGAGGAAGGAGAAAGGGAAGGGGATTCTGAGCTGCCTGTCAGGCCTGTTTAATTGCATCATGTAAACCTATTCTTACAACAAACATAAGTTTGAATTATGGGTGTTATTCTTGCAGACTGCTTGCACATGGCTGAATTTCACAATGACAGAAGTGAGTTACTGCACAGGGTTATGCAAATGAAGTTCTTAATTAAGTAGGAGTCATACAAAATAAATTACAAATCCACCAAATGCCCTCTGTTCTTCCTCTGAGTCCAGGTTGATTCCAAGTGATCCTCTCCTGACTGAGAAACTTCCTGCTCTGACAGTGCTGCTTCCCCACCTTTGCTTGAGAGGAGGATGGAAGGAGGCATCACCATCTCTGGAGCATCCCCTAGATACGTCCCCATCCCATCCCATCCCATCCCACTNCCATCCCATCCCATCCCATCCCATCCCCACCAGCACGATGCTCTGTCATGCCACCCACCACTCTCCTTCCTCCAGCCCCATAAATCACCCTCAAGGGCTCCTCGTATGTTATCAGGCCCAGATGTTTCCTGCTGTTTGCTACAAATGTTAATTATCTCCTAATTACTTCTAAGCAGAGGCTGAGCTGGCAGAGAGCGGGGAGAGAGCCAGCCAAGGGCATTTACAGCCCAGGGCAGTGGGACATGGAACAACAGCTGCTTCTGGCAGGGAGTTGGTTGAAATTCCTTATTATTCCCCCTGATTCCAAATACTTACTGACGAGTTCCCTGGGCAGTGTCCCAGCATGGAGATGCTCTGTGGGATGCAGGATGTGATGCAGCCCTCTCTGCCTCTCAAACCCTCAGGCACCAGGACTTTTGTGGCCACAGAATTTGTTCCTGGGCCTTCACGGCTGGCTGCAGAGATGGAAAACTGATGGGCTCAGGTGTTGTTGAAAAGCTCCTTTGAAGGTGGGGAATGGCTTTTTTGGGGGAGCTGCAGCCCAAATTCAGCCATCTGTGACTTCATGCAGTTTCTACCATCCAGCATGTCCTCAGACTGTCCCTAGTGCCATACCATCTTGCCATGGCCATTGTGCTCATGCCACTGCTGTGGTCCCACATGGGGACTGAGCAGAGCATCACTGGGATGGCCCCTGCATGGCTGGAAAGGTCTCAGCTTGGGCAACATGGGGCAAAAACAATTAAAAAAACCCCAACCCAAGCCAAACAGAGTGAGCAGGAGAACAACTTTGCGGAAGGTTTATTTTTAGCTCTCTCCAGTGTAAAAAACAATTAAAGAAACTGTCAAACCCCGCTCCCGAATGCGAAGAGCTGGAAGCCAAATGTCACCCCAGCTTTGATCCCCTTGGAGGCAGCAATGCTGCTATCAGTTTAGAAGCATTAATTTGCATATTCATGTCCCCTAATTTGCTCTTCGGGGGTTGGAGTCTAACAGCTAATGAAGAAAGTCTTCCTGTGCATGCAGAGGAAACCTGGAGTCTGTCGCAGATGCGCTGGAAAAAATAATCAGACACAAGTAAGCGTCCATCCCAAGGGAAAGGGTGTCCAAACCAAAAAACTTTGCAAAGACCAAACTTTTTCCTGCATGTCCAGGGGATGGGGTGAAGGGGCCACCAAGTCCTCAGTGCCAGGATGTGCCCTAATTCAGGTAATGCTGGGAGGAATGCTGGGAAGGGGATGATGAGGAGGATGTTGAGGCGATTGGAGACCTACTTCCCTGTACAGCAACAATCGAACCATGGAATGGGAACGGGTTTGTTTTGGGGAGTATTGGCCACCCAAGGACCCGCCAGGACCATCAGGATCTGTGTCAGGAACCAAAGGGCTGCTCGTGGCCACTGGCCAAGCAAGCAGCATTATCAACCACACTGCCAAGTGACGTGTCCCTTCTGCTCACCCTTAATTCAATTTCTTTCAGCAACACAATAGCTCAGTTTTATGTCTGCCATTCATCAAGAATTAAACTTATTGCCATCATTGCTGGCAGGGTATTGATTCTGAGATGGCACTGAGGCTTGCAGGAGGTGGGAACTGCTCTGCATCAGCAGCACGCCCGCTCCTCGTCCCACAAATGGGAATACAGGGAACCCCTGTGCCTGTGTCTGTTGGAATTAATGGGATGTGCAGGGATCCTGTGTGACCACAGGATGTCATGGGAGTTTTCTGTGGCTTTGGAAGGCCAGCATTGAGGAGGGGGCTGGGCTTAGGGAGTGAGTGGCCAGGAGTATCACCCTCTGTCATCCGCCACTGTTGGAGCAGTCACAGTTGTAACAGGACAAGTCTTGGATCCTTTATTCCTCGTGGTGAGCTCCTTCTACCTGCTCTGCGAGGGCTGCAATTACAGCTTTGTTGTCAGTAGCAGATAAAGAGGAGAATGTCAAAAGGCTGGTTAAGGCTGCTGCCCCTGGCAGGAGCCGTGAGGAGAGGGGGAGTTTCTGGAGGGAAGATGTGCCCCTGCTTTGGCCAGAGGTGGACTGTCAAAGCAACCCTGCCAGCTCAGCACTGTGTGCCAGCAACAGGGCTGGAAAAAAGCAAACCAGAGCACTGCTTCCCGGGGAGGCAAGGTGTTGTGGAATCCCAGAATGTTTTGTGTAGGGAGAGACCTTAAAAATCCTTCACACACCCCTACCACGGGCAGGGACGCCTTCCAATAGACCAGGTTTTTCCAAGTTCCACTCCATCTGGCCTTGAACACTTCCAGGGATGGGTATCCCAGATTAATATCGTGTGACTCTGAGCTGAGAAAACACTTCCCAGCATTTCGTTGTGTCACATGGCTTGTTAGCCTCTGGTGTGGTTAACCTCTTGATGGTTTAGCATTACTAATTCCTTTGGTAATTACAGCAATAACAATAATCACGGGAAGCTTGTTGGGCTGCAGCGCATGTATATGCTGCACTGTTCCATGCAAATTCCCTTGGGAAGTGTGGCAGTTAATGGGTAGCTTCTCTCCCTGTCTGCTCCAATGGGGGTTACACTGCTGGACTTTTTCTGGGAAACTCCTGCCCTAGCTGAATCCCAGATTTCTCTGAAAGTCGGGAATTTCAGCCTGAGCTGCAGGACTCCTTTTGAGCGGTAACGTCAGAGGCGAGTTTGCTGCACTGCGTTATCTGTCTCTTACATCAGCTCCCCCTAAGAAATCACAAAGCAAAAAATCTTCCACATTCTTTTCTTTCAGCAAATGCATTTTAAATAAATTACAGGATTTAAAAAGTTTAAAGTTTAATCGGCTCCCCCATTGTGCGCGAGTTCAAAAGGAACATATATCAGGCGCGAGGTTGGTCCGCAGTTCATCTGTGCTGCTGGAGGATTTTTAATTTGCTCAACTGGAAACGATGAGAAGAGTTGATTAGATGGGAACTGTAATTTATTCCCAGCTGTCAGCAGTTCCAGCACCCTCAGGGAACTGGAACCTTGGGGCAGCCACAGCAGTCCTGTTTCCTCTGGGATTGGTCTGGGGTGCCCCTCACCAGACCTGAACATGTTTGTGGTCATGGCTGATGTTGTGGGTCCTTGTGCTCCATGAAGCACTCTCTGTCCAAGAAGCTGGGAGTGGAAGCCTGTCACATCAGGGACATTCCAGGGAGAAGCAGCATCCTGGTCCGAAGTATCCCAGGGCAGGAATTGGCCTCCCGTCTCTATTGCTCAGCTGCCTCCCAACATATCTGGATTCTGCCACCACTGTGTGCGGGAGGAGCAGCTCTCTAAATGCCTCTGGTGTCTCCAGCCTCTCAGACAAAGGATGCAGTGCATGAAGCCACATCCACTTTATCAGCGTTATCGAGGAAGTGAAATCCTTTTCCATAAGCGGTTCTGTGTCATTAACAGCAAAATAAGCAACTGCTGACAGCCAGGCTGCTCTGGAGAGCAAGCCCACATCCATCCTAGAGAGTGGGACATGCCAACACGGTGATGTCCCCTTTCATCTCCTTTTTCCTCTCCTGCAAATCCATTGGGGACCTTGGGAATGCTGACAGCAGCGGCAGGCGGCTGTGGAAGAGTTAAGGGTCTGTGTTTTACACCACCACTCTTCCTTCTCAGGGAAGACAAATGATTCATTATATTCCCCATCATTTTCGCTGATGCCTGGCTGCCTCCCGTTGAGATGTTGGGCCTGTGCCACGCAAGTCGTTAGCTTGATCCCCAAGAAGAGCTGTGGAGAGCCGTGTTCCCTATTTGTCTGTGGTGGCTCCTGCCAGGGGCAAACCAGCGTGATCAGTTCTAGTTTTCTTTCAGATCTTCACAAAAATACCAACACACAGAGATGTGGCATGAGAATATCACAGCGACGTCCGGCTTTTCCTGGGCAAAGCAGAGAAAATTGTGGCTGCGAGAGGTTTTGCAAGTGGGTGGATGGAGAAGCTGCCCCTGTCAGCAGGCATAACTGGGACGGTCACAGCCTGCCCACGCTGGGGGTTTGATGTGCCAGCTTTCAGCCTCCCTGAAGACAAATATCCAACTCATCTTCTCCTGGGCAGTATTTGCCTCTCAGATCCATGGATGATAGTATTCAATTTAGCCAGAGTCAGGCAGCTGCAGGCAGGGTGGTGCAAACTGCTTCCCAACAGTCGAAGCTGTCATGCTCCTCACAGCAAGAGGCAGACAGGGATCTGTCAGGAAACCATGGTCTGAGTGCTGATGGCAGAGCTTTTGGCTAAAATTGCTCCATTTTCACTCACCAGAGTGACCCACTGGTGAACTGCGTGTAGGACTGTGAGTAGGACTGTGAGTAGGGCTGCGCACAGGTTGGAGGATGAGAGCGGTATTTGTAACCCCTGTTACAAAGTGGCTACAAAAGCCTGTACCCAAATCCTGAAGTTTTTCAGAAAACACAAGGAAGTTTCATTTTGGACATGAGTCAGACAAGATCATACAGATTCATGGAAGCTGTGGGAGTCCCCAGCACTGATGGGATCAGCAAGGAACGACTGTGCTGAGCGAGGTCTGGGTGTGAACCATGGGATGATGATGGTGCCAAGCAGTAAGAGGGCTGATGTCCACAAAGATCCAAGACTCTAGTGCAGATCCTACAAGTCCATGTACTCCCCAGCATATTCTGGAGCCCAGCTCTGCCTGGATGGAACATATTCCTGACTGGGAGAGGCATGGCCTTAACAGAGTATCGGTATCAACAGGAACAATGAATACATAAAGAGGGATGTGTATTTTAGCTTCTTGCCACAGGGATGTGTTATTCCAGTTACTGTGTTGTTCCTTAGTAAATATTTTTAACAGTCCTCTCCTGCTCAGGGGCACTGGGGCTTGAAGAGAAGCAAGAATGGCTTGGCTTAAGGCACTGGGCAGAGAAGTGAAAGTGGCTGCGACTGCTGGGGCACAGAGAGAGAAATTCATGATGGAAAAAAGGGATACTCTGCCTTTGGCACTGGTGATGACCCTGGTACCAGCTGGGACAGCAGCCCCTCAGCAGGCCCTGGAGCATTTTGCTGCAAGCAGTGCTGGCTGCAAGTGTCAGGAAGGAGCTGGCTTCCTGCATGGCACTCACTGGTTTATTTTGATAGGCAGGAGCCATTCCTGTTCACAGCCGTTTAATGTAATGTGGGAATTGGTAATTTGGGATTGTGGCTGAAATCACTTTTGAATACATAAAACATAAATACAGCAAAAGCGGAGAAATGAGCCATAACTCTCCCTAATGGAGCCCCGGCCTCTCTGCTTTCTGTGGCACAGGGAAAAATGGTCCCACTATTTTCGACCATTAATTCTGTCTCGGCCTGAGCCGTGCTGCTCCTGGTTTCCCGAGCACTTTTTACGAAATAATGAGGCTATTTATTAGCAGCAACGAGGCTGCACAGAAAAAGGTGTTGAGATAGTTTCTATAGTAACTCCCAGTGAAAACATTTGGTGCTCAACAGTCCGAAGCTGTTCTGCTGCCCCGACTGCCGGGCGAGCAGAGGAGCCCCAGCTCAGGTCTGACCATGGAGCCCTGCACTCTCCTTTCTAAATTCCTTACAGGACCCCTATGATGGCCTCCATATGAGAGGATGCAGGAGAAGCTGTATTGTCATTTTGGGGTTTATCTGGCAACATTTCCCTGAGAAACCCCATTAAGCAGGTGGGACAGGAGGTGGGATCCTGCTGACCTGATGCTGCATTGGTCAGTAAGGGTATGTCCAGCAGCCTCATGCACTGGCTGTCACAGCCCCTGGGATGAAACCAAACAGCTCTTCTCTCTCCCTGCAGCATCTTCTTCTCATCTTCCTCAGCTGTAAGGCGCATTTTCATTGGGCATTTAGTGTGTATTCACAAATCCCTCCTTGGAGCAGGAGAGGACCAGGAGTGGAGGGGGATGGCCTAGTACAGGCTTGTAAGCATCCTGAAACTACCCAGGAGCAACAGCCAATCTGGCTGGAAAGAAGCACTTGGGGCTCAGGTTGCTCTCTGCATTACAGCAGAATTTCCAGGAGTAATTGGATTTGGCCATTCAGTTATTTCCTCAAATAACAGAAAACTCAATTGTTCACATTCGCCAGTTGGATGCCGCAGAAACTAAGCACAAATTCCATTGTTCTTAAGCACAGTTCTACAAATGGTTTGTATTGAGTAATACAAACAGTATGGCAGTAACTCCCCAGCACTGCTCAATTCCTGTGGAATGACCAGGCAGCCTGTCTTAATACCCACATTTTGATGCCATTCTGCTCTGTATGAGCGCTGAATAAATTCCAGGAAAGCAGGGGTACCTGAGGATTAAGAGGAGACTAAATTTACTAAGGAAACCGTTACTTACTTGGCCCTATCTGGCAGCTGGACAAACAGGGCTTGGGAAAGGAGGATAAATCAGTCCCAACCCATCAGCGTGTGCTGGGGGAGCAGAGCATCTCCCATCCCCCGCCAAATCGTTATTAAAGCTGGCAAGCCATCATGAGAAATAAAGATTTATCGTGGTGTAATTTCCCAGGAGGGACAGAGATTAATGCCGAGGAGAGGGGAACCAGCAGCCGTTTTCTGTTTGGGTAGCGGATGAGCTTTTTGCTCCCTGGGGCTCTGTGCTCCTGTGGGGAGCCGGCAGCAATCCAGGCAGGGACGCAGCCTCAGGGCTCCATCCCAGCCCCGCTGGCATCCAGCCCATCCTGGGGATACATCCCAGGACATCTCTGCCTTTTTCCTTCTAAAATTTCTTAAATTTCCTTCTTAAATTTCACCCTTTCAAGCCAGGCAGCCTCTGTCAAGGGGCTCTCTGTCCACCAGCAGGACCCCCGCACTGCACACGGAGCACAGGGAGAGGAAGAACACGAGGAAAGCTGCAAAGAAGAGGGACAGTGTAGTGCTTTAGTGTCTTTTACAAAGATAAATATAAACTGTGGACTGAAGAAACTGAGTCATAAAGACACTCTCACAAAAGGCCTCTATTTTTGTTGCTGCTTTGCCTGGACATGTCACAGGAGGAGGGAAGGGATACGGTAACGCACTTTTCAATTTTGGCTGCAGAATTTTCATCATTATAATTTCAATTAAAATTGCTCTTTGAAGCAGTTTGTCTTCAGGCTCAGCCGCACGAATCTTTGCTTTCATGGACGTGGAAAACTTGAAAAATAAAAATGACCCTATTTTATCCAGCCCTGGTTTCAAGGACATGGCTCATGCTGGAGCCTGGTGGCGGGATAGGATGGGATGGAGTGGGATCTGGAGTGTGGTGTTCACACCCTGGGACCATCCCTGGCTTGCTCCAGTGCAGGGAATTGCTCCTGGAGCAAGGGCAATGTTTGCCCCAACATGATACTGAGTGAGGTACACAAAGCCCCATCACTTCCTACCTTATGCAGAGTTAAACGAAGTGGAGCTGTCTATGCCTCTTTGGATTTGAGCAGAGCCCAGTGTGTGATGGGGCAGCCACAAATTGATGGGAGCCCTTGGGGATGGCAGAAGGACAGGTCCTTGCTGCCAACTCTGCCAACACTCACCAGCCTCCCCTGCCTCTGCTGGGATCTTGGGACGGGCTGTGAACACCTATGAGGCGGAGATTATGCAACGATTCCGTAAAAACAACTGATGTTCAACACTAATTTATGGATATACCAAATTATCTCATGCAAATGTGAGTAGGATTTACAAAGAGATATCAGAGAGGCACCTACAATCAAGTCGATCTGCTTTGCAGAAAAGCAGAAGATGGAACGTGGAAAAGGAGCCCGGTAATTTATGCATTTGCGTGTCCCGTTCCGTCCTCAGGAACGTGGTTCCCGGTTCCTGTGCCTGTCCTTCATAACTGCTCCCAATGTCATCTTTTTAATGAAAATTAAGTGCTTTGGTTGTACTCCACAGAAGCCGCGCGGACATGACTAATTGTAGCGCTGGGAGATGGCAACCTCATTTGAAAGGAAGCAAGTCCTGAGAGGATTCAGCGCGGACTCTTCCAAACAACAGACGCCATGGACTTAGAAGGACTAAAAATATTTCCCCTGCATCTGTGCAAGCCGTTTCATTTCCTCTTCATTTTCTCTAATTTTCTTTGTCTTCGGCTTTAACTGATTCGATGAATCCTAATTATGAGCACATCTGCCTGCTGCTGTGGCATTCTGGCTGACCTGTGCCAGCATCCGGACTGGTGAAGAGATGGAGAAGGGATGGGCAGCAGGACTTGCTCTCCATGGACCTGTGGACATCCCTCTGACCGTGGATGCTGTACAGACATCCCTGAGGAGAACTTCCTGCATGCCAACTTTCCTCTGCTGTACTTCTCTGTTGGGATGCCCAACTATTTTCCCACAAGTAGAGTCAATTTTCCAGGAGCAGGTGTGCTCAGGATTGCTCTTGGATCCTGTGAGTAGGACTGGGGCTTGCTGTTTCAGGTTAGCCATCGCTTAGGAAAATCCCATGTAAATCCAGGACTCAGAAGTCATTTATTCCGCTGCTAATTTATGACAGTGTTTTTCATCCTGATCTTAAAGAAAATCCATCCTCACATCGAGGCTAAAAGCAAATCCCCGGCAAGATTAGGTTAGCCTAGAAAAACTCAGCCCACAAGCAATTACCCAGCGCTTCTGAGGTGTTTTGTCTCCTGCAAAGGAAATCAAAATCCCCAACCAACAATTCGTGGGAAGAAGTGGCTCCAATACGAGAACAAGATGCGTGTTGTGTCCTTTCTTTAATCAAGTTAATGGTCATCATTTTACATGCTAATGTCTCCTCCGTGGTCCATCAGCCGTGCAGCTGCAGCCGCCTGCAATCCGCCGTGTTTTACCTAAGAGACCCAATTACTGCTCGGCTGGGCGCGGGCTGGCGCGGAGCGTTGCAGAGCGGCCCCCTCCGGCACTGCGGCCGCACTGGAGCCTCCTCTGGCATTGCCTGGGCAGGGAGAACCATCCCTGGGTACAAAAACGAGGAGCAGAACAGAACAGCTCGTGCTCTGCTTCACTGGGTTACCCAGGAAGGCTTGGGGAGGGCTGCGGGGCACTGGGGTACCCTGGCTGAGAGGCCAAGATCACTCTCCGAGGGGTTGTCCCAAAATCCAGAAGTTGAGGCCAGTGGCAGCCCCCGGACCGCTGCTATTCTCATTGCCATCAAGTGGCATTCACTCACAGATGATTTTCATACTCATTTTTTCACCCAATCCAAAAGAATTGATAATAAAATAACATGTTCCGTGTTTTTCCGCATAATCTTTGTGCTCCATGGAGGTGTCATGTGCCAACCGAAGGCAAAGCAGAGGCGGGCAGGAACACAAGGGATGCACCGGTTCTCTGTATTTGTTACCAGGGGGTCATTTTCACCTTCACCGAGGGGGAGGCACCCATCCCTCCATGCGGATAACCTGCAGCAGACTTGATTCCTGGCTGGAGCATCCTCCCAGACAGCCCCTCCGGCAGGACTCGGGGCAGAGGAGGGGCCGTGCCCCGGAACGGATGGATGCAGCACCCTGACGGCTGTTCGCAATCTCCAAGGGCTGAGAGAGATAAGGGGGCTGTCAGGGAAAAGCCGGGCCAGAGAGATAAGAGAGCTTATTCCGTTCAATTACTGGGCAGATAAGGAAGCACAGACAAGCCGGGCCCTCCTAATTCATCCCAGGCAGCCTCAGAGTGCCGGCCCCTTCCCCACGACCCATCTCCAGGCGGCTGCGGCAGCACTGCCCAAGGGCTGGGAATGCCCCGCTCAGCCCCTCTGAAGATGGTACAAGCTCAGAACTGCTCGGGCTCGTATTTCCTTTGAAATATGGCCCTGGCATTTCTCACAACCTTTGCACAAAGGTTAGGAGGGAGCGTGATGAGATTTGCATGATGACAGGGAGTTGGGATGTGCTGTCGGCAGGGATGATGGAGCGCTCTCTAGGGAAGCAGTGGCTTGCTTGTGGTTTGGAGGGCTGGTGAAGAGATGCAGTGGAGGGGTGTGGAGACCCCAGCACAAGACACAACTCCCTCCCAGGAGGGCTGTGGGCAAGAGTCTGTGCTGTTTAGAGGGTGTTTGGAGAGCCACACGTCCAGACAAGGATGGAATGGGTGGCCAAGGTATAGGGATCAGGACAGGAGAAGTGCAGGATTCGAGGGGGGAAAGTGGTGCTGGGAAGGGCCACTCACACAGGGAAGAAGCATCAGCTTTTGGGGGCAAACACCAGTCCCTGACACCTCCCTTGGTGAGAGGACTAAGCTCTGCTGGAGCCCCCCTTTTCTCCCAGGGTGGGCAGGGATGGGCCAGTACTAAGGAAGGAGCAGCACGCAGGAAAATGGCCCCTGTCTGTGGTTTCAGCTGGGTGCCTCTAATTTACTCGCACAATTAATTTGAACTGTAAATCTGCAGCTGCAGTTACTGTGCACACAGGACTGGAGATGGGTTTAAAGTCTTTCCTGTCTCCCTGACTGGTGGCCATCACTGGACCTGGTGCATGCAGGCAAGGGCAGAGCCAGACCCTGTCCTTGTCTGCCTCTTCCTCCCCAGTTGGTAGCTGGTCAAGCTCATTCTTCATCGCACCTTCCCTGTGGGACACGGAGCCAACTGCACATAAACCCCAAAATGGATCCTGTGCTCCCTGACATTGCCCTCCCTGCAAAGAGGAGTGATGGGATGGTGATACAGTTTGCAGAAGGTGCCTGTTCAGTATCCCTAGTCCACAAATGGGATCGAATTCCTGCCTGGGAAAAGATCTCAGTCAGCTCAGCCTCACTGTCAGCTGCAGGAATGGGAGCAAATGCACCCTGAATTCCCCACAGTGTGCCTGATGGGGAGGCAGAGCTATGGCTGGGCCGGGGCAGCTCCGTGCTTTGGGGAAACTTCCTCAGATTTTTAATTATCACAGGCAATTAAGACTTTAAATCTGCCAGGCTCCAGCTGCCACAGCTGGCGCAGCGCCAGCGGCAGCGCCGTCCTCTCCAAAGGCAGCGTGGGGATGCTGGCCATGGGTGAGGAGCTCCAGGAGAGGGGCTTGTCACCAAAACCAGTGACAGAACCAAGGTCATGCTGCCCGTGGGGGCACATCAGCAGCACCCAGAGCTGGGTGAGCAGCTGGGGGCTGTTGGGATTCTCCCAAGAGCTGCAGGGACACCTGCAAGAGGAGTACCTTGAAAATGCTGACGAGGCAGTGAAAAGTCAAGTGTTTCCCGGAAGGCAGATGAATGAGGAGTAAAACCCAGGGCTGCATTAAAAACGTCTCAAGGTGCAGAGGTGAGAGAGGTGGCTGGAAAATGAGAGCCTGGCTGAGGAGAGGGGGGTACAAAGGAGAGGAAGGTGGAGGGGGAACATTCGGCCAGGTGAGGATGGATAAACAAACTGCCACAGCCCCCAGGGAACACCGTGGGGTCCATGAGGCTCTGGCTGCCCTACAAAGCCATCTGGAGAGCCCTGGAGAAGATGTGGCAGCACAGAACCAAGCTCTTAATACACAGAAACATCATTAAGTGCTCTGGGTCCCAGAGCTGGTCTGCAGCATCTTTTCTCCTTCCACGGTGGAAATTTATTCCACAGCTGATACAGGGAAAGCCGATGCAGCCATGACATGCTCGCAGGGGGACGTCTCCCCACGGCTGCCTTCTGCCTTATCACAAATAAATATTGCTGCAGAACACAGGGGAAGTGTAAGCTCGACCTCATCTGGTGTCCCACTATGTAATTAGTGAGTGCAGATCAACTGGAGCCTGAAAGATGGGATAGAGAAACCGGAGGATCTCACTCAAAGAAACAGAAAATGAGGAGCCTCACCCAATGAATGAGCTCTCTCTAAATATAACCAGGGCTGCAAAATTGTGTCAGGGAATAATTCATATGCAGAAATAGCTCTAAAACTAAGTGGAAGCGTGAGAGCTGAATAGAGCAAACCCCAAGGAGCCGTAAGGAAACGGCGCAAATTTGGCGGAAGTGTGGGAGCAGTCCAGGAGCTTCCATGATTGTAATCCACGATTAAAAGTATCCTGAGACAGTTCCTCTATGCCCAACCTCCCTTTCTCCCCTGCTGAGCCCCAGGCTCCTCATGCTGGCAGCCCAGAGGTGATTAATTCCCACAGCTCCTGACACTGGCTTGTGCCAGCACCAGCACCCTCAGCACTTTGGGGCTATTCCGGACACTTAATTTAATATGCTGTGATTGGATTTGATTAAAAGCTATTGATTGGGAGGACAGGGGCTGGTAAAATTGTGGCCATTTGTCAGTGGCCAGGCAGTGAAATCTCTGGGCCAATAAATCAGGGCTGGCGCTGTTGGTGCACAGCGATTGCAGTGCAGGACATGGTCAGGCTGCTTCCCCTGGCACCAGGGATGGACTAATCCCATAAAAAATTATGAATGTTTCCACCATGGAGTTGCCTCTGGGGAAGAGCTGTGATGCTGGAAGGTGAGTGCTGAGGTACCCAAGGCCAGGGCTGGCGTACCCTGTGCTCCCCACTCCTGGATGCAGACAGGATGTCCAGCGCAAGGCAGCAATTTCAGAGGCCAGCACAGCCCATCTCCAGGGAAGCTCCTTGCTCCTTGCCTTTTCTTTCTCTTGGGCAAGAGCTGTTGCTGCAATATGCTGCCCCTGGAAACGACTGGGATGGAGGGAACCACTGCACATCCCATAAGGGGCTCCAGCATCTCCCAGGGGATGCTGTTGTCACCTCCACAAGCTGCTCCCAGCGTGCAGGGCTGGAGCACCCACCAGACGTGGCTATGGCAGCCACTTTGATTTAGAGGCACTGTCCATGGGCAGCTCCTTCAGCAGCTGTGACACACAGAAAAATTATGGAACGTCACTTGCCAGCTCTTTTAGCAGCGTATTGACACAACGGGGACCGGAATGATGAGATGAGAGACTTCTGATGCATCTGTATTATTCCCAGCATGCTATCACAGCCCCCAGAATGGGGATGTCAAATGGCTTCCTCCGAGCATTTTGTACGTCTTTAAAAATGAAATGGGCTGTGCTGATGCCTTCAGATGTCTAATGGGTGATGCGAGTGTAAAAGTGCCACTTCATGCTTTGAGATGTCACTACAGTAAATCAATCCCATTTTCGCTGCTTTTATAAGCTGCAAATATTTTCTCAGGGCTGCTGAGGAGGGAGGGGCGCAGGAGCCAGGGACTGTGGGCAAAGACGAGCGTGGCCAGGTCAGCCTTATGGTCCAGCTTGGCTGGTCGCTCATCCCATGAGGGCTGGGTAAGGGGCAGTGGCTGTGAGCCCCTGGCTTTTGCCTGGGCTGCTCAGCCTCTGGAGGGTCAGGAGACATCCCAGCACCATTAGCTCCTGGCTCGCCTGCCCTTCTGCACCACCCGGCGAGACCGCCCTCTGTGTATCTCTTCTAAGTCCTTTGTAATCGCTGACACGGAGCCAGGGGAAGCTTGGCAGGCCGGCGCTGTATTAAAAATGATCTACGATAATAAAAGGGGAGGAAAAGAGGCTGCTGCCTTACAAGGAGTCTGAAAGGCACGGGAGATTAGCAGCGCTGCTGCATTGCACACGCGCCCTTTGGTCTGGGGAGAAAACTTCCGTGCTTGGGATTCCTCTGTGCAGGTGGTTGGTGCCATAAGGAACTGCCAGGACCTGGCACCAGGTGAGCTGAGCAGCAGGATGATGATGTACATGGAGTCCCTGAGTGTCACATTTTTGGGACAGCCAGAGCCTCGCGGTCCCCAGGGTGTTCCCTGGGGGCTGTGGCAGTTTGTTTATCCCTCCTCACCTGGCTGAAATTGAGCGCTGCAGCTGTGGGACCCCTGAGGTCCCAGGAGCCGAGTCCAAAGGGTGAGGGAATGGGGAACTTCTGGGAGGGCTCAAGGAGAGCATCAGGTGGCTCTGCCAAGGGGGAACCTGCAGATGAGGCCAATGGCCTGGTCTGGATGAGAGGAGTGCAGGAGGATGCCCCACACCTTAACTCCTCAAGAGCTGCACCCGTGGCTGCTCTGAGGGGATTTTACGCATCTCCATGACTAATGCAGTCATAATCAAAATGGACCGTAATCATTACGGCAGCGAAGTAATCCCTGCGTTCTCCTATTTACTAATCTTCAACTTCTCCTTGTGACCTTTACTTCAAAATGTTTCAATATAAATAATGCACTTCTGTGAATATATTCTTCTGATTATTTCCCAAAGCTCTGATTCTCCATGTGCGACGGTCCCTGAAGTGGTAATTTGTTCTCCTTCCTGGTAATTGCAATTTTAGAAATAGCTTTTCCAAATGCTCCCAGCCTGAGATCTTTTTTTGATATCTTTCCTCCATTTTCCCCTCTGTAATAAAGCTGCTTCCTGGGATGGGGAGAGGGCCTAAGTCAGGGGGTGCCCCTGGGCAGTGGGGGTTCTGTAGGTGCCTCTTACCACTGATCAAGAGGTTTGTGTCGCCCCAGGAGGCTCTGTCTTTCCATTAGGCCCCTTCTAATCCATTAGAGCATTAGTTAGGAGTCAATTTATTAATCTCAGATTAATTTTTACTAATTCCAGTTGCAACTAAAATTTGGTTACTGTGAGATGGGGCTGCTCAGACAGAAAAGAGCCTGGCAGGAGAGATGGCAGGGGGAGAGCTGAGCAGGGACCTGCAGGCCCTTCCAGCAGCTCATCCCTGATGCACCCATTCCAGATACACATCAGTCTGGGAGTTAATCAGATGCTTGTTCCCACACAGCAAAGGGATTTGGACTCTGCATCCAGGCAGAGTGGGGCAAGAGGGGAGTGGGACCCCCCCAGGTGGCACCCACCAGCAGCAGCCCCTCATCTCAGACACATTGCCTGCAGATGAAGCACTTGCAGCAGCCGAGGTCTTCACATTTGAAAGGACAGGGGGGCTCTGCATGGGCTCCTTCTCCCACGGGAGATGCCATGGCATGGCCAGCTCTCCTTTTGGCAAAGCCACAGCCCCCAGCTCTAACCTTGTGCAGCCACTTCAGAGAAATTGTTCATGATGAATTTAAGCTGAAGGTTAAGAGCCAACATAAGCTAGAAAGTCAATGACTAATCTATTAAGCTCCCCAGTAACTTAATTTACATGTTTTTAATGATTACTTCCTACCTGGGCACTCTGAAAACTAATTGGACTTGAATCGTTAAGTGCATTCAGAGGTGGACTCAAATTAATAAGCACCATTCATGTCTGCTTTTAGATGCAAGAGAGAATCAGGGCTGGCTCTGGGGGCTGCCAGACGCCTCATTGCCATGCTGCCAGGGCTGCACTCCCCGGGCTGGGGGTATCTGCTCTCCAAATAACCAGCTCTGCTGCACCCACTGGCCATTAAGGAATTAAAACCCCGATCAAGGGCTTGATGGGCTTCTTGGAAATTGAGTTTTTTCATCCATTGAAAGAGAAAAACCTGCTTCAGGTTTCAAATGGGGCCTGGGCCAAGCGTTGCTTCCAGATAGTCAGTGGTGTTCTCAGAATTGAGGGGCTGGTGAGGCTGGCTCAGTGGTTTCTCCACTGCTGGGTCATGAACTGGATTCCCTCCTCCTTTTTCTCCTCTTCACCAGCTCAACTGCAGATTTCATCAGCACTGGTCCCAGTCTCATTGCACCTCACAGAAAACATAGATCTCAGCCTCAGCAGGTTAGTGGGACCCCAGCCATGCCAGCATCTGGCTCCTTTCTCCATCACTGTGCATTCCCAGAGGATGGAGGGGGCCAGGAGACAAGTGGGACGTGGGCTCAGCAAGGGGTGCCCCCAGGAATGGCCTTGTTACAGCATCCCATCATGCTGAATTTGCCAGGAACCTGCACGAGAGGAATAGCTGAGATGTTTCTGCACAGGCAAGGGAAGCTTCTCCTCTAGGGAGAACAGCCTGGCCATGAGGGAGGGAACGTGGCTGGAATGAAAAGCATCTACTTAGGAGATAACCTGAAAGCCCTTTTAATATAATGCAATGGCAAAAGGCAAAATGAGGCTTTGAGAAACAGTCCTGGTTCCCCATCCAAGGCAAGGATGAACACTTAGCTTGGATTGGTCCACAAAAGGCAAAAAATACCACTGTGGTATTTATTTCCCTGAAAAGCCCAGCATCTTTGCTGGCACTGCGGGATATAAAACAAATTCACCCAGCATCAGTTGTGTAGGGCTGGTTTTGGGCGAAGAGGAGCTGCAGCTGTGGGGGACTTGGCCCCTGTGGAATGGCTGGCAGTGGGAGCCAGCTCTGCCACCATTGCTATTTGTGGCATCCAGCGCTGTCACCTCTTGCTCCAGCAAGGGACCAACTGCACCAAAGCGTCAGCATCAGAATGAGACCGAGGATTTCACAGTTTGCCATCAGCTAATAGCTGAGCAAACAGAACACAGCGCTGGTGCTGGGGAAGATGCTTTCCCCTGAAGAACAGTTCTTTTAATGAGGCTCATCATAATGCTCATTAATTTGTGTACATCTGGATGTTCAGGTTGGCAAATGCGGAGGCAAATAGCTTTGTATTGTGTTGAGTCACACAATTGCTTCGCTGCTCCTTCTCAGCCTCATGTGGGTCAAGGAATATTTGCTTTACTGAGAAAAAACCGATCCTGGGGCCTCCTGGCAGTGCACTGGACTGGGCAGAGACAGAGCTGTGGTGTCCTGCACCCCTCACTGCTGCCTCCCGTCCCCATTTACCCCACTGAACACATCCCAGTATTCCCTCTCTGAGCAGTGAGGTTGGCAGCTTGGCTCTGTGCAGAGAGAACACAGCTTTTCCCCCTTTGTAGGAGCTGTCCTTCTGTGTTCCTGGGGGACACCCTGGCGATGCCCCCACCATGCTGTACCCCCCTGGGCCCTGGGTGCCCGGGGGGAGTGGATTCAGGGTGGATGGTCTCTCCCTGGCACAGAAAACGGGGAGAAGCCTCACTCCAACCTGCCAGGCTCCCCTCCAACGCAAACACTGGCTCTGCCGGAGGGAGCCTGGTTCCCTCGCTGTCCCTGGGGACTGAGTGTTTCATCCTGGGCTTTTTCATTAGTGTTCGATGCTGGAGTTACACAGATGCTGCCTGCTCCCCCCCCATGGCAAGGAAATTATGCACCTGGGCCAGCAGCCAGGATGCCGAGGATTTATGCTTTTCAAGGTCTTTTATTAACTTGGCAACATATGGCTCTATCCTCAGAGCATCTCCTCCACCTCCGCCTCCCTCTCCTCCCCCTCCTGCTCCTCCTGCTCCTCCTTCTCCTCCTCAGAATGCTGGGGCTGGACCGGGGCTCTCCCTGGCTCTCTGTGCCCTTCATGCTGGATTTGTTCATCCTTGGGGAAACGAGGCCTTTAGGATGGGTGGGATAGCAACAAAACGACATGAAACAGTGTTCTTATTAAAACTGTGTTTCAATTCCTTTCTCTTTCACAGATCAGTCTTTAAAATGCCAGTAGTGAATATTTAAGACGTTGAAAGCTGTTCTCTTTGGCATGTACCTGGATTTGAGCAGAGACCCTCCAGAGCCAGGATTGCCGGATGCTACAGTTGCTGTGTGCATATGAGCACTTGGAAAGGGCTCCCCTTTCCTCACTTGATTTTTGTCTTTAAGATTCAGACAGCAGCCCCCTTCTTCCCAACTTTGCATCTAGTGAAACACAAGGATGCTCATGGAAAGGCACCTTGGAGGCAGTGCGGCCATGGGCAAGGAAAGTCATCCTCACCTCTAAAGTTTTGGGTAACTCCAGGAGCAAACCCAAGGGCTGGGTTTGTGCAGGTGGAGGAGTAGGAAGGAGAACTCCCAGGGAAAGACCTTGCCAGAGGTTTCTGTGCATGACACGTGTATGAGGAATGTCTGATGATGCTGAACTTCAACTGGCTGGAAGAATGTCATACTGCTGCCTGGCTACAGCCGCGTGTCTTCTCTCTCCCGGCTGAAACGTGGCTGGGCTGCATCCAGCTAAATCTCTCCTTGCCTATGGACAAACCCAAACACCAGCAGCAAGGCCAATCCTGCTGATGGGTGACTTGGCACCCACCAGGGCAGGCCCCATTCCATGACATCCAGGGTGTTCTAGTGGCAGTGCTGGAAACGCCATCAGGAATGGAGGGGGAGTCGGGAGTTGCCATTTACACGTTCATGAATGTGCCAAGCGCTGCAAAACATGGCACAGTCCAACGTGGCATGGTCAGACTTGCTGCATCCCACTGGGCCACCAGATCTTCCATGCTTTCAGGAGAGCAGGCTCAGTTTTTTCCTTTGAACACCTGCACATTTTCCAACCATCCTTTCCTGAAACCACAGCCTTGAGCACTCAGACCTGCAGGATGAGTTCGTTTACCCGCGTGCCTCAAAGTGCGGGGAGCGTGAGGCTACAGTGGCATTCGAGTAGCGTCGAGTGCTTTCAAGAAGATTACACTCGCTGAAGTAGTAATTAATGTTTGTTTTATTATGTTCTGGGGAATGATCGTCCAACAAGATAATTCAAATAAAGCCGAGCATGTTCCGAGTGAACGCCGTTTAAAGGCTGATTCATTGCAAACTGCCCCATGCAAAGGACCAATAATTAAGAGAAAAGGCACAAGTAGGAGCTTACTCGCCATTTATCTGCCTTTTATGTAATTAAAATGATGGAAATTACGGCTTAATGAGTGGAAATTGGATGTGCTCTTGAGAGTTTTGCGTGTCTTATTTTCCTACAAGCGTCAGTCTCCAACGGTGTCCCTCCAGCCCTGTCCCTGGCCTGGGGACACTGCAGGATTGCCAAGGGCCCCTTGGGGACAGAAAGCTGGCAATGACAGGGCTGGCAGAGCTTCCACCTGCTGCGCCCAAGGGTCTGCACCACCCTGGGTCAGGGAATGAGGGCTCGGAGAAAGTTTCTTGTAGCACACCACGGCCAAACACTCAGCACGAGCTCTGCTTCCCATGATTAACTCCTTCCTAATGTCTCACTAAATTACATACACTGAAAGCAATGTGTCACATTATCCGGTAAATAAACCTGACGAAGGCAGCACATCCAGCAGCCTGAAAACCACCTGGTTTTATCCCACAGCTGAGAGGTGCAACAGGGAAAGGCTGTTCTGCTGGGAAGGTGGGAGCTGGCAGTGACACTACCAGCAGAGCCCTGATGGCTCCAGATCACAGCCCGAGGCTCTGCAAACTGGTACGGTGTGGTGTGTCGGGTAAACGATGAGAAGAAAATTGTCCTCCATCTGTTGAAATAAATTCCACCACATTTGCTGCTCTCATTAGCTGTACAGGGGCGGAACACGGTGTTAAGCCCGTGGAGGCAGAGTGGGTTAATCGGGGTGCCAGCAGGTGCCAGCACAGCCACCCTGAGAGGACTCCCACGCTGGCAGTGCCAGGGGGACCCACGCACGCCGGCTCCCGCTCCAGGGGGTGGCTTCCCACTTCAGCTCCTCGAGGGAGCGTCTTCCACAAGATGGAGCCTGTGGGCAAACGATGTGCGGCCGGGAGGACGCCGGACAGCGAGTGGCTGTCTGTCCGTCCGGCTGCTCCGACACACAGGGGTCTGTCCCTCCGTCTGTCACTCAGGTGATGCCCGCAGAGTGATGCAAAGTGGTCTGTCTGTCCATCTGTCCATGTCCCGTGGGGTGCCCTGAGAGCGATGCAGAGCTGTCTGTCTATCAGGTCTGTCTGTCTGTCCGTCTGTCGGTCTCCCAGGCTGTGCCAGGCAGTGATGCAGACAGGGGACCAGGCAGCCCTAAGGCCAAGGATGCCATCGCAGGGTCAGTGCCAGGCATGGTGACTTCTGCCTGCACTCAGAGGGCACAGAAAGCTGCCCCACAGGAGTTTTGGGCTTCCCATCCCTCCCATGGGGTGCCGAACCTGCCTCAGTTTCCCTCTCACTCCGCTAGCTGTGCCTGATGCAGGGGCTCTGGTTTGGTTGAGTTCATCTTTCTGTATAAACATCTTGCCACTTTGCCTGTTAATCCTAAGAGGAAAGTGCAAACCCAAGATGGATCAAAATAAATGCCAGAGCCCAAGGAGAAATGTCAGCAGCTGTCAGGAGGTGGCGGGAGTGGGTGGCTGAGTGCCCCAGGGAGGGCTCCCACATCCCAGCTCACTTTTCCAAAGGAAACCTCTCCCGGCATGTGCTGAGCTGGAGAGTCCTGGAGAAAGGCTGGTGCTTGCTTGAGGGAGTTCCCAGCCACCCCCCCATTCCTGGGCGCTATCCTACCTTCCCCTCTGGCTGGGAAACCTGAGGCCGAGGGGGGCAGCTCTACTCAGCTCTGCTCTCCACACCATTTCCACATTATGCTAATGCACAGCTGTTGAATCCTCCTTCCCAGCGTGAATTCCAGCAGGTCCTTCCACCTAAGTGGGAATTACTTCCATTTGCTGGGTTTTTTTTTTAAAATTATCCAGCACTTAGGAAAGTATCTCAATGCATGGGCTGTGGCAGCCTGGTGATGCTTGGCACAGGCAGGGCCCTGTGGCAGGTAATGCCAGGGAGCTTTTGTTGATGCCAAGGACTTTTTGGGGAGATGCTGAGGCCTGAGGAGCTGGTGAAGCTGGATGGAAGATGAGACAGTGCTGGGTGGGTGAGGGGGCGGCGGCGCTAGGGGACAGCAGCAGTTCATTAATGCCAATAGAAATGGAAAGAGGATTTGGAGAGTGAGAAGGGACAGATCAGCAGTGACAAGGGAACATGGAAACGGCCGACTTTTGTCAGCCTGAGGAAATCAGTACAGAGTTACTGGAGATGCAAAGAAGAGGGCTATGATGTGAGACACTGGGGGCACCCAAGCTGGGGACAGCGCTGCCAGCACCACACCAGGGTTGATGAGACCCCAGACTTTCTCTCCTGCCCATCATCCCTGAAATCAACTTGACCACACATACTAAAATGGCAATAAATTTCAGGGATTATGTCTCTCTGCTGTTCTTTCGAGAGGTCTTTGCTTGGATTTGAGGAGAATTCTTATTTGAACAATAGGTCAGATGCGAATTCACCTTGCTGCAGACATGGGAGCTCCAATCTGGGAGGCTTTTAGCCCTCCTGCAGAAAGAGAAAAGGAAGAAAATCCTTGCTGTCTAATTACGCTGGTTACAGGCAATCAGCCTCGCAGCCATATTCCGATGACTTTTATTTGACACTGATTGATCACACTTTAATCGCCACCCGGGGCACAAGGAAAAACCCTTGTGAGGAGAGAAGTTTTGGAGAGTTACAGTGAGCACAGGGGACAGCTGCTGCAGGTCACAGCCAGTCCTATGCCTGGGAATTGCCTTCACACAGCTTGGCTGAGAGCTGGGAATGTTCTGAAGGGAGTGGATCTCTGCCTGATCTGTGCCTGGCTCGGTGTCACAGCGCCTGCGGACAACAACTGCAGGCTACAACCCACTGGGAATGGAGCTTCCAAGGGGGAGAGGAACAGCCAAACACACCTTTGAACATGTTCCAGTATCTTTTACTGCACTGTAGCCCTCCTCCAGCTGATAGTGGAGCAGCTCTCACACAGAGAAGCGTGATGCCACTGATAAAAACCGATTAGGATTTTTAAGATAGAAAAGTGTATAAATTCTGAATGCAGACGGTGGATTTATCGCTACAGAGAAGTGTTATACTCTCAACCTGACCATCCCATGCCTGCTTCCAGCATCTGCAGAGCTCAGCAGGGCCACAGCGGCACTTCATGGGTCTTCTCCACACTCCCCCCATGCCAGGCAGGAAAACGTCCCGCTGCAAAAGGAACGGAAAAGTGTGATGAGGAATTCTTATGTTCTGTGGAAATGCTGCTCTTTGTACATAGGGACAGTATTGCAAACACTCGAGGACCTGCTTCAGAAATGGGCAGTTCAGCCCCCTGAGCCTTGGGAGAGGTCTGCATACCCAAAGCTGTTTCCCACATGCTGCTGGGAGTGCTGAGGGTGATTCTCTCATGTGGCCTCTGGCCACTGGCAGGACAGCACAGTGATGGGTGGAGGGGCAGCCCAGGCAGCCTGGCAGCAGCCAGGAGAAGCAGGGCATCCCAGTTTCATGGGATAAACCTCCTGCAGGGAGGAGCTCAGCTGACACCAGAGCAGGTAGGCAAGAGCACCAGGATCTCCCAATGTGAGCGTGATAAAGGAAAATCCTCCCTCTCCCACAGCCAAACATTTTCTGACCTGTGTCATTCAAATGACAAAAGGAGACAACCCTGGTATCTTTCAGTAACTGTGCCTTTAAATCTTTGTCCGTAAATGCATTAAGTACCTTTTAATGCAGCAACTGTTTGGGAACAAGTCCAAACATTTAAATATTGTGGCCAGGACATCACGGCTCAGACTCTTTGTGCCATGCTCCAGTGGAGGACTTGGAGCAGGCAATCGCTTCCTTCCATGGGAAGTGTCAGCAGCGTCAGGGCTGATGCGTTGTAAATCAGCGCCTTGACAGAACAGCACCTTGTTTTACTCAGCCTGCTCTCGTCAGCTTGAAACTCATCTACAGTTCTACCACTCTCTGCTGGGGAAGCAGCTCTTTGAGTGAGAACAACTTCTTTTTGGCACCCAAACTTGAACAGCAAACCAAGGCATGGACTGGTGCTATGGCATTGCCACACTGGGAGCTGAAGGATGAGGTGGAATAAAAGTGTTTTCTTTCTCTCCTGAACATGTGGCCGGATCTGAGGACTCCCAAAAACACCATGTTCAGTGCTTCATCTTTGCCATCCCTGCAGTGCCACAAGGCTCCTTGCTGGCACAGGTGAGTTGGTGCCAGCACTGCTCTGTCCCTTCCAAGCCTTGCTGTCCCTCCCTGTTCAGTGTCACAAGGTGATGTTTGAGGTGTGGCACCCGAGGGGTGCCACAGAAAAGCCAAAAGCCTGAAAAGCTCAGGCCAGGCCACGATTATAAAATGAATACTCAGGATCCACATTCAACAGTCGACATTCAGCATCTCACCTTGATCTTGGTGCAGTCCTGCCTGGCTGGGGCAGCCCATGTAGCTGTGTCAGGACAAAGAGCCCAGGCAAAGCTAACCTAGAAAAGGGATGGAAAAAAAAAGGAGAAAATCTCAGCTTTGTATTTAACAAATAGCAAATGATATGGCTGTGTCTTGTTTGCTTGGAGCCAAGTGAAACCCTGCTGCTCTGGAGCAAAACGGCGAGTTATTGAGGTGAGAAAATGCGTGGGCTGGAAGCTGACCCGCAACATCCCTCCCCTCCCGCCCACGGCTGGGTCCAGCCACCACAGGGACAGACCAGCTCTGTAACGAGCTCACCAGAGCCATTCCTCAGCCTTAGGCAAGGAAAAAAAGAGAGATGAAAAAAAAAAGAACCCAGAGAGAGAATTTAATTGTGAACTCCTGCTGGTGAAGGCGAAGCATAAACCAATAAATGGTAGAAATGTGGCTGATAAGCTCTGCGAGGTGAAGATGAGAAATGTGTTGGCTGCACGTGGGAGTGTGTGGGATGATGAAAGGCTTTGGAAGTACCTACAGCAGGAGAAAGACAGTGGGGAACAATAAACAGGGTTCCAAGCAAAGATTTAGGGTAGCTTTAGGCTTCGGTCGTGGCGGTGCTCTCGCCTTTCCCTGTGGGGGAGAAGAGCCAGGAGAGACAGACTTTGCTGGCAGGGAAAACACAGCAAGAGGGATCCAAGAGTTCAGCACTGAGCTGCAGGTATCCACAGAGGAGCCTTTGCTGGTGTTGGCTGCAGGCATTGCCTGCCAGCCATGGGTGGGTTGTACTTACTACGAGTCGGGTTGAGCCTCTGAAGCTCTGCTGCTGCCCTGGATCCACCTGAACCCCAGCAGGGACTCCAGCCCTGGCTCCAGGAGGGGAAGATGCTGGAGCTCTGCACCCCAGCATCCCCAGTGGAGAACTCATCAGGACCAAAGAAGGAGACCCTGTAATAACCAACCCACTTTAAAACCAGTATCAAGTACTTTTGGTTATCTGCAGCTGGGAACACACCCAGCTTCAGATATTCCAGTCTATGTAATTGAATTATTTAGGGGCTGGCATGGCGTGATGAAATAGGCTTTCTTCCTATTTTTAGGTTTCCATCTACAGGGCTGGAAATTACAGCCATTAAAATGTTCTATTAGTAATGATATATAAAGGGGAAAAAACTGATCAGACTTTTCTAGTGCACATAGAGCATTAGGATATCATTAATTTTAATGATAGAGCCCCAAATTACAAAGCTATTACAGTCATACTTGAAGTTTCCGGAAAAAAAAAGAGAGAGAATCAGTCTAAATTGTTGTTAATGAGTAAAAAAATATTTAAATCATATTTAACGGACCTTACAATTATGGCTGATATCTCCGTGGGCTGATGATGGCTTAGACTGGGGTTGTTCCCTGGTGCTGACAAAACATATGTCTGGCACAAGGCAACAGTGAGGGGAGTCCAGGAAGGTTTGCTGGGGTGTTCTGGAGGGGAATGGAGAGTGGCCACGTTCCTTGAAGGGCTGCTTTTGGCCTTTTATTCCCGTCTCTAAGCCCTTGTTACAGGATTCCTGCTGCCCTGGAAGAGGTTTCCAACTCTGTCAGCTGCTGAGAAAAAAAAAAATTATTCCCAGCCGTGTGCACTGTGAAGTAGCAGCAACTAATGGCCCTTGGAGGGCTGGAGATTTTCATCTTGGTTTTTCTTTAAAAAATAAATGACTGAGGAACAAAGTCCTTTGGGAAAGCAGATGGGGGAAAAGAAGAAAGATGGAAAGAGGAACCCTCGAGATGCTTTTTGCTCCCTGACCCTCTGGTGTGAGGGGAAAGGATGCAGCACCCGGAAAGAAGCTGGGATTTCCCTGACCTGCAAGCCCAGGCAAGGGGACTGCATGCTGTGCCCATGGGAGCTGGATCCTGGATTTATTGAGGCATGCTTGCAATAATTCAACAAGCATCCCCTGGCCCGGGAGCAGTGACCCAGCTGAGTCTCTCCGGAGCAGGGCTGTGACCAAGGGACAATTTACTGCCTTGTTCTTGACAGCTCCAGTCATCTCTAAGTCACCAAACCCTTGACTTCCTCATGGAAGGAAGAAAAAGCTTTTTTCCAAAGGAAAAGCCCTCTCTGCTGAACCTCCCACTGCTCCTCTTTGCTGGTAGCTCTCCCAAAGCCCCCTGAAACATCTGAGCGGAACACCTGCAATAACTGCACAGGCTCATAATGCTCTGGGTGACATTAAGGCTATTTTCCAGGTTCCTGCTGCTTGAGACACTGCAATAGAAGGGTCAAAAAACTTCTCAAATTCATTAGGCCTCAAAATAGCTGCCTCGTTAAGCACCGCGGAGACGGCCGATAACGGGAGGCGAAGCAGAGCGCCCCGGAGATTGGATGTGCACACCAGGCTGATAAATGGCTTCTCTGTGGCTATTCCAGAGCTGGCAAGGGGAAAAATGCCATCCCACGGATGAACAGGTCTGGAGTTTAGTACGACAACTCTTGGAGCTGCCTCGGCTGGAATGAAACATCTCTGCCTTTGGCTCGAGGCAGCAATGTGACCTTCGGGAAAGGGGCTGCAGGAAAGCAGCCGGAGGCCAGGAGGGATCTGCCGGGGATGCACAGCCTCTCCATCCTTCCTCAGGTGCATTAAAGCAGCACCTGCCCTGCTGCCTTTGCCTAGGATGGCTGTGATCTCTGCACAAGGGCTGTACCTGTGTCCCTCCCATAGGTTTAAATAATCTTATGTGTCAATCTGACCTCTGCAGCACCAGGGGAGGAACAATGGCCTCGTGTCCTGCACCCCAAAAGACTTTCCGCTGATCTCAGCTCGGTCAGCACTGGCTGCTGATCTGGGATGCTCAGTACACCAGGGCACTGAACTGCTTTTCCCCTTCCTGATGGATCAGAGGGAGGATGAAGACAGAGGGTTTTCTCTGACTGGGGTAATAGAGTCAGCAATTCCACTTGGATAAGCACATGGATTTTATGTCGTCCCTGCGCAGCACTGAACAAAACATGCTGGTGGCAGAAGACGCACAGCGTTCTCTGCAGAACAGTATTCCCTACATGGCAGCTTGCTGTTTGAGAAGAAAGCACTCAAACACTTTGGAAAATAGGAAGATCCCAAAGCTGAATTTTAGAGTGCTCATCTCGCAGCTCCCAAGTTCATTACCAGCAGCAGCGAGTGCCGGGTGGCACCGGTCCAAGCAGTGCTTAGCACGCACATCACTTGGAGTGGACCCACAGTCCCAGAGTGGTTGGAGGTGTTACTCAAGTCCTAAAAGTTCAGCATCTGTCAGAGTTTTTAATGTTGGTGTTTATTTCATTTTCTTTTTAACCCACTTTTATTTCTTTCTTTTTATTTCTTTCTTCTTAAGACTGGTGTCAGCTTCATTCTCAGACTCACCCTGTCCTTGCGAGGCAGCTGAGGCTGGAAGTCTCATTGTCCCTCACAATTCTGAGGCTCTTCCTTGGGCTCTGCCAGAAAGATTTTCCCCACTTGTCCTCATTTCACAACACCAAGGTGTTTTCCAGCTTTTGGGAAGCAGAAACTGAGATAAACACCCCCCCCCCACCCATGCATGCCAGCTTCTCCTGCTGCTCCTGCTGTTCAGTGGTTTGGGCATCTCCTTTGGAGAGTGCTTGGAAAAAGAAATAACTTGTAATGAGAAAGCTGAGGGAAAAGATGATGTTCTGGGTGATGCACATGGGAGGGCTGCCTGGCTCTTTGGGGAAATAGACTCCCCAGGCAGTCAGTGGGAGTGATCAGGGACAAAGCCTGCCCTCCTGGGGTGGGTGCAGGGCAGGTAGGGAGGAGTGAGTGGGAAGCCCGGGAAACTTTGGGGCTCTTCTCGCAACTGCGCTGAGGCTTGCCTGGCTGAAGGCTGGCAAAGGGATTGGACTGGAACCGCCTGGCAGCAAGGCTTTCTATCCAGCTCTCCCTAATTCTGCACAGCCCGTGCTCCCGCTGTCTGCAGTCATCCCTCCGAGTGGAACACCTCCTCCCCGCATCCTTCCCCGCGGTGCTGCGCGACCTCCCCGCAGCGTCCTTGTCAGGGAGGGAAGCGTTCAGGCTCTTCCTGCCCTTGCCTCTGCTGAGATTCAGGTGAAAGCTGATTTTGGCAAGCAGCGGGGCCGCGGGGCACACCCTGTCCTGCCGCCCTGTCCTGCCCTGCCTCTCCTCGGAGCCGCGGGGCATCAGCCCGAGCAGCCACGGCCGAGCACACGGCTCGGGAATTCATCCCAGACCTGCCCTGGTTCACCATGCAGAGCGCCACGATACCTGCAAATTCGGGCTGAGCTTCGCCAAATCTATTTGCTTGATCAGATTTATGTAGCAATTCCAGGACGAGGTGAATAATGAAAATGACTCATGAATATTTCATTCTTAAAAATCACATAATTCATATCTATTCACAAATATTTGCTTTGCCTTATAAACTGGATGAATAATTTACAGAAATATGGAGCAACTATTTTAAAGGAAATATGAAATCCATTGACTACATTAATCAACAAATATTATTCAACTTTTACAGGTTCAGCTTGCTGACAGGCACATTTCCTGTTTATGAGAGGAGCTGGAACAGCAGATGACATTTCCCATATTAAAATTCATGGAGATGGAGCTCGGTTATCCCCATGTGAGGGTATTTCCAGGCTTACCTGCTCAGTCTTGGCCATGACAGTCAGGGCAGGAGCCCCAGATTTGTGTTATCAGAGGGCCTGTTTGAGGGGAGAGAGGTGTAGAAGGTTAAAACAAGTGTTTATTGATCCCACTTTTTCTTGGCTGGCAGCTCTGACAATAAGTAGTAAATAAACAGTTAATTTTTCTAATTTTTCCAATTTTTCCAGTAATTCCCTCAATTATTGAGCTTTTTCTTAAAAAAAAATCAGCTGCTTAAACAGAGTATTAAGTGACTGCATTAATCCACCTGTATTTGGATGATAAAGTGATTAATCTGACTCATTTAAATACTGTGATAGTTTGGTGATGAATGTCCTGATGGCAAAAAGGGCTCGATGGCCAGGCAGGCATGGGGGATGCACGGGGACAAGCACAGCCTCCATCCTGAAAAGGTCACCTTGACCACTCCAAATTCATCATCAAACAGCTCCATGGCAGTGGCTCACAGCATTCCATCCTTCACCTCAGATCCCGGGAAACTCCTGAACTGGAAGCAGAGGGGATGGCCAGTGCCAGAGGCACGTCACATCAACACATCACAGCCACGCTGGAGATGCTGTGGAGCAAGACAGTCCATCAGGGACAGGGCAGGAGCCAAGGGTGCAAGGACATTGTCACCTCATGTGTCTGCAATCCAGGCACCAAAGCATCTGGAGGATGCCAGCGCCTGTCAACTTGCAAGGAAAATCATGGGGAAGCCTGGCAGATGGAGGTCTGGAGGGGAAAGCACCCTCTGCCCCCTGAAGGTGCCACTCACTGCTCCGTGGGGAGTCTGAGTGCCTGAGATACTTGGTGGCCATCCCGGTGTGGGAAAACCAGGCTTTCACATGGGACACTGGGAAGAGCAAAGAAAGAGCCTGGTCTGCTGCTTTCTCCTCTCCTTTGAAATGCAGTAACAGGGTGAGGAGGGATGGGGCAGCTTTGTGATGCAGCCCCTAAGTCTGAGCTAAGCAGGAATGGGGTACAAAGTCTGTGTTCAAGCTGGGTCCCTGAGGAGTGGGGCCAAGGCCAGCGTTTCATGCTGGTTTCTGCACCCCAAAGCCAGCAAAACTCAACATCCTTTTTAGTATTCCCACCACTGGCAGCCTGTCTTCCAAACTATCCATCTGTAACATTTGTAGGGCTATTAAGAGGGAAATACAATTTCATAGTCACAGATAAGAGATTAGACAGATCAATTCCTCCCTGCCACATGGGCTGGGAGAGAAAGCTCTATTCCAAATTGCAGTGGAGGTTTTTGTTCTTCTGGTTTATTGAGCTGTGGGTCCTGCCACCAACTTTCCTGGTTGTTTCCTCATTAAGATCAGCACGTCGATGACTGATAAGACAGCCAGACGTGCAGTCAGGAGGGACCTGGCTGTGGGGAATCCTTTGGGATGAAGGAGGCAGAGCCTGCCTCAGCAGCCATCCATCTCCCACTCTGAGGCAGCTGTGGCACAATGCCTTCTTCCCTTGCCCCCTTTCCCGTCTCCGGGGTTTGAGCTGGGAATGATTCCCCCTGGGAGGGCTGTGGCTGCCCCATGGGGGCTGTTTTGGCGCGGGGAGCACGCGGTGTGCCGGCACAAAGCACGTGGTGTGCCACAGCGGGGAGCCGAGGGGACTGTCACCGCACAACATGTCACACTGTGCTAGGCTGCGAGACGAGAGGCTGTCAAAATATTTAGCGGCAGAGAAACTGAAACCTCTCCATCCGAGGATGGGGAATTCCACACAAACAGCTCTCAAAAAAACCCCCTCCGATGTTTGTGGAAAGGGCTGGCAGAGGCGGGCAGAGCCTGGCGTGACCCGCAGCCAGCCAGGGGCGGTGGCTCTCCAAGGTGCTCAGTTTGGATGGAGACACCAGCAGTGGCTTTGGGGCAGAGCGGCTTAGGCACAACTCTTTGGAGGGTGATGGGGCTGGGCAGTTGGTTGTATGGCCCCAGCACCCATGGAAAACCTCTGGCTTCTCCCAGCACCACTGGCAAAGGAAGCTGCCGGTAGCTCCTGCAGCAGTCAGGGGAGTGGGTGATCTGGGTGCAAGGGGGGAAAACAGAGTCAGTCCAGAAAGGCTGGGAAAAGGACAGGGACACTGCTCAGGAAGCTGTAGGGTGGTGAAAGGGCACCAGTCTCCCAGGACCTGAGTCATCCCAAGGCACGGTGTGCTCCTCACACCTGCACACGGCAGCTCTGTGCCGGAGAACCCTGAATTATTTATAGCTTGTTATCATCCCCCAGGTATTATTTGTGTAACCATTAGTTTCTGTAAAGTGTATGAAAGAAGCTGTAAAACATCAAGAATCTCCTCACTTCACCTGGGAGTTGATTATTTTCTTGCCTGATTTACCAAGCTTCAGCTCAACAACTTTAACCCTTTGTGACAGAGGTGTGCGAGCGCTTCAGCATCTTGTCAGCCCTCAGCTGCTTCCCCAGGCAAAGCCTGGATCTTTGTCCCCATGCACAGGGCAGGGTGGGACCCACTGCTGCCAGTGCTGTCAGAAAAAGGAGAGCTGGAAGCTCCGGTGATGGAAGAGTTTATCCGAGCAGGAGCAGCTCTTGACTGAAAAGCTATGGCTCTTCTCTGGATAAATACGTTTTTTAAAATAATGATTTATTCAACAGTATAATGAATTCAGTGCCTTTTAAATGTGACAGTGGATAAAATACATCGGCCTTCTGCAGGCGTAAATGTCATCTGGAAAGATCAGGCTTTCTCTTCCCTCCCCCGCGCTCGTGGGCAGTCCTTTAATTCACTGCTCGTTTTCCAGGTGCTCTGGGCAGAGCAGGACTGGTGTGGCCGTGGGGAACAGCATCTCCACACCCCTAAATCCCTGAATCCCTGAATCCTTGTACCCTCACATGCCCCACGGCATCCCTGCCCAAGCCCGACAAAGGGGAATCCAGGGAGAAGGACTTGGGGGGTGAAAGGCAGACCCCACAAAGCTCAGGGGGCTGCCAGGGAGGTGAAGGCCTTCTGAGGGGTTTCAGAAGATGGCAACGTGTTTCTCTTCATGCCCAAGTCAGCAAAACCAAACAGAATTAAGCTGCAGTGTACGTAGAGAGCAAACCAAAAAATAAAATAGAAACGACAAAGCTGACTAGCAAATAGCCCTGAAACTCACTTAGTACTGACGTGACAAGGGGCTTGGACAAGGCTTGAGAAATAACTCTATAAAGTGAGCACTTTAGAAACCAAATAAACTGTTCCAGAGACACAAAACAATTACCCCAAGCAAGCTCATATCGATTTCAGGCACCAAGCCAAACTAACAGCACGCAGGCCCTCATGCCAGCAGTGCCCACTCGGCACCCGCTGGCCCCAGCAGCTTCCCCACCACGTTCTGTGGGAGAGAGCAGCCTAAAACCTGAGGAGAAGACAGGTGACAGCAGCAGGAGACAGGGGCAAAAGAGAAACCACAGGAGAAAGCCAAGAGATACAGAAAATACAGAGAAAAATGTAGAAGCAGCAGCACAAACATTACCAGGCACTGCTGAGTGGTGCTGATAAAGCAGAGAGGAATCCCCACCTCTGACACCCTCAAATATGATCTTTTAGGGTGTTATTTCTCATGCAGGCACCATTCCCACAGAGGTTTGTACATTTTCCTCCTTCTCAAACTGTTTTTCTTCCCCTCTTGCTGCCAGGGTTGATGTTGGCATTTTTGCAAGGATGATTTTTCTGCCATCCCTGGTGGTTCTCCTTTTGTCATCATCGTTTCCCATGTCGATTCCCTTCCTTGCTCTGCAAGGGGCTCTGTGCTCAACTTACCCACTCAAAATTGCTGAAAATATGCTGGAAATAGAAAGCTGATCAAGAAATGAAAAGAAAAAAAGAACACTTTTCCTCTAAAATAATTTAACTGATTGGATTAATAGCCATTGGCCATCCCAGGGCTGCAGGGCAGAGTCTGGTCATCACCCAGATGGCCAGAAAGCTGCTCCCTCAGTCACAGCTCCAGAAAGCAGCCTTTCCCTCCCTTGTGGAATTGAAGAGCCTTTGGAAATGCACACCAAAGTCACAAAACCCATGGGAAAAATTCTCCAGTCTTCATGCAGGTGGGTTTGGGAGAGGGTAGCAAAGAGGGAACGAGCACACTGGGCAGCGCTGCTGGCACTGCAGACCTGGCTGAAAACAAAAATAGCATAAAGCCTCGTTTTTCAGCTTTTAGTGCCAAGGGAGAGGCATGAGAAGTGGGATGTTCACAGGCATCTCAGCTGTTCCCCACCATGGCAGGGAGGGGATGTCCTTGGCACACTGGGCATCGCTCCCCGGGAAGCGCATCCGCGCTGCCCGCTGAGCAGCTGCCCTGCCAAAAGCAGCAGCTGGTACACGGTAAAAAAACAAGGAAAAAAAAAAACAAACCCACATTAAAATGTTTTTCTTTCAGATTATTGAAGCAACTGTAGCAAAAACTTCACATTTAATATGCGTGACCTGCTCTGTGCTCTCCACTAGAATA
Organism: Cyanoderma ruficeps; assembly: GCA_008694505.1. Classification (NCBI taxonomy): domain Eukaryota; kingdom Metazoa; phylum Chordata; class Aves; order Passeriformes; family Timaliidae; genus Cyanoderma; species Cyanoderma ruficeps. The sequence continues at coordinate 3,087,498 of VZDJ01000034.1, forward strand.
AATTGGTGGAACATCCTGCACAGCCAAAGCATCAGGAGGTGGGGCCAGCTGCAAATGCCAGAGGAAAAAAACTCCAAGTAAAGTCAGCACATAAAACACGGACCAATATTCTCCTCTTGGCCAACGGACCTTAGATGGGAAAACCTGATCATGGAGAGTAGAACATCTGGGAATTGCTGTAGTCCAAGCCAGATCCGTAAGGGAAGGGGGAAGTGTGGGGAGCACTCCCAGGAATACAGGTGAAGGCAGGAGCCTTGATCAGCTGTTCCATTAAAAATCTGCTGCCAAACATCGTGTTTTTCAGAGCTCCCGTTTAAAGGTGTGTTGTAGCTTGCAGCTTCCTAATTACCTTGGATGTTCTGCATAAATTTTTTTTTTTTTAATTTCAGATGGGAAAAGACCATAAACTTGCTAATTAATTACTTTTTTAGCCCCGGCGCATCAGCTGAAGCACACACTTCACACAGAGCATCTCCTCTCCACAGCACTCCACGGGAAACCTCCTCTGTGCCGAGTGCTCCAGCAGGTGACTGTGTTTGCAGGGATTTCACCAAAAACCCTGGGAAATGAAGGGAGGAGAGAATAAGGAGCCTGCTAACTCTATTTTTGGCTTTGGCAGCAGCTGCCCACCAAATGCAGTCCCTTGCACTGCTGTGCCCAGCTGTGGTGGAGGCTGCTCAGAGCAGGGACAGTGGCAGGGGGACATCAGCTGGTGATCCATGGACTTCACGTTTCAAAAGCCCCTGAGCTGCTCAAGAGGAAATGTTTAGGGAATCTAAAGCAGCCAGAAGCAAACCCAGGGCAAAAATAGTAAACTCAAAAAGCAAAAAGGCAGACAAAGGAGCCTGGAGTGATGGAAGGATTGCCCGCTCCCAAACCTGCCAGACAGGGCTTGTTCCTGAAGATTCCAGATGCCTCAGTAGGTTTTGACACTCAGCTCTTCTCTGTCTGTTGTTCCTAAGCTCCCTGCTGGAGCTCTCCTTTCTCCCTGAGAACCTCCAGCTTGGGTTTACCAGATCCCATCATGGTTCATGTCCAATGACACTTTAGTTAAAGGCCAGGCAGGATGATGAATCAAGGGGGGAATTTGAGGGAACACTCAAACTACCTGTGCAGGTGAGAGAGTGGCTGCTTGGCACACTGAGCTGGAGATTTTGTTTTCCTTTGCTCTTTGGAATCATTCATATTGTCAGCAACTTGAAAAGCAAACAGGGAAATGCAAACAATAGGATTTTGAAATTGTGACAAAACAGATAAGGTTTAATTACCTTCAATTCCTAATGAATGGACTTTAATGAGAGGTGGGAGCTCCACGGCCAGAGCAGGGGTAACAGGAGACACGTCTGGACCAGTGATGAGAAGGGAACTGGAGCCCAGTCCTGTGTGGGGCTGTCTGACTGCTGCTATCCCCATCCCACCGCAGATCAGTGACCCCGGGATCGGGATGGCAGAGCAGGGGTGGGGACAGCTCAGGGCTGTGAGCCCAGCACCTGCCAGGGAGCCCCTGGACCACGGCTGCTCCCTCCTGGCACCCCCCACCCTGCCCCACGTGCTGCCAGAGCCCTGTAAGCTGTTTATGCCCCTTGCTCCCCATCAATCATTTTTTCATACATTTGGAAGATTGGAGCTCCTTAAACACTACCTCCAGTCCAGCTTGTCACGGGAAAACTCTGGGGAGAAATTCACGGAGATGTATTAAAGCCATCTAACACTTTCTCCATGGCAACTGGGACCAGCACAAATCCCATCAGCCCTGCCTGGAGCAGGATGGAGCCTCTGCAGCTCTTCCAGCTTCTCAGATAACGGCAGATACAGGGGAAACATCTTCATTAGCTGGAGATGCCTCCCAGCCCTCACACACAATAACCTTTGATTAACGCCAGAGCACTTACCACTTATGGAATACATCTATCTGAGGATCCCTGGCCTTTCCCCATTGTGTCGGAAGGATCCTGTGTTCGCAGGGAAAAGCTCCGACAGCTCGAGCAGGCAGGGAGGGGGGAGAAGTGATGTAGGTGGGCAGGATGTGCTCACAGGGGCTACTGACCTGCCTGGTGGGAGCATGAATATACCAAGACACAATTAACACCGCTGTGATTAGTTCTCCAAGCCTTGCTCTTTTTGCAGTGCCATCCTCAGCACAGCTGGGAGCCCCTGGACGAAGTGGGAGAGGGAGATCCTGCTGCAAGGAGCAGATTTCGAATGTTTCATACTAAAAGTAATGGCCACAGTGGGTGCTGAAAGGTCTTTAAAAATAGCTCGAGGCCTGTGTGTGCACATTGCGAGCGAGAGGGATGTCCTACATTTCCCAGCTCTCTTAATCCCCCTGCCTGATGACAAAATCCCTGCTCATCCTCCTGGCAGGTGAGCTCCTGGCTCTGGGTTGGAGAGGAATCTTCCTGTAATTGAGGGCACTGCTGTTCCCAGTTATTCATGGTTTTGGGGGTCTTACAGGGCACCCCAAGCAGGGCACGTCTGGGGTGCGGGAGCTGGGTGAGTGTTTTCTGGAGCTGGGCTGGTCTCCACACACAACCATGCCAAGTGTAACATTGCCGTGCCACTGCCTCCATCCGGCTGCTTGGGCAAAGCCACAAGGATAAATGGACAGGGAGAGGGGCTTGGCTGATGCTGTCCAGCCCAAATCCCTAATCTTTGAGGCAAGGCAGCAGTGTGAACCACTGGAACGAACATTACTGTGACTCAACCCACACCAAACTGCACGGGAGACGAACCCTTTGAAGTCTGCCATGTCCAATCCATTATTAATCACTGTAAATCTGGTCTAATCTCTACAAGCATATTCTGCTCCCTACAAACAGGCTGGTGCCAAGTTGCTCCAATAAATCCTACATCAGGGCAGCTATTGTGTCTGCTCTTCAGGCAGCATTTCCCAGCAGGAATATTTAAACAATAATACTCTCTATTTGGTGCAGTCACTTTTGTTTCAGAAGATTACGGTCTAACGTGTAACAGATTTAGAGTTTGTGGAAAGGCTGGGATTTATGGCATGCTTTCTTTCCAATGCATTTTGTATCTAATAATCCCTGCAAGGCATTAAATGTCTCCATGTGGGTTCCTCACTTGATGCTTAAGCGAGAAATCTCTGTTCTTCCTACCTAAAACTTTGTGGCAGATTCCAAAGGTTATGCTGAAAAGGAGCATTTCTAAAGAAGCAATGACACCCCTTGCCCATGGACCAGGAATGACTTGCTGATGCCTCTGGAATGCTGGGATGGCCCATGGAGAAAGAGAGGACAAGCACGTGTGCACAAGGAGCGCTGGGGATGCTCACACACAAGGCAAGACTCAGTGTATGGATTGACCAGTTCCCCATCAGCAAGAGACATCAAACAGCCAAAGCAACCCAAAGTGAGAACTAGCCAAAAATTCAATCCCAAAATAGACTCCGGCCAGAAAGAATCAAACACAAGGGTAAGAAAATGGAGCCTCAGATTTTGCAAGGGGAAACAGAAGAGAAGGAAGTTTATACCAGGAGCTGCTCTATATAAACATAAACAGGAATTTACCATTTCCATCCCAGACTACTCACCCATGTGTTTGCTTTGAGTGAAGCTGGTGTCCCAGAGAAACTGAGAAACTCCAAGGTTCAACAGAGATCCTGATCCCAGACAAGTGAGCCTTCTCCCACAGGTTTGTGGCTCAGCGTGTCAGCCTCTTGTGGCACCAGCTGCCCTTGTCTCTGCTGGCAAACACTGGCACTGACCAGCTCCTGGCAGCACAGCTTCCAGAGCGGGGAGGATGTGGGATGCTCCAGGGGATTTCTGGGGCACAGCAGCCAGCCTGGGGATGCTCAGCTGCTGTAATCCAAGGGCCAGCTCCAGATGGGTCTTGAGGCAAGGTTTAACTTGCTGCTGGCCACAGGGCCAGTACTCATCCTCCTCCGGGAATGCCTGGGAGCTCATCCAGCTGGGAGGACAGCGTCAGTCCCAGCAACAGCTTGTTTGCTCTCACTGACAAATGAGTTGCAGATCCAAAAGCCATTAAGTGTGGGCACAAAGCATCGAGGACCTGTGGCTGGGACGGAGGCGCTCCAGCAGCTGAGCAGAGGGCAGCAGTAGCAAACTCTGCCTCCAGGCACTTGGTTCTCATTAGACTTCCTCCACTGGCAGCTCACAGCCAGCTCAACACTCTCCAAGAGGAGCAGTGAATTCCTGCCCATGCCAAGGACTCTGGCCAGAAAAAGCTTTTTTTCCTCCCCTGATGCTGCTCATTAATTTTGTTTGTTTTCCTTTTTTTTTTTTTTAAGCTTTTGCTGGCTCCCCAATTAGGAAGGGATTAAAAAAAAGCGAAAGAAGGAAAACTTGAGGCACAGTGAATTCAGCTGGATCCCTTGTGGGGGCAGTGGGGATTGCTGAGACACCAAACCCTTTCTCAGTGACAGTGTGGGCAGCCAGGCCACCACATCCTCACCTCCCTCCTCCTCGTGCCAGCATAACTCACGCTGTGCCTTGCCTGCATTGATAAATTGGCAATAAAATAATGCAGGAACCCCAGGTTGGGTCGATTTATTTCAATATTTCTGACACAGCTCCTGAAAGAGCCGCGGAACCAACAACACAATTTCCTACCAGAGAGTCAGTGAGATGTTGGGCATAAATTACCCTGAAATGCCACAGATAAAAAGGCTGCACTCAGGAAGGCTCCTCTCTGTTTTACTCACATTGGAAACACTCCAAGATGGCAAAGTGATGTAGGAACATCACGGCAGAACCTTTCCAACAGGATCCGAGGTGGTTCCTCCACTGATGCTGTGGGGATGGAACTGGGGTGCCCAACCTCAGAGCTGTGTTTTCCTCCCTCATCCCCCATCTCTGCAGCTCTGAGACCAAAGCACGTGTCTAATGACTGAAAATCAGAATATTAATGTTCACCTTTCAGGGAGTAGTTGGATGTGCCACTTCCAATGAGGAAGGGTATTAATTTCAATGCTCATAAGAGCTGTCTGAGACAGTTTCCATCATGATCACGGAACAGTCTGCTGGCAGCCGAGACCAAAGAGTAGATTTTTCTTTTATCATTTGCAAAAAGACAAATACACCTCATGCTCTTGCTCTTGTTGAGGAGATTTCCAGCTGGAGTTCATCACTTCTTCCCACTCCTCTGCAGGTGGAATCCCTGTCAAATCCTGTTTGGAGCAATGATTTTGGTAAATAACCTGCCGGGGGTATTCCCTTCAGTTCAGCACATGCACAACCCTTTCTAATGGTTCAAATCAGGATTCCCTGTGCTGCAGCAATGACTAATTACATCTCCTGACACTGCCCTGCTTCAAGCCCGACTACCTGATTGTAACCACCTCATTAGTTTGCTCCCCTAGTCATCCCTGATGGCCTGGGGAGCGAGTAAAGCTGGCAAACGGGCTGCACATCCCATCAGGTGGGACAGGGACCCCAGCTCAGGAGTGGGAGGGCTCCTCATCCAAGGGTGCCACCCCGCAAGGGTGCACACCCTCTCTGTCTTGGCTCTTGACAAAATTTATGTGCAGAGGGGAACGAGGGGAAGGCTGGAGCAGGGGCTGCAGTAGTGACACGGATCGACTGCAGTAACGAGCTTTTCCAAAAATATCTCTCCTTGGTCAGAGATGCTCTATTTTTAGAGCTCCGGAGTATCACACTGAGAAGCGGTGGGGTCAACGTGTACCTTTAAACTTCCAAAATGCCTTTGCCCTTGCACAAGCACCTTGCTGTTCCAGCTGGATATCAAACATACCAACAGACACCTCTGGTGAGTGTGGCCAGGAGACCTGGCTGTCACCTCCCCCAGAGCCACACGGGCAGGGCAGCTCAGACAGGACTGGGCACTGTCCCATGGATTGCTGACACCTTTACCCTGAGCAGTTGACACAGGTCTGTGAAAAAAATATCTGTGATTGAAAACCCCACAATGGTATCTCCAAGCATGAAATTGCCATTCTGTGATTTTTGTATCAAAGGCTTCTGCACCTGGGCTGAGAAGTGACTCCCTGGGTGTCTGGATCCTTCCCCCTGCTCCAAAAGATGCAGCAGAAAAGGGCAGGTCTGTAAAATCACCATGGATCTGAGGGCTGCTCGAGCAATGGAAATAGGGAAGATGACAGTCAGAGCTGTAGGACTTCTGTGTCTGCATAGTGAGCTGAGCACATAGGGTGTAAAATTAAAAATCCAACAGTTCTATTGTTAGGAGTAAAAACCTGTCATTTGCATGTTAAAACGGCTCGACTTACAGCAGCAATTTCTCTCTTAAACTTTCCTGGTTTACCCAGTTCCCAGGATGAATAATGCAATGGAACTCCTCAGCAGCCACACAAATGAAAAAATTCAATAGGACTCCTTTTTCCCCTCTAAACCTACATATCTTCTGCAGGAAGCCTTTCTACTGAGACGTGGAAATCCCTGCTGCCAACGCCTCTGAAAGAGCTTTTTAACAGAGAAGGTTGGGGAGGAGCTGCCAGCCCCAGAGATAAACCCTGTTTGCCCAAATCCCAACACAGCCTCTGCAGAGTCATGTTAACCAGACCTTGCATTGCTTCCTTTAGGAATAAGCAAATTAGCTCATGGGGGAAAAAAGATTATCGTCAATGCAGGCCTGACATCTGGAAGCAGATTACATCAAATTTGAATAATCTAGGTGACATTTCAATTTAAATTGTCCTCGCGTCTGAAGAGGAAAGAGAATTAAGTGCAAACTCATCGATCGGGGCCTTGCGGCCGAGCTGCTGCCGCTGCAATGAGCGTCCTCAGACCCAGCAGAGACAGGAGTGCCCACCCTCCTGCTGCACCCCCTGCATGCCCCCACCCTCCTGCTGCACCCCCTGCATGCCCCCCGCCCCACCACTGCTTTGCTCACCAGTTCTGACCATTTCTCATCCACTCCTGTGCTTTCCCAAGCTGCAGGAGCAGCTCAGTTGCCATCTGGGGGCACATGATGTCTCCAAGAGGCAGGGGCAAGGGGAAAGGCTGGTGCTCTTTGTGGCAGAGCAAGGACATAGTGTGCCTGGAGCCGACCCCATTATCACTCATTCTGGGGGATATTTCTACCTTTTTCTCTGCCACCAATTCAACACAGACTCAGAGGGAAACACAGCTTTCCCCGGGCTTGGAGACATAGCTTTGAGGACTTTCCGCTTCAAAACACAGAGAGAAACAGGATGAAGGCACCAAGGAGCAGCTCACACTCTGATGAGGGGATTTAAAACCTCACTCTCTGCCGTCTGAGCAGCTTCCTCTGCAGCTGAATTCAACTGCTGCACCCACTCACACAGTCCTGCTGATCCTGCTCCACAGCTGGGCATTGTCACCTTCCCACCGATGAATGATGGAGGCTGGGGCTGGGCAAAGTTTTTCAATATGAAAAGGGGCCCACACATACAATTACATGGAATATTTTGGGTTCCATGCCCATTAACCCACAAATAAGTATTCTTTGTGTAGGTGTTGTATGCAACTTGCTCATCAGAGGTAACAACCCTCCTCTTGTTGGCATTTCCCAGCATTTAATGCTTTTAACATTTATTTTGCACAAATCTGCCACCAGCCTCAGTGAAAACGCCTCACTGGCTTTAACCAACACCTATTTACAAGAGCACATCATGATCCTGGCATGGGCCAGAACGTTGTGACAAACACTTTTGAAAGCAGCACCACACCAGTGTGGAGGAAGCCACCTTATCACTGCTGTCACCTCCACGGAGACACCTCAAGGACACAGCAAGACCTGACCTCAGCCTTCCTGCAGCTGACGGTGTGAAACAGTTCACTATGACAGCACGTCTCAGTGCTTGGGATGGTGGGAATTCCAGCAAAAGTGAGAAACTCCATTTGCAGGAGGTTCAGGGCCTGAGGCCCTGGCTGTGCCACACACCAGCGCTGCTCCACGAACAGGCGTTTTCTATCAATGCAAATTTTTTGCTTGCATTAGAAAATAAAATAATTTCCATTTATACATGTTTAATGAGAGTTTCGAAAGCGTATAATGCAGCTAATACTTTCAGGCTGTGTGCAGGCATCTGGAGCTGGAGATGAGGGGGTCTGCTGCTCTGCTGGATCCCAGCCCACAGCTGGCCTCTCCTATCCCCTCCCAGAGCGTGGCCTCCCAGGCTCATCACTTAAGACGTGAAAAGCATCTGGATTCCAGAGCTCCCCCTGCCCACCCACCCGTGGCAGCAAAAGGGTGGGCTGGTTCAGCTGTGAGACCATAGCTCATTCATTAACAAGCTGTTAAATTATTAATAAGTTTATATGTAATTTCTTATGTGTACATAATCTCACATTTTTCACAAAACTATCATCGCTTTTCAGTTAGTTCCACTCGAGGAAACAACGGCTCCTGCTTTCACTTGAGAAGATGAATATTTATGTTGAGCTTGTTCTGTCTGGGGCTGAGGAAAGCCAGATTATCTGGCTTCCCAGTGTGGGGAAGGTCGGTGGTGGGCATGGCATGTGCTTGGCTGTCACTGATGCACATCAGTCCCTCCAGACCTCCCACCCCAGCTAATGCGTCTCCAAAGCGCGTGAAAATTTGGCCAGAGAAGCTGTTGAATCCCATCCCTGGAAGTGTTCCAGGCCGGGTTGGATGGAGCTTGGAGCAACCTGGTCTGGTAGACTGTGCTATTTCCATAAATATACAGGACCTGTATGAGAGCAGGGGTGCTAATCTGCTCCACCTTGGAGGACCATCCTTCACAAAAACCCAGCTGCCCAGTGGTGTCATCATTTATCCATGTGCTGCTGAAATGAACCACCAGTGAAGGGGTTGTTGGACTGTTTTAGGTGCGAAGAGTCAACAACTGGCGGGTTTCAGAAAAGCTTTGTTCCCTTGGGAGTGCTGAAGGTGGCTGGCTCCCTCATGGGGTGCAGATCTGTGCCTGTGGAATGATGTGACTTGATGCTGTGGCAGGTCAATGTCAAAGCAGCTTGAGCTGAACAGAAACCTTTTGATCTCAGAATATTCCTCCCTTGTTTTAATGCCACAAATATGTGACTTGCTACTCCTCAGCTTCCGTGATGTGACAAGTCCTTCTGCAGCCTCAGCTTGCCGTGGAAACCAAATATTTTGACTTCGTTGTTTATTGCCGTTTTTTAAAGTGTGTTCTGAGTGAATAACAAATATGTTTTGTGAGGCAGCTGGTGCTTCTTCCTGTAACGTACAAGGTGAGGGAGAAACAAACATATTTGCTTTTGCTCCGTCTATTTATCCAACAATTGTAGCTGCTGTTTTAACGGCACAAAAATGTAATTACTGCACGTGTTCTTACCAGCCCTAATTAGAAGCATGCTTAAGCATACACTTAAAGACATTGCTGCTTCATGGCAGCATTCCCATGGGATCATCAAGGGCTGATGGGGCCTCGCCCTCGTGGGTCACCTTGCGCTGATCGAACGCCCACATTTGCACACCTTGAAATCCTGGGATTTATTTTTATCCCGACCAGCGTTTGGCTGTAGGAATCCCAGACACTGAGAGCTGCATCTTCCCCAGAGACCATCACTTGTGGGAGAACGCCAAAGCAATCCAGCACAACAGGCAGTAAAGGAGCTTTACAAAGGGTCATGTCCCTCACTTGTCGGTAATCGAGGCTTTGCTAATCCAGGAGATTTTTTATCTTTTCTCCTTTTTTCCCTTTGTATTGACAGTAACAGTAGCTCAGTGACAGCATCATTAACGTAATTAAGTGAGCAATTTGCTTATTAACAGATTGCAACCTTTTCAACAAACTTTGCTGGGTTTTCCCTTTTTAAATGCCAGCTCCTCGTGCTCAGGAAGGAAGGGTTCCTGTGAAGAGGGGACTGAGCTGTGTATCCAAAACTCTGCTCTGCTCCATCAATAGGACCCATCTCAAGCTCAGTCCCCATGGCTGAGCCTGCTGCTGGTTCTGGACCTGCCCCCCCTCTGGTCCCAGATTCCTGGCTGGGGCTACAGGAACATCCAGGAGCAATGGGTAAGCTGCTCTCCCATCTCACCCCTCAGGAATAAGAGCCACTGGGGCTGGTGAGGCAGGATGTGAACAGCTCTGACATCACTGGATAGAGAGTTAGAAAGTCCTGGGAGAGTTTGCCACAATTTCTCACTGTGCATTCAGGAAAAACAGCTTGTGCCCAGGAGACCAATCTCTGCTCCAGAATCCATCCCACGTTGCTCTTTCCTGCTTTGAATGTAGACTAGTCTTTTGTTTTTTTCTTTCAGTTTTCTCAGTGTGTTCCAAAGTAGGTGTAAGTGAAGTCAGGAGTGGTTCCTTCGCCCGGTGTGAAGCAGGTTGTTGCTTATTCTGGAGCCTGTGCTCTCAACAGCTCATTCCAATGGGAATCTTCTACCAATCTCACCAGAGAAAAGCACTCAGTATTTCCCTGGGGCGCTTTTCCCTTCTGCAGTGCTCAGTTGCCTGGATATCTTACACTGTGGTATTAAAAAACATGGATAATTATTACTGTTCACCAGCATAATAGTTTCAAGGATCAGCATCCCTACTTTTTGCAAGGAACACATCCCCAGGCGGTCGCCTTTGCATATGAGCGCACAAAAAAAGTTCAAGTGAGAAAAAACCCCTATCAGCAAAGCACATTTATAGAGATGAACTATTCGGAAAATTTCTGAGCATCCAAACTCTTCACAGAGGATTTGAATTACAGAATTATAAGCAACAAGTTCATTTTTTGACCCTCTGGGCTCAAAAGTTATAATTAGCGCAGGCACCATAAAACTGGCTTTTAATTAAATCAGCCTCGGAACAGAGGGAGTTCTGCAAGGTCCCTCCCTCGCTTACATAAGGCAGCCGGCCTGAGCGGGCGCCGCGGGGATGCTGTGGTGCTCTGAGCCCGGGAAGCCTTCTGCAGGATTTTCCAGAGAGGAAAAACGAGAAATGGGAAATGGGGGAAGTGGGGAGCCCACGGCCGGCCCCAGATCTCACGCAGCCGTGGGCCAAGGAGCAACAGCCGCCGCACGAGCTGGAAGGATGGTTTGTGTGGGTGAGTTGAGCCGCGTTTCTGGGTCCGCCGTGCCCTGGGTTATGGTGACAGCAGTTTAGGGGCAGCCCCAACACCCACAGTCTGTGGGGTGGTGCAGCCACAGCGCCTCAGCGCCTCCCCAGCGGGGCTCAGTCCCACTCATGCTGGGAAGGGCCAGCTCAGAGGCCACTGGTTGTACTTTGAAGCCTCCACAACAGCCTGGCAATATGTCCTGCTACCATTGCTGGTATGATAATGGGCTGAGAGAATTCCCAAAAAGCATATGCTGTGGTGCCGAGCGTGGTGATGCCAGTCTCACAGTTGTCTCTTCCAAAAGGCTGTAGGAAACGATGACATATGGCACCCTAGCGTATGGTGGTTTCATCGACACAGGTAAGGCCAGGGAGAACAGAGCTGAGCGGCATTCCCCAGGGAGGATGCCTGTCCTGGTCCCACTGGGATGCTTCCACTACCTCCCATCCCCACAGCAGCAGGTCTGGCAGGTGTGTGGGCTGCCAGCGCCAGCCCAGTGAAGTTTCAGCCACACGCTGGCACTGGGCGCATCAAATGAGGCAATTAAGAGGCGTCTCCCCGTCAACGCCAAAGCTGAACTTCTCGTTCTGCAAATATATAATTAAAGCACAGTCTCACAATTAGAAGATTCTCTTCCACTTGAGTGAAGGTGGAGGGCTGGCAGGTGCTGGAGTCAATCCAATTGTTTCCACTTGCTCTCCTTTCCTTCTGACGTGTGGCACAGCCTGGGCACAGGGGTGAGGGAGGGCGGATGGTGCAGCTGAGGGTAGAGCTGAGATGCTGCAGTGGAGGCTGCACCAGTGCCTGGAGTGGGCGCTGATTTGAGCTCTGGATGTGGGAGTGCTGAAGGCAGCACTGTGGCTGACAGAGCCTCAGGAAGGATGAAACCCTCTGGTGCTGTCTCAGGATGATTGAAGTCATGAGCGGTTTCAGGAGTTAGTGCTGGGAGGGGAGTCTGTGCTGGATCAGGAGGGACAGGGAAGGCTGTCAGCACAAATACCTTGTGTAGCTGGGAAAGAAAATGCTTCTATGTTCCCTTAATATCCAAAATTATCTGCAAATGCCACTGCTATCGTGTTCTATAAATATTGCCTGTTCCCAAAGCTTCCTGCTCAACAACCCTCCCCAAGCCCACTTTCCCCTTCAGAGCATGCACCGAATCACATTGTTCCCTCCCCAGGGGTGACAAAAGACCATTGCAGGAACACCAACACCCAACTCACTGTGCCAGACCTGGAGATGGAAACCTGGAAAAGTTCCAGACACAGGGAGGACACCAAGCACCATGGACCATGGGAATGCATTCGTTTCTAGGAAAGCACCCAGGGGATGATGGACATCCGTCAATGCCTGCTTGGATAAAAGGAAAAAAGCCTTTTCATCCCAATGCTGAGCCAGAAAGAACTCGTTGGGTGGTAGCAGGAGGGCATCGGCACTGGAGCCAAACCTGGAGCAGCCACAACAGCAGCGAGCCAACTGTGGGTGGGAAGCATTGCCTCCGGACACCAAACCTACTGCTGTCCCCAAAATAGCTTGGAGATCCAAGGAGAAGGGCACAGTGGGGATCCCCACACAAGCTGGCTTTGCTCCAGCATGGTTTTGGGAGAAAATTGGAGTTAAGGTTCCAACCTGCCTCTGCAGGCACAAACCCACCTCCACTCCTATGTGGGCTGCTCAAACTGTGATGCTGGAATAGCCAAAGGAGAAAATCTTAACCACGCCAACCTCTTTCCATGCCCTTGTCCCTTCTCCAGGGGAACAATCACTGCTGAGGATCTTTGCCAAAATTAGTTCCTTTAAGATCTGAGGGATCTTTCTGCTACTGCACCGAGCAGCGGGAGTGAGCCCATAAATCCAGTTAGTCACAGTCACTGGATTACATCGGACCTTGTCCTTCTGCCTTTAATAACACGATTGTTTGCTGCATAAGGAGCTTTATGTAACTGGGAATCAGGGGTGATCCGCAGGACTGCCCAGGCTGGAGCTGTCAACCCTCCCTTCTCTCTGGGCTCGTGTGAACCTCCTGCTGCCAGCCCATATCTGAGAAATAAATAACCTCCTTGCTGTGGCAGTTAAAGGTCTGACTCCAGCCTGCTGCAGCGGTGCTCTTGGCACAGGATTTCAGTCTGATAACACATGGGTCAGTACCAGAGGTGATGCAGGGATGAAGTTATCCCTTGCAAGCTGTTTTCCGTCCTGCATTACTCCCTTGAGGACAGCCCTCAGGTGTAAGGGGAGATATTTAGGCTCCCCCCTGGTGCCAGGCAGGAGACCACCATGCCCCAAAGCCATCGAGGCTGTTTGGGGACAGCAGCTCCTTCATCTATGAAGGGCAAGTACTTGGAGGCGAAGGCACCGGGCCTGCAGCCTGCACTGCCCGCAGCGCGCACAGCAGTCTCGCCCAGCACCATTAAATCTCTGTTTTATTGCAACAGAGCAACCTCTGCACTCCCCCCACGCTCTCTGCATCCCTCTTCCCTCTCCATCTTTTTAAGTGACTCAGCCAAACAGTGCCTGCATAGCCAAGGCCAAGCACCGGTGCCGGCAGATGGGCAACGTCATTTAACGTCTCTAGCAGAGAGCAGCTCAATTTTGGGTGAAGAGCTGCTCTTTAAGGACGAGTTTGGAGATTTGACACAGCAGCGCGAGTCTGAAATTCCTTCACAGTTTCCCAGTGACGGCCCCAAACCATCACTGCTGAGGGCTCAGTGGGGTTCCTGTGGCTGCCTCCCTTCCCCAGGCAGCCGGGACACAGCTCCTGGCACCTGCACCACTCCCCTCACTGGATCAGGTGGCATGTGAGTGCCTTTTCACTTGAGCATGGGCAGCCTTAAACTTCAGACAGAGTTAATTTGTTTATTATCTTTTGGTTTACCTGTGAAGGGCTACAAAATGAATATACGGCCTTGTTGCCACGCCACCACCCAGCCTGACTCCCAGGGCCAGCACGTCCACCTGACAGCAGGGCAGCATTATTCACACAATTAGGGAAAGGAAGGCAGGTGAAGCTGCCAGAGCAGCTCCTGGCTGAAGGCAGCTTGTAGGGGAAAACAGAAAAACACAGGAAAAACACTGGCTCAACCTCATCCAGCTACTGGAGGAACTGCTGTCCCCCCAAGCCTGGGTGTCCCCTACAAGCTGCTGCCACCTGACATGGCTTCATGTCTGCCTCAAAACCTCACTGTTAGATCCAGCACTGGATTCTCTGGACGGTGTTCACTGGCTTATCCTGCGGCCAAGACACAAACTCTGAGCTCCCTGGTGAGGTGCCTGTGGGTGGCACAGAGGAGCACTGGCTGGCCCCTGAAACCTGGCAGGGTGAGAGCTGGTGGCTGCAGAGGGGGTGACTGGTACCAGCTCCTGACAGTGCAGCACACCCTTGGCAGTGTCATAACACCCCGAGTGAGACTTGCTGGATAAATAAATATTCCAGAGATGCTCCAGGTCATGTATTTTTCATGAGTTCGTTCTGCTATTGGGAGCGTCACCCTTTTAGAAGATTGGATGCATCTGGAACAGAAGTCATTTTTATAGTGAATAATTTGCTTGAAAAGCTGACTCTGAATATCTCAGTGCAGGAAACACATCTTGACTCCCTGGAATGATTCTGCAAGTACCCACTGAGGATCAGGTGTGCCCCTTGGCTCTGCCTAAGGAGAGCTGCTCTCCTGGCTGTGAAAACCAGCAATTCCTAAAGGAAAAAACCCACACTGAAACAGAAGTTTTGTGTAGATTCCAGGAGTTTTTGGGAAAAGTTGTGGACCCTCCCCAGCCTGGGGGCTGGCTTGGGGGACCCACTCAGTGCTGCTGGAGCTGGATCCATGTGGATACACAGCTGGAACTTTGGGATCCTGGTGAAACAGCCAGCACAGTATTTATTATTGTGCTGAGTTTCGACTATGGATTTAGATATTGATGGAGTCTGCGCCTCCAAGCAAAGAGCACTAATTAGCACCCGCAACAGAGAGCCAGCTTTTAATTAAACACAGCTTAGCGAGGGGGACCTGTTAGAGACACCGTGCCACGTGTCAGAGTGACGTGTGCAGGAGGATTTTGGAGCAGGGTTGAGTCTGGCCGGGCACAAGGCACCGGAATGGGGGTCCTGCAGTGGGACAGGGTGTGGGATGGGAGCTGCACTGCCGGGGCCAAGCAGAGCCTCAGGGCTCCCCATGCCCACATTGCCTCCTCCATCCCATTCCTGTCACTGCAAATAACCAAACAAGCTGCACGGAGAAGGGAATAATATTAATATTAAAAAGGCATTTATAGTTTTAATCAAGCTTTGGGGGGAAAAGACAGCTTAACACGGCACTTTACACAGTTGATAAAATGTTTGACATTTACTGGTGCCTGTAATGAATCTTGTCTCAATTTTCTCTTTTAAAATGCCACTCCAGATACTCTATCTATCTGTAGGGTTTAAAAAGCACTTATCCAACAAAGCGTTATCACGATGGAGAACGCAAAAGGGCGTCTT
Organism: Cyanoderma ruficeps; assembly: GCA_008694505.1. Classification (NCBI taxonomy): domain Eukaryota; kingdom Metazoa; phylum Chordata; class Aves; order Passeriformes; family Timaliidae; genus Cyanoderma; species Cyanoderma ruficeps. Next base: position 3,102,948 of record VZDJ01000034.1, read on the forward strand.
GGCAGAGTAGCACCAGCTCTAGGCTTTGCTGGCACCCAAGCAGGCCCTGCAGAGGAGGGAAGATCAGTGTGGCTCCACGGTCCTGCCACAGCCCAGCCCACCAAAACGCCTCCATTTTCCCACTGGTCACAGCCCAGAACATGAAGCTCAGCTGTCGACCAGCGTCGAGTGCCTGGGATACAGCAAACCCAAACCCTTTGGAGGCAGAGGAGGCTGGAAGTTTGCTTTTTCTCAGAAGAGCAGACCTTGGCTGCCAGCGCTGCGCATGGCAGGACAGCGCAGGGGCTCTGGGTGTTATCAGGGAACCACAGTTCTCCTGTGCAAACAGAGCTGCTGCTCCACGGCGATGATCTGAGCAGCGTTCCTGCTCCTCCTCTGGAAGGACACTGCGGAGGGAAGTATCAGCAGTGAACACGGGCAGCCGCTGGCCTGGACTTCCTTTTGAACAACCACTCCAACGTCCTTTGCTTCTCCCTTTTTTCTTTGCTTTTTTCAGAGGAAAGAAATGAATTATTCTATGGAAGTTAGTGTCTGTCTCAGGAGCCTGGTATAGAAAATTAGGTTTTAATAGCTTTGAAATTGAAGCTCTTTGGGTCAATAGGACAAGATTCAGACAGTGAAATCACAGGCCCATAAAGGGAAAAAAACCAAATATTTTGTTAGTCATCAGAGAGTCACAATCCAAAGATAGTAGGCAGGAGCTTAAAATACTGCTGTGCTCGTCAGCTCCCGAAGTGTTTAGTCATAAGCTCCTTTTTTCTCTTGTTGTCTCTCTATATATTAGCTTTGGGAATGCAGAATTTGGCTTTCTGTCCTTGGACGTGCCTGGGAATTCCTCAAGTCACCGCTGGAATTGGAAAGTTTACTCTGAGCTAAAAGTGCTGTAAAGTCTGTGAGGTAATGCAAAGAGAGAAGCCACTAACTCAGGCAGAACTTCAGATCACACAGGATGGAGAACTTCCAGAGAAGTTCTGCCAACAGCCACTGGAATTATTTGACTCATTATTAAAGGGATGAATGGGATATAATTATTCCTAATTTCCTATTCAGAGCTCATTACCACCCCTAAGAAGGGTAGGTGGGGAGCCCTTGAGATCCGGCGAGTTACTTTAAATATTCATACGGCTGTGAGAAATTTCTCATGGTTTGGAGCTGTGATGGGGAAATGGGCCAAATGGGCCGGGAGGCTCCTGCCCCATGGTCACTGCTCCCCAGGGGAGCCCACGCTGACAGCAGCACCAGCCCTGCACTCAGAGCTGAGACACTGTTAAGGGATCATCCACTGGCAAGCAGGAGATGGACACCTGGGTGTTTTATCCAGATCACTCACTGCTCTGTGGCTCTTCCAGGCAGTGGAAGACCGTGGGAGCTGCTCTCCTCTGACTGTGGCTGACGGCACACGAGGCAACGCAAGGCGAGGCGCACCCCGAATGTCGCCTACAGCACGCACGCCCCTGTGACACACGGAGATGTCACGTTGCTTCAAGTGTTGCCCCCAACTTCTGTCCTCCAATCAGTGCCCAATTTCCTTCCAAGGATAAAGCCGCCCGTTATTTTTGGCTGACCACCCCAGCTCAGGGCACTCTCATTTTCCCCCGTGCACTCAGAGGACAGACGCTTCCCGCGATTGCCTCAGAGCAATGACAAAACAAGCACATTCCTAATGGCTGGCAGAGCGCGTACGAAATATATTAAATGTATTAACTTTGGCACTTGCTGGGTCTCGGGAGGAGCTCTTGGAGCTGCTCCTGTGCTTCACCTCCGCTCCCCCAGCTCCTTTATGCTCTCCCCTTCTGCTAGGAAAATTCCCCGTCCCCAGACTGCGGCTGCCTGGAGGTCACCAACATTTGCCAGCAGCTCGTCTGTGCCCCACCGGGAGTGGCCCAGGCCCGCGGGGTGAGGCTGGCAGATGGCACTCAGCCATCCCATGCCACAGAGCAGCTGAGCCAGGCCAGCAGTGCCTGGGCTGGGAGATGCTCATTGCTCCCAGGGGCTCGCATGACCCCGGAGCCAACTCACGAGCAGAGCAGGGAGCATGGGAATGTGTCCAGGACAACACGACCAACTGCTCTGTTGGCTCAGGAAGACCAGGACTCATAATGCCCAGATGCTTAAAGCCTGGCTGAGACACACTGCGGGCTGCGCTGCTGGGAGCAAAGCTCTGGGAGGAGCAAGGCTCTGGGAGGAGCGAGGTGAGGGACAAGGCAAGTGGGAAGTCGCCTTCTTGTCCCCACACCGGGATGAACAGCCTGGCTGCAGTGTGGGACAGACCACCCCAGGATGCCCAGCAGAAAAATATGAGAGTGTTCCTCCACTGTGCCACCTGCCCAGGGTGAATTGTGGCTGGCACTGGCCGTGGAACAGCCACCCACAGCAAACCCAGCCAGCTCCACTTGGGAAGTGCTCCCAAGGCTCACTCCCTGGCCACACACAGCCTGGAATTTGATTATGTTTTCAATAAAAGAAGTGCTGGAAGATAACCCCCCTGAGTGGCATCTGCCATGTGGGCTGCTGCTGCCAGGATGGGAAAATTGCCCTTCGTTCTTCACAAATAAATCTGAGGGAAAGCCCGTTCTGAGCAGGCAGCGTTCTCTGGGGGCTGCTGAGGACTTTGCAGGCGCTGCCATGAATAACAGTTTATCTATAGAGTTTCGTTCAAAATGAAGCCTGAGACGCAGCCTAAAATTATGGGGATGCTGTGAAAATGGCTTTATAAACTATTGCTTTTTCCTTTCTGAGCAGCAGCAAAGTACAGGCCAGACAAAAGCCAGCAGAGACTCTAACTGTCATAAATAAGTCAGCAGAGCTGATAAAAATAAAGGATGAAATATAATTCAGCCATTCAGTGACAGATCCCATCTTAGCTGTGATATAGGGTCTGTTGAGACTGTCATTGCTTCAGGAAATTAAAGAATGAGCCCATTAGTGAGGATATTTAAAGATGTTCATATTAAGATTATGACTTCCCAGACTCAGCCCGACCAGGGAACTCACTCGATTCCAAAGTCATTTCTCACAGTCCCTTTTCAGTGCTGCTCCAAAGGACCCAAAAGTGCCATGGGATGAGGGGGAAGCTGAGTGGGGACATGCAGCTCAGCTTGTCTGCTGCTGTGAAAATAGAAATACCTGTCCAGAGCCTCAAGAGGCAGCACAGAGGGGACACCTGGTCCTGGGAGAGGGATTGTAACCATGTGTCATTCCTCAGCACTGCTGCTCCTTGCACACACGTGTGAGCATCTCCACGCTCCCTGGAGCTCCTCTTGGAGCCAGGAGCAATCAGTGCCATTTGCTTCCTCTCCTGTCTGGCAAAGCAAACACAGATTGTGACAACAACTGAGCAAATACCATCATAAGAGTGGGTGCCCCATGAGAAGGAGCCCCAGGGAAGAGGAGGAATGGGGAGCCACAGGTGCTGGTGGATGCCTGTGCCTGAAGGGATGGAAAAGAGAAAAGCAACGGCAAAAAAAGGTGAAGGTTCCAGTCCCGGAATGTTGGAAAACTGATGGATAATTGTAATTAGCTTTCAGAATTTTTAATTATAGAAGGGGTGTAAATAATCACAAAGCACAGCTTCACTAATGAGAGTCCTTGTGCTCAGAAACACGGGGATGCATTTGTTAGGGAGACTTTGAAAGCTCTGCTGTTAATTAGGTGTCTCACAGCCAGCAGGGTTTCAGGAGAAGGAGAAACATGTATACATTTAAATCAGGCTCATTGTGAGAGGTACCCAACATCAATTATGGGATAGCAGGGTGCTAAAATGAACGAGCTTTGTAATTAGAGAGTAGATCTGAAAGGCAGAGAAGAGCCATTGCTTCCCCTCAGGTGTCTGCCAAAGGCATTTAACACTGGCCAGGACACAGGGGAGAAGGAAATGTGACCTGCCTTCTTCACCCTGGGGACCATCCCATGGCAGTGACCTGGCTTCCATGTGCCCTGGAGGACATCCCACAGCAGTGACCTGCCTTCTGCACGCTGGAGAGCATCCCACAATGATAACCATGCACTGCAGAACATCCCAAGGCATCCTGTGGTGGGCTGGGATGGATCAGAGCTCCGTCAGGAGATCACTGCTGGGGCTTGTGCAGCCCCATGCCACTGCTTTTATTGGAAGAGAAGCAGAAGGGGAGGGGGAAGGCTAGATTAGTTTAATTAAGCACGAGGGAACAGATTGCATTTCCCTGCCCAAAATGCACTCTCCTCTGCATTTTCCCCTCCCTGAGCATCTCGGGAGCTGCTGGCCCTGCTCTGGCCAGTACCCAAGACTGGAGGGAAGACCAGCCTTCCCCTGATACCCCATGGGTGCACAAAGTAAAACAGCATCCAAAGAGAGCGAGTGAAGATGTCCTCTCCTTCCACTTCCTTTCTGGGGCCTCCTGGTGTGTTTTCTTGGTGGTTATAAACAGGCAGAAAAGGAGATGACAAAGGCTGAGAGACACCTTTTGAAGCTGTGTCTGTTTTCAGCTGCTCTGAGGGCAGCAGTCAGCTCAGACCCCGAGGCAAATCTCCACCATTCCTCCTTACATTTTATCTTTTTGGCTACAAATTTCAAGCCCTGCCACAGGAGTTTATGTAAGTAATTGCGTTTAGTTGGTATTTGGCTAAATCTAATGAAGCAATGATAAACAGCTCAGCGTTTTCTTCCCTGATGGCTAATGAATATTAATTTCTCTGTCAAAAAGGAACCTCTGCTCACTGCAAAAGATTAGATTCCCATGCTAAAACTTGGGGAAGGGCTAGAAGATCACTGGAAAGCACGGAGTTTTGGGAAAGCCTGCATCTGCTCCTGCATGGAGAGCAGCAGGCTGGCTTCAGGCTTCACAAGGAATGTCCATCAATCCCTGTCTGACCCATCAATTTTTTTTTGGCAGAAACCTGTTCAAGCTTAAGCTATGAGGATGTGTCAGGCACCGAGCATCCCATGGTGCAGGTAGCAGTGTCCCCAGGAATCCTCCTGCAGCCAGGGAGTGCCTTCGGCAGGAAAATGGCCCAAAAGTCTTCTAGAGGTGATTTTCCTCACAGTGTGTGGCTCTGCCTTTCTGGGACTTAAAGGGTAGGTGTTAATGTGCCACTTGATGATCATTTCAGGCAGTGTGGGAAATGTGGTGCTGTTATCACCACGGGAACCCCAGCACTGGAGAAGAGTCTGCCCTCCAGCATCCTGTGGGATGCTCCTGATGCTGGCCCCATGCAGCCTGGCAGTCCCAAGGGCTTGAGGTGCTTACCCCAGCTCCCTGTGCTGCTCCTTGCTGCTTGGACTCAGTGCCAGCATCATGTTAGTCTGTTCTAACTTTAATCAGCTCGTGGGCTGCAGTGAAATGCAGTTCACACGTGATGTGAGGGGAGCCATGTGGCAACTCCCAGGGAGGGAGCAGCGTGAAAATGGATCTGCCCAGGTGGGCAAGGGCCAGTAAGACCCAGGTGGCCAATACGGACCCCTGGCAGGACCCCTGTGTGGTGACATTCGCCAAGCCATCTCCTTTCAGCATGCCACTGGCTGGCATCCCTCCTCCAAGGAGGGAATTGGATCTTCTTCTTCCCAGCAGCTGCTCTCAACAGCCCAGTAGGATGTGTTGAGTTTCTTGACGTTGCTCTTGAACATCAGCACCCTGTGCCCCAGGCGGTGCCAAGGGCTGGGGAAGCGTCCTGGGTGCAATGGGGTTTGGGTCTGTCTGTTTTAAGGGCCGCAGAGAGACCAGGGCAGCTCCTTGGCACCTGAATCCTCCCTGTTGGCATCTTGGCAAGGTACCAGGGAGCTCCTGCAGGAACACACCCAAGCCAAGGCACTGGAAGGGACTGGAGAAGCAGCGCAGGGTTTACTGTAAAAACAGATGCTAAACTTTGATTTTGGCAAAAGGAAGCAGCTTCAGCATTTGCTTGAGGAGATGCCCAGGCTGGGGAACGTGGGAGCTCCCAGAGCTCAGCAGCTGCTTAACCAAGCTCATTTTTCTATTCATCCTTGTGCAGCTCAGAGACAACAGGAAAAATCACCGATGAGTTCACCCATTGAGTGGTTTAAGGCGCTCCAATGTGCTGAAACTTTTGCCCAAATTGGAACTTCGCTCTCTGTGATCCAACTTGCCAGCGGTGCTGCCACCCACCGTGTTCTGCACTGCAAACCTGCTCATCCCTCCAGTGCCAGGCTGGGAAAGGGATGCGAGTGGCAGCTGCTCTGCCACTGGCGGGTACAACTGAGTATTCCTTGGAACAAGAACGAGGGGGAGAGGAAAGGGTGCCCTGTGCAAATACCATCTGCATTCAGATTCAAATAAAATTATAGCAAATCTGCAGCACTGGAGATAAAAATGGTAATGAGTTTTAATAGTTCCTTTTGATTTCTGCCATTGAAATTGACTCCGGGAGGCTGATATTGTATCAGGAGATGTTAGATCCCTGGCCACACATCAGGCAGCTGCACTCCTTCCAGAAGTCAGGGAGAGGGAGTGGAGCCACTCTGGACCATTGTGGTCATGGCAGGAAGGGAGAGCTGCAAGAGGCAGCCATTAGAGCAGCCATGCAATTACTCCGGCCATCGATCGTTAATACACTTTTAATCAATAATCTAGGCAAAGCTGGGAGCTGGATTGATGTTGCAGGGGTGTGCAGTATCCATAAAATTGTCATCTGAGCACCCAGGGAAGTGAGAGTTGCTTCTCCACTGCTGATTAGCTGGACAGGGCTGTAATTGGCCAGGGAAAGGCAGGAGGTGAATCCAGGTTATTCATTCCAGAGTGCAAAACCCTGCCTGACACACACACACAGACACACATTCCTGCCAGCACCAGCTCTACGCCCCCTCCCCTCCCTGTGGATCGCCGTTCCAGCTAATTGTGCGTGTTCATGCACACTCATCAATGTCAAAATCCAGGATTGGCCCCCATTCTCCGAGACTGAACTCGTTACCTATGCTGCAGATCAATTAACGACCTCGCTGTCCAGATGGAATGATGGACTCTGGAAGGCCTGCTGGTGAGAAGGGCCCTAACCCCAGTTCCACCAAAGGAGCCGTCACCTCACTCTGAAGTCAGGTCACATCACCACCACGAGCTGTGGCTGCGCTGGCAAACTTCACTTCTGCCAAATGGATTTCCCTCCTGCCGTGGGACTGTGGCTGCTGGGAACTCAAGACTGGCGCCCTGGGCTCCGGATGAGCCCTGTGTGCTTTTGAGGAGCCATCTGGGTCAAAAAGCAGGAGGAAAGCTCAAAACCTCTTTTTTTTTCCCTCTCTGAGAGCTCAAGGGCAAAATTTGAACATCAGAGGCAGGGACAAGTCTTCCTGGGCTGATTTGTGAACATCTTGTTGAGACATCCAGGATCAGATCCGAGAATATTTTAGTGATGCAGAGAGTGATTCAGAGTCATCCGGGTTATCCCCCCCTCGCTGAGGATGCGATTGAAATGTTTGTGGCTGAATATCACCTGGGAAGAGCTGAGCAGTCACACCGGCACGCAGACTGTCATGTTTATATCCCAGGATCTCCTCAGCCTCCCAGCAAGGCTGAGAGGAGCATCCATCATTTTCATACCCAGGCTCTGCGCTGCAGGAGGGCTCCCTCACTCAGTGCCACTCCTGGATCTGACCCAGCTGCTCTAGGAGGGTGGGCCACAGCCCTTTCTCTGGCTTCCCATACAGCAGCTCCAGCCAGGAGGGACAAGACGCTCATGGGAAAGGCCAGGGATATGCTGTGGCTCAGAAAAAGCTGATCCCTACATTTTTTTACACCACAAGTTTTAAATGCAGGAGATAAACTTTGGGAGCCCGTGGATGCAGCTCAGCCCGAGCGATCAGGGACCACAGGATATTTAGGGTGGCCAGATCCCCTCATCTCCCACCCCAACAACCCTCTGCCGTGGCAGCACCCCCACAGTGAGCTGGCAGCAGGAGCACTGGCTCCGAGTGGGAGCAGCCCTCCAAAGGAATCTCCAAGCACCTTTCCAGCGGGTGCTGTTCGTTTCCCGGCTGCCGGCGTGCGCGGATGAAACGTTGCCTTGTTTCTTCCCTCGGCGCTAGCCAGCTGCCCAAAGACAAACTGTCCTCCCTTGGGGGGTACATTAGAAATGCTTAAGCAAATTAGCCATAAATAGAAATTGTAACATATGGGGCTGTAGATAATGTTTCATTATAAATTATCATATTCACCAGGGAGATACGCCTCTTCCCTTCACACCAAAGACTCTGGATTTCTTCTTCTGTGCAGATTTTGAGTTCCTTCTTCTTCTTTCTTTCTTTTTTTTTTTCTTTTTTTCTTCTTTTTTTTGGTAACTGTTTCTGACAACGATTGGACTCAGTAGTTGATTTCCTGGGTGCGGAAATTGGGATATGTAGCTCACTTCTGCTGCAAATCCTCTCAGATTTAAAATTCCTTCATTAAAAAAAAGCAAAGAAGTGAATACAGTCCTGATGAAAGGTGCTTGAGTGAAGGCCCCAAAGATTAAATGGGGCTGTTTATCCTCCACAGAGTTGCACCAAGGACAACAAGGCTGCTTCCCCTGCTCTGTCCCAGCACTGCTGGCGCTGCCAGACCACAGTCCCAGTTCTCAGCCACATGAAAATCAGGCACTTTCCAAAACAAGAACACCCACGAATCATTCCCTTCTCCTGCTCAGGCCGAACAGCTCAAGAGGAATCAGCCCAGTGCAGAGGAATCTCCCTGGGAGCCCATCCATCATCCCAACACCATTCAGCTGTTGGGGATCCTGGTGGGCAGCACTAAGCTCCTCCCTCCTTGAGTAAATATGAGAAAACTGGTACTATTCACCCAGCTACAGAGTCCTTGAGAGAACAGCCCAAAATTAATCTTTAACATCTTGAAAATTAATTGGTATATTTTTTCTATTTTACTTATGATTTCATAAGTTTGTTCCCACAGTGATTTAGAAACAAGTTGCAGTGGCCACTCAGAAGATCCCATCTTGCTCTGGGTAGGCATTTTTCTTCTTGCTGAAACCTCCCTTGATGACCTCCACTGGAGTCTCAATTCTCACACAGATGGCAGAAAAGAGATTTTTTTTCCCCGAAATATTATTGAGTATGCAAACACAGACTGTGCAGGCAGAACTAAGTACAGGAAGCAGTTTTCTGCTCCACAGCTATAGGTGCATATGGATGTTGGTCTCCAAAACCAGAAACTGAACCCATTAGAACCACTTCAAGAGAGATTATTGCAGATGCAGAGATTTACCTGCTGTAATTGCAGAAATCTTGGCGCTTGCATCCTGGAGCTAATTGATGTCATCAAAGCACTGAATGAGTCTTGATTTTGGTAGTTACAGTCCCACCTGGCACCTCCGCCTCCCCGTAATAACCACAAGCTTAAGGGAAAGGAAATACAGAAAGGAACATCTGTTGCAATGCAAATATTTGGGAGGATGGTGGCAGCTCCTACCAGAGATGTTTCCTTGCCTGGTTGCATGTGCAATGTGTCCACTCCTGGTTTGTCAGCATCCTCCTCACCTGCTGGTGGGATGCAGAGCACAGGAGCTCATGTACCAGTTGGATGCAGGGATAAGAACAGGCATGTTGGTGGGTTGTGGAGCTCTGAAGCATCTGTGCTGGTGGGATCCTGTCCTTCCCGGGACCAAGCTGAATCTGGCAGGGTGGGATGTGGCTGTGCAAACAGCTGGTGGGATGCTTTTCTTGTTATCCCATCCCCGGTGTGCTGTCAGAGAGGATTTGCAGCGGTTCCCAGTGGCACTGAGGGGTTTAGCGGATATCCCGTTATGCTGGGGACAGGTGACTTAACTGGGTCAGCAGACTTTGCTCTGCAAAGGCTTAAACCTCTCCACTAGCTGCCTCTGTGTGTCTCCTGCAAACTCCAAACCAGAAGGAAAAATGCCTTCAAATTTATGTGGAATTTCATTCTTGATGCAACCCGGTGGAGATGCACCCTTTCCTTGGCATTGCCAAAAGGAGATGGGTGCTGGGATGGTCCTGCCTTGCTCTCCACAGGATGCTCGCATGGCACTGGGGCTGGAGGAGACCCAGCAGTGCCCACCCCATCCCTCTGCCTCACTGTCATCACTCCCAACAGAAGATGGAGGTGCCATCAAGACACACAAACATTGGATTGTCTGTCTCTGGGATCACCCCTGTTCCTTGTTTCATGCTATATGGACCCTTATAAGGACCTCGGAGTGTGGTGACAGTGGTGGGGCCAGAGTCCCTGTTTAATTTCCTTTGAACATTTGAGCTGAAAGCAGTGCCTGCCACGGCTCACGAGGCTCAGAGAAACTTTCTGCCCAAGGAAATATTGACCTTTCCTGCAGAGCAGCAGAGCGCAAGGATGAACAGAGCTGCGCCCTCAGCACCCGGCTGAGAGCCGAGCATCCCGCAGATCAGCCCCGTCAGTTAAAATAAACAACAACCCCAATGCATCCCTGCCAGGGCAGAGCTACAGCTTATTGTTCCAGTCAAAATAGAATTATTGCCCTGAGGCCTTGGAGATCAAAAAAGGGGGAATGAACAGCAAAGGCAGTGAGGGAATTGCTGGAGCAGTGATTCTCTCGCCAGTGTTGGGAGCTGATGCTGGATTCCTGTAGACACAGGGAATGATGCACTGCTGAGGGCAGGAGTCGCAGCCCTCTTGGGTGTTTGATCCTCTCTTTCACTCCTTGCCAACATCTGGTTTTCATAGCCTTCGACTTGGACTTTATTTTTTAAAACATAAATCCATTGCTCATTTTCTAATTGTGCCATGACACACTCTGTGCAATAAGATGGACAAATGCAAGGGGGATCTTGAGTGTGGCACAGCACAAGCCTTTGCCAGCAAACCCCCCATAGCCAAAAACATTGGAGTCCTAGTCCTAGCTGGAACAGGAGAGGGAGGCAATGCTCTCTGGACATCTCGGTTTCCTCTGGAGGCTGTGACAGGCTCTGGGGCAGGCAGGGATTCCCTGGGTACACAAAATTCCAACCAGGCGGGAAATTGAGGCAAAATCTTTCTGGTGTGCTCTGTGTGCTGGTGATGAATTACTCATCCCCTCCCAGCCAGCATTTCCAAAAAGGGCCACCTTCACATGAAGGACACAGGAGGAAGGTGGCAGGGCCGTGGGTCCTGCAGGAACTTCCAGGAGCGGAGCGGGCGCGTCTCCCGCACGTCTGCGCAAAGCAAACACAGATTATGCCGTTTCTTCAGGCCTTTCATTTCACACGTCATTTTTTCTATCTAAGTATAGGTTTACACGAGAGGTAATTACCATCCTTTCACAGCTCTTAGTGCAGAGCAAAATGAGACGGAGTATTACATTCGTAATCTAATCGTAAATAAAAAGGGCCGTAATAACCCCCAATTAGCACATTAAAGTGTGTCGAGGACTTGTTTTACCACTCCGGTGTAAACAAGACCCCTGGGAACACCTCACATTGCTGAGGCAGAGCTGGTGGGTCCCTCTTCTCCCTCACAGAGCCAAGTTATGCAACACCCTGAACACCAGCTCTTAGTTGGAGTCAGACATGGATTTTTCATGAGGATAAATTAATTATGGGCAATTCTGTTCCCTCTGCTGACACATCTGGTGCCAGGGAGGGAGGAGGGGGATGGAGTCTCCTCTTCCAAGCTGTTGGGACAGCATTGCTGGTTCCTGTTGGAAGGTTGTGGGGAAGCAAATAGAGATGAAGCAAAAGAGTGGTGTGAAGATGAAGGTCAAAAATGACCAGGAGCCCATTGCTACTCTCAGAATTAGGCACCGAACACAGCATTGGATGAAAAACATCTTCTCCCGACACTTCAGGGTGGGCAAGGACTGAGGTGGGGGCTGATGGGGTCAGCCCCATGCCTGGGTCGAACCTGATGGAAGTGCATCAGCCATCCAACAGGAAATAGTAATTTTTTTTGTCACTTTCTGTAAATACGTGGAAGGCAAACGGGCTCAGGCCTTTCCCAGAGCCGTGATTGCAATCCCCCAGGGAGACTCATTTTCAAATGATCTTGTTAGACATTGTTAGGAATTGATACATTTGCATAGCATGAATGTTAAAACTCAGAAAGAACTCAAATGCCAATTAGAACCACGGCACTTTCCCCCCCGCCCCGTCCTTATTAATCAGTCATAAAAGAGCAGCTCCAGGTGTTTTTCCCTGACTAAATGCCGGCAGAACCCTACTGTTATTAATCTTGGTAACCCAAGTGCCATCACCACACACAGATTCCAGCAAAGTGATGGAAGGCTGGGAACGATGCAGGACACGAGGTGTAGGCACAGCCATGGATCACTCCCAGGGCCTGGGGACCACCACTAGGATAACAGCGCTGGGATAACCCCCTGGGATCACACAGGCTTGGAGCACAGCCCTCAGGAAAGTTGCTGGGATAGCAGCGCTGGGATAACCTCACGCTCTGCATAAAATCAGCAACAAACCCCGGAATTTCCCTTTAGAAAACAGCGAGGAAGTGATGACTCAGGCAAGACCTGAGAAAAGTGCCACTGTTCCAAGGCAAGGAATACTGCACTCAGGTGAGGGAAATGCCATTGGGACAGTAAAAGGCATCACAGATCAAACACGCAGATGGGTCGTGCTATGGCACCTGGCACAGCGGGGAGGATCTGTGTGTGGTGAGTCACCCGCTTGGCATCTGGGCATCCAGCGTTTGCTGGCTGGGGCCGAGTTCCCTCTTTTGTCATCACTTGTTTTCCTTGCTGGGCTTCAAATGGCACAGCCCAGCGTGGAGTTGCTGGGGTTCCACGGCGGCTCAGCCTCGGTGGGCACTGGTTATGGAGAGAAGGACCTTGGAAATGAGTGAGGCACGAGGGCAGCCCCTGCGCCAGCAGGGACCGAGGCACATCCCAGCCTTGTGGCCATCCCAGCCTAAGGCAGTCGGAAGGACTATTCTGAGCCCTCCCAGGAGGAATTTAATCGGCTTCACGGTGATTAATTACCTGGCCACAGCCTCAGGTGCAGCCATCCCCTGGGACAGGATGGGGCAGAGGCGCAGCCCTGGCCTGGACTCCCCCCTGGGAATAAAAACTGCGTGGGATCAGCTGTAATCAGCAGCACCCAATTATATATCCCACTACCAATGATGATGAAAAAGCAAAAACCCCTGAACTAAAAATATCTCCCCTGGGAGAAGCATGGCCAGTGTTTAAGCTGATAAGACAGAGAGCGAGGCAGAAGATGAAGCAGCAAACTGTCCTTCCACTTAAAAGGTAGGGCTTCAGATATGCAGATTTTCAATAAGCTTTTGAAATTCTCTAATAAAAATACTGTTAAATATTAATTATATTGCTATTTATAAATCCATACATAATTAATAGGAAAAATTAATGGAGCAAGGATTGGTTAAGAACTGTCTTCTAAATATTTGAATAGTGAAACATAATTACGTTTTGATGTGAAAATGCCAGGAATACGCTGAAGTGTTTTTCTGTTACTGAAATGAGCGAAACTTGCGGGGAACTGCAGCCCTGGGAAGGGGCTGTTTCACCTTGTTCCATTCCACCCGCAGAGCTTTTGTGCACTTTGCTGCCTTGGGATGGTGAAAGCTGCTGAGATCGAGAATTTTTGACACAACAAATTGTGGTTCATCCCTATTTTCAGGCTACAAACACCATCACGACCCAGCTGGAGACCCCCTGGGTGCTGGTGGGGAGCAGCACCCTCCTGACAGAGCGGGGACAAAAGCACAGCAGTGGCCAAGGACAGACCACACACGGTGTGGGAACCTTGCAGAGATATCCAAAATAGTTGGCTGCTCTGCCTGCTTTTGGAGAGATTTCATGGGAAAGAGATGCCAGGCTGTTTCCTCTGGAATTTGTGACCTCTGCCGCATTTCAAGTGAAATTGGGGTGGAATGACCAAGGAGGGGCAGGAGAGATGGAGGGAAGTGCTCAGTGTGATCCCAGTCTTGGGCAGCTTTGAGACCTGGAGTAGGGTTTCCTGGGCTCCCCAGGAGCATTTTTGGGACTCTTTGGGCAGATGCTGCACTCCCCACCCTGTGCTGCATCCGTTGGCAAGATGCCTCCACCCCGGCATCTCCAGAGTCCACCCACAGTCCTGCTCTGTAGGCTTGGGAGGGTTCTGCACTAAAAGCAACGCAAATCACACGTTTTTCTTTACAGGAGAGCACAGTACAAGTTTTTGCACTTAGTTAAAAGGCTTTTTTACCTTAAAAGTGTTATTTGCTGCAAGGGAACAATGAATTCCAAATAAGTTTTATTTCCAAATAGTCTTATATGCCGGCTTGCTTTGTCCTGAAAAAATCCTGCTTGGTTCTGTTCTCTGTTTTTGTGTTTGCTGATGAATAGGGTCATTGAGAGATGGCTGTGATGGAGAGCAAGCCCTGAGCCAGGCTCTCTGGCCCGGCCCTGGCTTTGCAGCAGAGGAACTCTGGCCAAAGGAGATGGATGCTTGGGGACCTCCTGCTAGGGAAATGGCATCTGTGAAAATCAGACCCAGCTGAAGTCTGAGCATTCAGAACAAGTAACGCTGCCTCCATCACAGCTTTGGATCTGTCGTGGTGCTGGAGTCATCACCCTGTCCCTGCTTCCAGCCCCTGCCCCTCTGGCAAAGGTGATTTGTCTCCTTGGGGACTCCCACATCAGCCCAGCAGCCAGAACCTCCCTTGCCATGGCATGAGGGCAGAGCCACTGGGGCCACACATCACCCCTGTGGCACCAGGAGCTCATCCATAAATGTTCCAGAGGTGTTACACGACCCAACAAACCCAGCGCTCTGAAGAATGTGGCACAAAGCACAAAGAATTTAGTAGAGCACGTGAAAGATGTTACAAACCCATAAATTTTCCCCTAATGCAATTGTTATGCAGATCTGGGCACAGGACTGGACCCTCTCTGCTATCACTCACCCTGACAAATGAAACTTTCCCAAACTTTTGCACATGAAGGAAAGGTTTGCAGTTTGGTTTCCCGGTTTGCTTGTTTTTAAATGCATAACATGAGCGATTATGTCTCAAACCAAATGCTTCAAAGGCCTTCTAACTTTCTGGAAGATTCATGGCACGGCTTCCCCATGTTTTTTGAAGAGGAAAGTACATTTATTTATTGCACTTTAAGGGAGAGATGGTATCTCTCAGCCAATTCCCTAAAACAGCTCTGCTGTCCTAAGGCACTTACCGGGTATTGCTCTGCTCAGCTAATATATTACTATATAAAAAGGGAACAAATGACCTTAAAATTCGGACATCTGTCTCTGATGGGTTTCTCTGTGGTTCTCAGAAAGATGTAACAGAGACAGACCTCCCTCAGGCCTGTGCAGAAAGCAGGAGCTATTCTGGCTGTCCTGCTGCTCCTGCCAAAAATCTTTGGCTGGAGCAATGCCTGAGCATCTCTGTGTCAGCACAGGGAGAGGTGCCCTCTGCGAGGGCCTGACCCAAAGGCATGTTTTCCTTCATGACTTTGTGGGCTCAGGACTTGCCCCATCCCCGGGCTCTGCCCCACACGAGGCTCTGGGACACGGTCACAGCACCCGGTGGGAGGCCAGTGACGGCCCTGTGCTCACACCCAGCTCACCTGGGTGTGAACGCGGTGAACATCCCCAGCTCCCTGCAGGCACTTCCCTTTTGGGGGGGGATGCTGAGGGCCCTGAGAAATGCATCAGGTTCCTGGTGCTTGGAGGCAGAGGAGATCGATCCTGAGGCACACTGGCTGTGTGTGGCTGTGCCCGGCCACCACGCTGTGTCACAGCTGGTCCCTGCAGTTGCAGGCTGAGCATCTGCCCAGTGTCATCCCTGTGCAGGGCCCCAAGGCCAGTGGGCACATGCTGAGCCACAGCCTGTGGCCTGAGCTGCTGGAGGCAGCAGAAACCCCTCTGTCCTTCTGATCTCCCCCCACTCTTCCTCCCAATGTTGCAGGCGATCAAAACCAAGCAACAAACGAGCAGTCAGCATTTGTGCTCGAGATGTATTTAAAAAGGTTAAGGCAAAACAGATCAAAACATCCTTTATTCTACAGCCTTTCCCCAAAAGTAACACCTTAGCCCTAAGGTAAAAATCAATGTTCAAAGCCTGTACCTATTTCCAGAGAGATAAATGTTGTGTTTAACAATTTGCATCCTCGCTGTGTGTGAGGTGCTGCCCGTGGTTCCCAGTTAATGCCTTTGTACTGGTGAGGTGGTTCTGCAGATTGAGGGGAGAAAGAGCTAAAGCAGGCACTTGTGAGAACTCCCTTCACAGCATTTCACACCGAATGACTTTAGAGGATGCCGACACCCTGAGTTTGTCAGCCACATCTCCCTGGGACAAATGCAGGAATTGGGCTTCCATGCCAAATCACGACAGCACGTCCCTGAGGATGTGCCAAGCATCCGCTGCCCAGCCCCCACATCCCACTGGAAGAGCCTCCCTGGGACCAGCACCGTGCTGGGGCAGCACTGAAACCCAGCACGTACCAGTTTTTATGACCTTCCCAAGTCTTTAAACTCAGCAAAACAAGCAGCACCTCGCTCAGACTTGTAAGGAAAAGATTGGGTTTGTCCACAGGAGCCTTTCAGTGCTTGCGAAAGGTCAGTGGGGGATGTGAAACTTGCCATGGAACCACAGAGGTTTGTTCAATTTACAAGCGTCATTCGTTTCAGTGCAACCAGAAAGTTATTCAGGTCCCTGCCTGCAGCCCTGGCTGCTCTCACCAGAGGCTGGGGCTGGATCAGAGCATCAATGTCAGCCCTGAGCTGGTGGGTTGTGATGCCCCAGCAGAAGATGAGAGACGCCAACAAGGCTTCTCATTAGCTCACAGCAGTTTAATTACTCGTCGCATGGATGTCTCCTCAGAGAGAGGACAAGGGGCATGGATCCTTGCTGCTTCTTTCTGAGCAAATGCCAGGGGTCTAATTCCTAAATTTTCAGACATTTTTCTGATTAGAGGCTGCCTCAAGTGCCAGGGAACAGCCAGGAGCAGAGCAGAGGTTCAGGTGCCTCGCTGACCCTTGCTCTCCACAGTAATCCCTGCTTCCCATCCCTGCAGAGCTGCTGCTGCTCCTGCAGGCACTGGCTCCTTCCACACAGAAACATGTGGCTGATCAAACATGAAGCAATAAAAAATCCCCTCAAACACCTTCCCCAGTCAGCTGGTCATTTTCTGAGCTAAAAGGGCTTTTTTCTTCCTTGATGGATCCCTAGAACGATAATTGAACGATTTGCTGTAATAAAAAGTTAAATTGCATAAAATTAATATCGATCCAAATTAAACCATTTGTCTCCCTTCCCTTTTCAGCTCCACAAACACGATTATTGCCTTGGCTGTTACAAACCAAATACAATCACAAGTTGCAATCACAGCTTGTTTTCTGCCCTTTGCTCCCCCTCCCCAGCTCCCTTCTCTTGCAGGGGAGAAGGCAGCACCTGGGAAAGCCCCTTTTGGATCTTCCTGAGCACCAGGATGCCTCTCTGGCCAGGCTGTGGGATATGCTCCAGCCTTGAATGTTTGCAGAAGGGACCACAGTGGACAAGGAAGGAGGAAATACCTCACTGACAGACTTCAGAGCCAGTTTCCTCCTGCTTTCTCTTCCCCTCCACCATTCTCTCATGGCGATAATTGGAAAGGAAGGAAGGAGCTATAAATACCTCTGGAAATTAAAAGGAGCATGTATAGTCTTGGCAGAGAGGGAGAATATCTGGAGGGTCTCGGCTCCTCTCCCTTGCACCTACTGGCAAGTGTTTACTTTGAAATTTTTCATTTGTCTCCTCTGGGATTACAGGCAAAACAATATTTGACAGCCCAGGAAAACTGTGGTTTCTATGGAGCCAGGGATGAAAATCTGGCTCGGAGTAAAGCAGGCACAGGAAAGCAGGGTCTTAAAAATCAGTGAGCCTCTGCAGTGGGATGTGGGAAAAGATGCCCCCACTGCCTGCAGTGAACCTCAGAGCAGGGATATGACAACCAAACCACTCCTGGAGCTGGTGAATGGAGCCAGATTCCCAATGTCCACCTGCAGGTGGACACAGCACCAGAATTCCCAGCATCCGCAGCACCACAGAGAATCCCCATAGCACTGCCCAGACAAACCCTGGCTTCCCTGGAAAACCCCCTGGCTGCCATCCCCATGAGCAGCTCAAGGCAGCAGCCTCCCCATCAAAACCTTCTCTCCCCAGGCCAGGGAGCTGCTGCTCAGTGGCTCTGGGACATCACTGCTGGAAGCATAATTTCCTGGGGCAGGGCGAAGCAGAAGGAAATCCAGGCTTGCCTGAGTAGGAAACACATTTTTGCTGCATCTGGGTTTGTTCCAGAGCAAGTCCCTGAGTGCAGGGCTGCTTGCCAGGTCCAGACCCCAGCCTGGGAGGCAGAGAAAGTTCATGGGACTAAAGAGGTTTCAAACCAAACATTCCTGGCTCAGGGAAGCAGGGCTGTTCCTGCAGATCCATCCCAAACCAGCTCTGGTGCCAAACAGGTTTATTCTATAAACTTTGCAGATGCAGAGGCAGGGCAGAGTTACTGAAATAACTCTTAATGGGCAGCTTTGGGGCTAAGCTGCCATGTAAAACTCCAAGGAAATATTCGAGGTGAGCAGCTGGGACCAAACTCTGCCAGAAATCAGCCCAGAGCATTGGATGGGACCAGGGACAGCTCCCGACTGCAGTTCCTGGTGTGCTGGATTTACCAGGACCAGGGAGAAAGGGAAAGGGAAAGGGAAAGGGAAANNNGAAAGGAAAGGAAAATGCAACTGTACATTCAGCTCAACCCTGATTGTGCTTTCATCACGTTCAGCTGAGCTTTATAGTGCTTAATTTAAAGTGCTGTTCCATGTGGGAAACTCGTAAAATAACACGATCCATATTTATTATCTCTTGACGCTCCAAACGAAATCTTCCCATTTTGTGAGATTAAGAGGAGGGAGAAAAGGCTCGTGCTGCTGTGCCAGCTCTGCCAGAGGGTTGCACATGGGTCTGCAGACTGACCATTCTTGCTGCTCTGCTTGGCCACCTGCACAAGGAAGAGTTTGCAGAAGACACCGCCCTTGCCGACATCAGCCTCCTGCCCCTCATCTCCCACTCCTTCCCCTCCAAGAAAACACGAACCAGCACCTCACAAAGCCTCGGAGAAAGGCTTTTGAGCTGCTAGGTAGAGCCCAGCAGCTTAATCTGTCCCTTTCCCTGGGAATCCACTGTGAGCAGCTGCCCCAGTCGTCCCTGTGCCTCGCAGCCGAGCTCTGCTCCTGCCTATTCTCTGATGCCTTGTTGTCCTCCAAAGTGAACATGAATTGCTGCCAGCTCAAATTAGCGTCTTCTCACACCCGGCCAACTGAGCTGCTGAAGGAGGAGAAGGAGTCAGGATCTTCCAGCCTTTAGAGTTTGTTCATCTTCTGTTCACGCTGCCCGATTGCCGAATGGTTGAGAGAGCCTTTGGAAATTGGGTCTTCTCTGTCTCCTCCCAGATGGGAACCCGGCTCTTCCCAGAGAAGGCATGGAGCAAACCTCTTGCACAGGGATCTCAGACAAGGCTCTGAGGAGATTAAACTTTGTACACAAGGCAGAGAAGCAGCAGCAGCAGAGCCAAAGGTACCAAGGGCGGGGTTTCAGCAGGAGATGCCAAGGATTGTTATAAAGCAGCAAACCAACCAACCAAACCAATCTCCAACAACAAACTGGCCCCAGAAAACAGCTCAGTGATCAGCAACTGGGCACAGCAGCAGACTCTGTAGAACATCTTGGAAATGCCCTGGGCAGGAGCTGGGGAAGAGGGGAATCCCTATTGCATTTCTTCAGAAACATTAATAACTCCAAGGACTGAGCCGGATGAAGAAAACCTTTCACCAGGGCGATTGGTTATTTGATTGTGTGTGGTTGATTGCACAGCTTTGGTGTCTAACTGCCACACATGACATCTCTGGAATGGATTTGGCTGCCAAAAAAATGAACAGAAGCTAGAGAAAAACCCAGCTCAAGCCGAATACTTTTGCCTGGTTATTTTTGATTGCCCTCCCAGTCTGTTTACAGACCCTGTGGAGGAGGATAGGCTTTTTATTGACCAGATAGCTGTGGCTGTAATCTCTCTGAAAATGCACATTAAAGGAATTTTAAAATCGAGATTATCTCCGTGAGTAGTCCTTAATGACTCCTTCGCAGCTGTTACAATGCTTATGTAAATATTGCCAGTGAATATTTAAGGCTCTATTAGAGAGAAATTTACTGTGCTGTCCATAATTGAGTCTCTACATAAATCCCACTGCACCGGTTGGCTCTCTGGAACACAAGCACTGCCTCTCTGTTCAGCTCAGTGTCAGGATCCTCTCCTCCTCAATCCCTATGGGATTGTGGATATGATGCCTGCAGCATCCTCAGAGAGACACAGGCCCCTGGAGGGGACCTGCGCCCCAACTCCACCAACTTTAAAATCAAAATGTAGGAATAATGTTCAACTGGGGGGAAAAAGTTAAACTAGGAAGATGTAACAAAATGTGATTGAATTCAGTACAGATTAATATTCCAGGTGGGAACGATACACATGTATGTACACACAACTGCCATCAGCTCTTTTGTTCTGAAGTTGGAGGAGCATGAAAACAGAAACCCATCTCCTATCTGAGCTCAAACCTGCCAGAAGTAGCTGAGACATGAGAAGAGGCTTTGGCATTTCTCTGGGCTCACAAAGAGGAAGCCAAATGAATTCAGATTCATCTGCACTTGAAAAGCCACTTCTCTGCAGGACTGGAGCAGCAGATGGATGGAGAACAGGAGCACCACAACCTTCCACAGCATCTCCCACCACTCAGCACTGCAGTGCCCAGGACAGGAGCTCAACCAAGAGCTGAGCCACAGAAATCCCATCTTTCCCAGTAATGCTCTGAAAGATCAGATGATGTTTGATTAAGATGATGAAGTTCTCTGAACCAGATGGGCCTTTTCTTCTCCTTCTCCATTACCAGGTCTCAGTCTGCCCACACACACCTGCCTCTGTGGCAGTGGCATCCCCCAGCCTCAACCCACAGCCACACACCCCCAGGAGCTTAAGGAGAAGAGGAAACCAAAGATCACAACTAGCTGAACCTTATTTTTCTTAATAATTATTGTTATTGAACGCTTACAAGCAAATATAGCATCAGGATCTTAGGAAGATTTAATGGAAAAAAATTAATTTTCCTAAACTAATGAAGTACTTGAGCTCCAGGGCAACAACTGCTAATGGTGCTTCTATCTCAGCTGAAGAGGCAAAAAAAAATCATGTTTAATAGTAATTTTAAATATAGATTTGTGGTTCTTTCCCATAAATCATGAAGTCAGATAAGGACTGTGCATAATAACTTGTCAGATTACATAAACAAAACTGATTTCAAATACTTTAAAAAACACTTTTATTCCATTTGCAAGGCTGCAAGCTCACGAGGAGACTTCAGATCTGCATGAGCCACCATGCACTTAACCCTTCACTCCTGGTAACTCTTCCTATTTAACAGCACCAAATGTAGCCATCACACAGTCTAAAAAAATAATTTAAATTGTATGGATGTGAATTTGTCCATGGAGGGATCCTGGAGGAGAGCTGCTTCCCATTGAGGGGTGCTGGGCACCTGTGAGGAGCTGGAGGGGACCTGGTGTGACAACAGCCCAGCCAGGGACCAGGAGATGTCCCAGGAGATCCTGGGGTCAAAAGCAGTCCAAACCTCTGCTGGTGGCTCAGGGCTGCTTCCTCCCAGGTTTCCAGCCCCAAAAGCCTCCCAGTGACTGCCCAGAGGGGCATTGTCCCTCCACCACGGGCCCTGCATGTCAGGGAAATGCAGCATCCCTCAGTTTCCCCAAGTGCCACCCTGAGATATCTCTCAGCTGCTGCTGTGCTATTACTCTGTATGTGGATAATGGCCCACGCTGCTCCACTCCTTTACAACAGGAACTTTTTTAATGCTTCCCTCCTTGAATCCCTCTTCCCCCCAGGACCCCAGCACTGCAGGCTGCCACGTTACTGCAGACAAACCCTGTCAGCAGAGCAACACCCGCTGGCTCAGCATCTCCAGGGCTCTCACTGAGGGAGCAAACATTCCTCTCTGATACACTGAAAATGTTAAGATGATCGTTAGCATCCTCCCCGAACCTCTGCTCCCTTCAGTAAAGGGATGTTAGGGGGAAAAATCCTCACTGACAAAATCTGAGTCAGCACTTGAGGGTCTGTAGACAAATACTGGGGGATTTGTACCACGAGCCCTCCAAATGCTCCATCCTCTGGTCTTGGACCTTCCCTAAATCCCCACTGCCAGGACAACCATCCATCTCCATCTCGAGGGCCTGTTGAATTACCTCCAGTTTGTGTTGCCCTGAACATTCCTATGAGGGAATGCCTGGGTGGAACCAGAGGCTTACACTGAACCCTCTGTCCCTGGCCAAGGAGCCCCTGCATGGAGCAAAAGGGGCCACAGCTGCCAGCAGAACCACCTTCAGGGGCCAGTGGGAGCTGGGACTCCTTGGAAAGCCCCAAAACACTTCCCTTCTCCAGAACAAGCACAGGGACCAAATATCTCCATCCCAAATGCCCTACCCTTTTCAGTGCTTTATAAACTTTTTATCCAGCTGTAAAATTTCTAATTATCTGAGGTAACTAACCAACGTTGCATGAACTCAAACCGAGACTATTCCAGTCAAATACATAATTAAAAATTTCTGCTGTGCTGGTTCCTTCTCCCAGTTACATAAATTACTGCACAGGGTGCAGCACCACAGCTGGGACCCCAGCTTGGTGATCCTGACTGTGCTAAATGCCAGGACCAGGAGGAATGAGCTGCACCCTGCCCTTGCCCCCACTGCAGGAGCACCGGCTCTCCAGCATCCTCAACTCTCCCAGCATTAATTCCTTGCTCTCTCCTGTGAGAGATTCCCACATTGTCACATTCCCTGTGGCTTTGGAGAGCCACAAGCACTGGGAGCCCCAGGCTGCAGCCCAGGAGAAGGCTCAGCTGGCAGAGAGGGTGCCAGAATTAGAGTGAAGCACATCCTCAGCTCGGCCCTCCTCAGAATCCACTCTGGGAAACATTGTTCTGCAAGGAGCCAGCAGCAGCTGGAGACTGACAGTTTGGAAAGCCACAAAGAGGAGAGACTGTGGCAGGGAGAAGCTGATGCTCCCAGCTTCTCCAGGCATGTCCCAGCTGCTGAGAACTCAATGTTTGCATCTTACCGAGCATCGGGAAACTTCTGCGTCTCCTCAAGCTGTGCCAAAAAACCTGACATTCCTCCTAATGATTCACCTGCCTCCACACTGCATCAAAGACATCAAATGGGTCTCATAGCAACTGCCAGATTAGCACTTCTCCCTAAGCCAGGCTTATCACCATGAGCGGGAGGGCTGGAAGGGAATGTGTGTGATGCCAGCTGGGAAACAGGAGCAATTTCCCCCGACTGCCACATACCTGCTAGGGATGAGCTGCCCCTAGAAAGAGCAGCAGGGGCTGAGCCCCAGGCAGCACAGGCCCCTTGCCTGGCTCTTAAATAACCTCTCCCCTGGCCTAATGAAGCCTGGGAGACTCCTGCCCCACAGGCAGTTGCCTCCCTGCACACCTGCCTGTGAGAGGAGCTGACTTTCAGAGCTCTGCTTTGGCTCAGCTGTCTCCAGCTGTACCTTCTGGCACATCCATGTGTGCCATGTTCAGGATTCCCTCAGCTTCCCACAGTCCATGTGTGCAGCAGCTTCCTGTGCTTGTGTCCGTGCTCCATGTGCACTTGTGTTGGATGTGGGAGTGCTGACAGCGGATGTCAGCCCCGTCCAGCTGCAGGAAGGATTCAGAAGCACAGAATTACAGACAGGTTTGGGTTGGGAGGGACCTTGAAGTTCACCTTGCTCCAACTCCTTGCCATGAGCAGGGACACCTTCCACTAAACCACGTTGTTCCACGGCTCCTTTTATTCCAAGGGTCCTACTGGAGCAGCCCCAGCCCAGGCTGGCTGGCTGGAAGTGCTGGTGGGAGAGGGAGGCCAGCCACGCTGAGTGCTCCTGGCAGTGAACACGGGGGTGGACAAGCGCATCCAACTCCACTCCAAATCCATTTTAGATCAAAGGCATTTGGCTCTGCCCAATTTCAAAGAGCCATCCCGCCTCCCCAGTCCAGCTGCAGGACCTCCCAGGCACAGCCCTAATCCTGCTGCTGCCCCAGCAATGAGTGTGGGGCCTGCCCGGGGGTCCCACGGGTCCCATCTTTTTGGCAAGAGAGGACAAGTCCAGAGCAGTCCAGACAGTTTCTGTGGCTTTTTCAGAAAGGGCAGTGGAAATCCTGTCCTTTGGGTCTCGCTGCTGCTGCTTTGCCTGAGCATTTCCAGCCTCTCCTTCATCTCTGGGATTTACCCTGCTATCTATAGCATTGATCAGGGAGCGAGGCAGGACCTTTCGATCCCAAGCCCATCTCGTGCCACAGCTCTGTGGATTTTGCTTGTCAGGGCAACTGGATACAGAGACATCTCCAGTGGGAGTGTTTAACAGCTCCTCACAGCAGATTATTGGAGGGTGCTTTAAACCCCAGGGCCATTATCTGAGCCTAATTTTCCGTTCCAGCCCCTAACATTTCAATTTCCCCCTTCACTGATCTCTGGCTTTAATGGCTCTCCCAAACTTCCCTCAAGTTGAGAAGTGCCCATTTGGTACCTTTCCTGCTGCATCTTACCAGACCCTCATCTTCTTTCTTTCTCCTATCCCTTTCCCTTTTCTCATCCTTTTCACCTTGAAAACACAGCCTCAATGTCCTCACTTCCCTGGGATTGCAGCACTGGCCCTACCCCTGCGGGGGATGCTGCATTCCCCCTCTTGGCTTCCTCACATGGGACTGCAGCCGGACCCTGGGAAGGAATTTCATGGAGCTTGGGAACCTTCACTTCCCCTTTTCTTTCAGTTTCATTGCAAGCCAGACTGGAGCTGACACTCCATGTCTCTCTGGCGGGACTGAGGGCGGTGCTTGGCCACCAAACCACTCCAAATCCATTCAGTGGGGCCCAGCAACCCTCGGTGGTCTCCGGTGGCTCAAGGGGCTCTCATCCCCCTGCTTTGTCTGCTCTGTCCGTGTGCCCCGGGGCTTTTGGCTGGCTGCCACCACTGAGGCTGCACTGTCCGGTCTCTTCCCAGCCCCCTGGGGATAGGATGTTACCGGGCTTTGGCAGCTGCTGCTCGGTGTCACTCAGCTGTCACTGCCTTTGTCCCTGCCAGCAGGGCTGCCTCCCGGGAGAGGGGCTTGCTCACCCACTTCCAGTCTCCCCTGCACTAGAGCAGATCTGTGGGCTCTTGAGAGAGTTTTCTTGGGCTCTTAGCTGCTTCTTTTCCCATCCTGCAGGGTCGTTCCTCAGGCAGAGCCAGCTCTGGGATGTGTGCACAGCCCAGCACTGCTCTGCCCTCCCGTCTGCTCAAGGAGAGGTGACCTCAGTGCCTTTGGGAGTCAATTATTCAAAGCCAGACAATTCTAAAACCTGCCAGCACTCAGGGAAAGGGTTTTATTGGCATTTAAACTACTAGTCCTGGCACCTGGTTTTCAGCCACGCTCTCTGTGGGACTTGGAAAAATGCTGGTGGGACAAGGGACACTGAGCCAGCTTCTGCCCAGGAGATGTGGGACACACCACAGCAAAGCTCCACCATATGAGTCTGCCCAGGAGGGACAGGTTTTGAGGGTTCCTGTCTCCTTAACCCCTGGGAGAATGCCAGGGCAAATATACCAGCCCAGACATTAACAGCATCCACAGATGCAGAATGGTTTTGGCCAAGGGGCCCTTGGGGCTGATTGAAAGCAAATCGGTGAACGTGGGGCACTTTCTCTCCCAGGGGCTGAGCATGCCTAACTGCTCCAATGGACAGCTTTATGGACTGTTACATGGATATGGCTCTTCCCATGCCTTCACAGACCCATTTCACAAATGGTGCTGGCTGCAATCCACTGCTCTGTGCCGAGCTGCTGGTTGGGACATCGTCGCGGAGGCTGAAGCGATGAGAAGGAAAACACGGATGAGAAATAGATAGGGAAAAACAAATGTCAAGCTGTGCTTTTTATAGTGCGAGGGCAGAGTTCTGGCTGGGCTTTTAAGAAGAGAAGGATGTGCTGGTAATTGGAAAGGCGCTGGGGGGAGGGTGGCAGCCTGGCTCCTGTACCTGCAAGCACTCAGGGCCCCTGGCCAGCCAGCCCTGAGCTGGGATGCTGCACTCTGACTGCCCTCATTGAGCCTGGCTGAGACCAAAGGCACTGTGTCCCTCACAGTGCAGCCCAGGCATGGGCCAGTCCCGATCAGCCCAGTCATGGAGCCTGCAAGGTTGGAGAGAGGAGACCCAGAGGAAAGGACCGAGCTGGATCCCAGTTTTCAGTCAGGATTGGCCCCACTGTCACCACAAGCAGAGATGTCCTCTGGGTTAGCAGAGAGCTTGGAAACACTCACTGGCAGCCAGAGGCTGAATTGGTGTTGCTTAACTGTGGCTTTTTCTGGGAAACTAAACCGCCAAGGCCACCTGTGGACATACCTGTTAGCGCTGTCCATCGGACACATCAGGTGATGTGCGCCTGCCAGTGAATCCTGCGACCTGCTCCTGAACACTGTGTTATCGAAGGCCACAATGAGTATCAGGCAGAGAAATCAACTGTTCCCTGATCTAAGCCGACTGGAATCAATTGCTGCAGGGGGAAAGTGCGGTCAGCCACCTCGGAGCCCTCTGACAGGTCAATAAATACACCTGAGAGGACACGCTCGCCTGCAGAGGTGGATGTGTTTCCCCTGGCACTGCTGCTTGAGTGATGCCCTGCTGTGGTCTGGTGCTGCTGAGCTGGGTGTCACATGGGCTTCACACAGGGCATCACACTGGGATGTCACCTTGCCCCCAAGAGCCACCAGGGTTTTTGCTCCTGCCCCTCCTGCACTGGTCCTGCCGTGGCAGAGGCAAGGAGCTGCCTCGCAGGACACCCACCACCAGCTCCCGCCTCCGTCCTCTGCGCCAGTCACAGCACTTATTCACGCTTGAAAATTTGCAAGGGAAAGATAATAAACCCCCCAAGAAGTCTGTCCCTGTTTCGGCCTGACAAGGGACTAAGATAAATGTCAGTTTTCAGTTAAAATCATGCTCGGAAGATGAGCAGGAACAACGGGGATTTCATTCTGCTACGTTTATTAAACACATAGAGACATGTCACTGCTGGCAGAGCCAAGTAGGTCCCACAGCCCTGGGGCTCAGTCCCTACCAGCATCAGAAATACCCGAGATTAGATCCAATACAAGCCTGACATTTGAAACCTGGGAACTGCATCCACATGTGCCTCCTGCGTCCTTAGGAGAAGTCCCACTGGCCAGACCACAGCACAAGCCACGGGCAGCCACCTTCCTGCCCATCCCATGTGGGCAGGTGGAGACTGTGGGCTGAGCCCACTCTGGACTGAGCCCACCATGGACAAGCCCCACCACAGAGCGAGCCCACCACGGGCTGTGCTGATGTGCCACGCAGGTCTCCTCCACTGCAGCATCCTCAGGGCTCTTCCTCCCAGAGCCCTCCTGCCATAACTCATCTCTGCTGAGAGGCGTCGCTGCCTCGAACTGCTTATTAGCACAAATTGCCTGGCAGTAACAAACTGCTCTCTCAGCGCTCGTCATTCACCGGGCTGCGGTGATGGAGCCGGGCACGTCGGCAGCTTGCTCTGCCACGGGGCACTGGGGGGCTCAGCACGACCCACGGGCTGCTTCAGCCACAACAGCAGTGATAAACCCTCCGTTCTGCAGCAGAACTGACTGATGGGTCAGTTAATCCCAGTTTTAGTAAGAGGTTTTGTTCAGATGTGCCTGGGCCACGCCGTCTGCCAGGAGCTGGACACGTGCTGGGGGCTGGTACCTGTCTGGGGTGGGGGAGGCAGGGGGTCGGGATAAGCTGCTGGACGACCTGATCCATCAGTGTTCCCTCTGCTCTGCCACAAAGCCACTCTGCCTGCCACCACAGGCACCTACTTGTGGCCCCACATTCCTGTCCTCCATCCCCTTGGGGACCTAAGGGCACTCAGAGGGGTGCAGAGCACCGAGATCTTGGCTGTGAGACCCATCAGCTGGGATGATGTACTTACACTTTTAATAAGAAATAGCACTTGATATAGAAGCGTTCCAGCATTTATTGAACCAAAGTGCCTTCTGCTGCTTCAGTGCAGAGCCCTGAAGCCTGTCCTGGATGATTTAAGAATGATCCATCTGGAAAATGATGCAGACAATTTGTTACATCCAGCCAGAGAGCCATAGAAACCACCATAACAAGCTTAAATGATTTCAGCATCACTACATCATCCAGCCTCAGCCAATCTTCCTCAGAGCCACTGCCGAGCTGGGGTTGCCCATCCTGCGTGGCTCCTCTTCCTGAAGCTGATGCTGCTCCTGCAGCCCATCCTGTTGCTGCATCCAGGCTTCTAGTCAATGCTTTGTGGGATATGGGGGATCCCTTTCCACCTTCCCACTGCTTGTCTCACCCCCCACCTTCCCAAATATCCCTATTTTAAGACAAGAAGCTCCAAGCAGCTCACAAACCCTCCTGGTGGGCTCCTCTGGCTGCCAGCAGCATGGGTGCCTGTTGGTGTTACCACCTCACCCTGGGTAAATCAGGGCTTCGGTTTTCAAAATAGCGTGTTGATTAAAGCTTAAAATATCCCCAGCAATTACTTCACCCCGGTATAATTATAATAATTAAACTTGGATAATGCTTAGTCCTACTTTTTATCAGAACTGTGTACTGCGGCACCAGTGTGTGTTGTTTTGTTTCCAGCCTCATTTTCCAGCCTCATCCCGCCGACCAGACCAGCGCTGGAAGTGACATGAGCTGGCAGTCTCCAGTGCTGACAAGGGGACGGTGACCCTGCCACGGCCCCTCCAGCCCCGGGGAGGGCACTCGTGGCACCGTTTAACCCAGCGCATGATGTGTGGTGGCCGTGCCCTGGCCCTCGCTGCATGGTGGGACGAGCAGCAGGAGAAGGATGCTCCCGGCTCCCTGCTGGGGCAATGGGTGCTGGAGGGAGGAGGGATGCTGGTTCTTCCCTTTGGCTGCTTGCCTCGTCCCACCCCAATCCCTCTCCCACAGCTCAGCACAATATTTCTCCTCCACGTTCCCAGCAGCGACACTTGGAACAGCTCAGGCTGGTGAGTACGTTTCCGGCTGTGATAAATAGCAGGGAAAGGAATGAGAGCCTAACACTGTATTTCATGCCCTGAAATCCCACTTGCATCTGGAAATGAACAGAGTTCTCCGGCTGATATATGCAGCTCTGAGGCCATTCGCATCCTGTTCGCTTGTACACATTGTCTCGGTGATTTAAGCTGGCAATTTGGCCCTAAAATGAAGAGCAGCTCACTTTGTCCCTCCCCATTTTTCTATATATTTTCCTGCAAAATGAAGCTTTTGGAGATTTGGCTGGGCTGGGGCTGGGCATCATCTCTGGTCTTGGTTTTGTGCTGGCCTGGCAACAGAGAGTTGTGGAGGGTCCTGGCACTGCCTGAAGGCTGCTGCCACAGCCTGAGAATGAAAGTGGCAGGTGGCTGTGCTGGGCTCTGTCTTCCCAGCCCATCCCTCCTCAAAGCCAACATGGACACCAGTGAAGGCTTTTCCCCCTTTCCAGCTCAGATGGCATTGTGAGGATGACAGCCGTGCTGTCCCTCAGTGCCCTGGGGAAGGGGGATGCTGTGGGGGCAAGAGGGGCTATGGGGGCTGTCCCTGCTGCCTGGCAAGAGCCCACGTTGTGCTGCCCAGTCCCCACATCTCTCCGTCCATCTGTCTGTCCATCCATCTGTTGAGCAGCACAGCAGCACGGCCGGCCTGAGTGTGACCCACAGTCACCTACTCCACACCCAAGGTGCAAATCAGAGCCATCACTTACCAGGGACCTGCTCACGGCCAGGACTCCTCCCTGGGTAAAAGATGTAGTTGGGTGAAGTGATTTCATAGCAGAGCTATTTGTTTAAGCCATCATTAGCGATGCTTAATTAACTCCCCAACAGTCTTATTCAATGGCTTCCTTCTTCCAAGCAGCTGTCCCAAGGCATGCAGACTCCCCTCGTGTGCTCAGTGTCCCCAAGCAGCTGTCCCAAAGCCCTGGGGGACATTGGGTGAGCCTGGGGACCTGGCACCCTCCTGCCTGTGCCACAGGGTGTGGATGGGCGGTGCTGTGGTGGGGACTCCCAGGGGATGCACAAGACCCTCTTCCCAGGACGAAGGCAGGGCTATTTCCCTGCTGCTCACCCGAGGTGTGCACAGCTGGGAACAGAGGGATTTCCCCAGGGAAGCCTCTGGAGTCCTTGCTGAGACATGGATCCTCCTGGACACCAAACCAACCCCATCCCCTCCCCGGGGCCCGTGGCTGTGCGCAGAGGAACCCAGTCAGCACCGGCTGCGCAGTTCTCATATCAGTTTTAATAGCAACATCAGAGTACTAAATATACAGAGGGCAAGGGGACAGGGTGGCATTTACAGTGCTTCCAAATACACGGCTTCCACGGACAGAGACAAATTAAAAACCGCTCGGGAAGAAAAGGTCCTTTTGGCACTGCCCCAGCCCGTGCCGTGGGCAGGTGGGGCAGCCACAATGCCAAAAGGTGCTTCCGCCGGATGCCTCCTGGAGCAGGATTTTCCCAGGAAAAGAAAGAAGTACTCAGTGATGTAAAACCGGTTACAAAGTAAAACTGTCTCATGTTAGAAAACGGGTTTTGGCAAAATAAAGTGTAAACTTCACTGTACATGTCCTATCAAACAAAAAAATAAACCCCTTGGAACCTAAAATAGAAGAATCTGGGTCAGAAATCTGTGCCCTTAGTGTACATTTTTGTGCAACATATACTTTTTTCAAAGTAAATATTATCTCCACTCGTGACACTATTAAAAATGTACCTACAAATGCTGAGAGTAATTCTTAAAAATGTGTGAGAAGCGTTAGATGAGCTCGGGAGACCAAACCCACAGACTTGGAAATGGCAAGGGATTTCTTGCTGGTTTTGAAAAAATCGCATACAGATTTAATATCTGGTTGAACGAAAATTCCAACCACATTCATCCTGAAATGGGCGGGCTGAGATAGGATAGATATATTTTTGTTCTATTTTATTTTTTAAATTTTTTTTTTTTACAAAATATATATTATGTGTAGAATATCTACTATTTAACTACCGTTTCAGCTGAACTACCTTCCTTCGCAACAAGCTGCCAGTGGAGAAGAGGTAACCTGAAATCCGTCCCCGCGCCGGGCTCTGCCATCGCTACGGTGACCTCCTGGCAGGCTCGGTGCCCTTGGCCCCGCGGAGCACTGGTGCCCCATGGAGCACTGGTGTTCTCTGGAGTACGGCTCCTGCCACCACCACCGGCCGCCCTTTCTCCAGCTGGGAAGACAGAGTGAAGGTAAACGATCGGATCTGGAGAGACGGGCGGCTGCCCAGGACCGGCTCTGCCCGGGGTGCTGTGGGGTGAAGCCGCTCTCGGGGGACCCCGGCTTCCCAAAGGTCAGGGATTGAGGACCAAATTCTGCCCACCCTACCTGTTGGTGCCATGACAGGGGAGCTCTGACCTGAAGCCCCAAACCAGCTCAGTTTGGTGCAGGATAAAGCAAACCTTTATCCGGTGCCAGGGCTGGATGCCAGTGCCAGTGGCAGCAGTGACACCGACTCCCTGGCCCGGTGGGAGCGGCACATCCTGTGGCTCCTGCTCAGGGTTTGCAAGGGATGTGGAGGAAGGAGAGTCCCAGACGGCCCTGGGAAGCCTGGGCTTGCTGCAGAGCCCAAGTAGAGCCAACCTCTCCTTGCCATGGGTGGCTTGTCCCACACCACTTTGTCTAAGACAGAGCCACAGGTGACACACAGACACTCCATGACATGTCTGGGGAATGCGGCAGCCTCTTGGCTGCCATGGTGTGTTTCTCAGGAACTATTCAGGGGCTAAGGAATCTGGAAAATGAACCGAAAAGAAACAAGCAGCAGCGGGCTGAGGGCTTACAGCAAAGCAAGGAGCAAAACTTTTCTCTTTTCAAGCTTCCAGGACCTCGGGGTGAGATGATCTGCCCAAAACATGACAAAGCTCCCACAGGAGTGTGTCTGAGAACACCATGCTTCCCTACTTTTCCACAGTGGGAAGATCTACTCAATAGACTATGCCATGGAAATGTGACTTTCTATTTTAATTTCTTTCTTATTTTTTGGCTTTCATCGATAGGAGGGAATGAAATCACCACAGTTTGTTTCTCTTCACTGTGCAAGACGTTGGGATGCCTGGATCCTGCCTTGTACATCACTGCATCAGCGGCTCCATCCCAGCCCTTCCTCCTCCTCCTCTCCCTCCACCACAATGGCCCAGCAGAGAGTGGGGGAGGCTTCCTCTGATAAAGTGCAAGTGCTGTTGGTCCTTATAAATAAGGGAAGATTGTGCATCTACTTTTGTTCCCTGGTTCACCGCTCAGCTCCGGGGAGACCAGGACACGTCCTGCTGCAGACTGGGGGGAAGCTCATGCAAGTCCTGCCCTCTGAAACCTGTGCCCGTCCTCGGGGTCACAGTGATTCACCTTCCTTCTCTCCCTCTCTCACACACATACACACACACATACACACATGCTTTCCCCTCCTCTTCCCCAGCTCCACAGGGAATTTCCTGTGAGCCAGGTGCCTCTCCAGCACCACCGGCATCATCACCACCGCTTGCACCGGTGCTGCCCGTGCTGCCCTGGCATCTCCCAGCTCTGCCTGACAACTTCCCTGTGGACAGCAGGTTCCATCCATGCAGGAACACAGAATGCTGCTTCAGATGCCCTGCAATGAGGGAGCTGAGATATATTTCTTGTCATACTGCTACCGCGATTACACTGGAATACCTGTGGGAGTGAAATAAATAGGAAGATTAAGGGGAGAAGCACAAGAAACGTGGCTCAAAACTGGTGCGGATGGATTCCCATGAAGTCACAAAGGGAGGAGAGCCTGTGGGCAGGGGCCCCACCACTGACACCAGCATCACAGGAAAGCCCCAGGACACTGAGATGACCCTGGAGCAGCTGCTCAGACTCCACGCTTCCCAAGGACAGACACTCCCCACGCTTCCCAGGGACAGCTAAAGCTTTGGGGGCCACTGCCCTAGCAAGACACTGTCTCCTCTCCTCCCTGGAGGCGTCCGACGCTCTGGAGAGCTGCACATGAACCATCCAGGAGATACTGCCCTGCCCAGCGGACGGTTGGCTCAAGTCCGCAGGTAATTGTCAGGGCTGGCAAGGAAGACTTCTGTCTGAGGCAGCGTCCAAAAATTCAGGACAAATAATCCAGACTGTGCAATTCTATGGGAAAAGGACAGAAAAGGACACGGGAACAAGAGACCGCACGCGTGGCAATGCGCAACACCACAGGGTTCTACTTTTTTTTTTGTTGTTTTTCAACTGCACGTTCATTATCATAAAGAAAAGGAGCTGAGTAATCAGTGAGGGAGTAGAAACGTGGATCTGGACAATTCTAAAAAACCACTAGTATTTACCAAGGGCAGTTTACAAAAAGAACTGGAGGACTTTGGTCTGATCTCTGCTGTCGTTTCCACCCATTTGACATTGAAGGGACCCGAGTGAGACCTATCCCAGCGTCTGATGTGCAGCACGGCACGGCAGCACCCGACTCCATGGAAAGACTTGGACAGAGGGTTTAGGGTCAGCACCCACGAACACCACCCACCCCAGCAGGAGCTGGACGGGCATGGACTTGTTACTAGAGCAACACACCAAACTGAAACCTGCAGAATCGTGCTTCCCTGGCAAAAATTCCCTTTAAACACTATTAAGAAGTCTCCAGGATTGTGGACAGCTGGCTGTGTCTTCTCCTGCTGCAGCAGAGCCAGCCAAGACCAGGAGAACAAAGGAAGAGGCTCCCTCAATCCCACAGCCCCAGGCTGGGGCAGGAGGCAATAAGCCCCTTCCTCTTGTTTCCCACACAGGGTTGAGTAAGCTTTGGTTCCGTGGCCAATTTAGAAGCCATTTTCCAAAAACCTTCCCACACCCCACTCCTTAAATTTTTCTTCTGTGCCAAGAAAGGCCCATCTTTTGGGAGTCCACCCCTAAGATCTGCCCCGTCCAGCTCCGAGGTGTCATGCCTAGCATGCTGGAGATCACAGCCCTGTGGACACGGGGCAGGCCCAGGTTTTCCGGCTTCTTCCCATCGACCTTGATGATGTATCGGGATTCAGAAGCCTGGAAATACCTTCAGCACTGCCTTGAGCTGTGCTCTGGATGGTTTTGGGAAGCTTTTCCTCTGCTTCCCGCTAGCAGCACAGCTCCAGCCGCCTCCCACCACGGTCACGTCGCAATGCTGGAAAAGCATTTCCAAAAAGAACCAAAATTATATATATATATGTATACATACATATATATGTCTATACATACACACACACACGTATATATATGTATATATGTCTACCTATATATACACATATAGGTTGACAGGCAAGCTGCCAAAGTAGAAAACACCAGATCACCCAGTTTGCATGATGCATGTTAAAGAAATGAGACTTTTAGCCCATGACATCTTCTTTAAAAATGAGTATTTAGGATCTTCAAAAATTGCTACAGTACAAAAAGTGTTTGTGTGTGTATATATATATATATATTTTTTTTTTTTCCCCTCTACATATACCGCATGTATGTACGCGTATGGACCGGAATGGATGATCCCACCAGAAGAGATGCCCCACTCGTCCTCCACAAACATTTCCAGGCGTTATTGACTCGGCTCTTTGCAAAGTCTTTGCATCGGTTCATGGCACATAATGGTATTATTGGCACAGGTTCAGAGTCACCGTCCATGGCCGGGCTCCAGGCGCTCATCCTTCCCTTTTCCATCCCTTGCTGGTTCCTCCTCCTCCTCCTCCACGGGACTTTGTTTGCTTGCACACTTTCCTTTCTCTCCTCCCAAAAACGTGCTCCTTGACAACGCAGTTACCTATAGGCGTGTTCATTTTTATAAAAATATATTTGGCCCATAGAACGCTGCTCTTTGAGTCTCCTACTGGTAAACAGAAATGGTAGGTACAGGTAACCCATTATTTTTTTATATTTTTTACAGGTTCTCCAATGGAATCCTGTTGAGGACGAGAAGAAAAAGAAAGATTAAGTCATGACAGGGAAGTTGCACCATGTCTCACGTCACTGCTTGGATGATCCCCCACAGCCTGGAGGTTTCCTCCTCCTTCCCCCTGGCTGTGGAGCTGCAGGATTCCTGGGGGAGCAGAGCATGGTGGGAGCAGATATTAGTGACTTCCTCCTCCTTCTCTGCAGCTGCTGGTCTGTGCTGAGGACAGTGCTTGGGGCCACTACTTCTCTCTCCTTGGGGCCTTTTTCAGAGTGGGATCATCCCTGCATTCTGCAGCTTCTCACACTCGGGCCTTGAGCAGTGAGTGCTCTGGCAGACGAGCAGATGATGACAAGCACTAACAAGATTTTCTAAAGTTAAATCTAAAGAATCAATAGGGAATTGGTTAAGCACCAAAACAGAGATCCTATCAAAGTCCTTAAGCTATTTATTTACCATCTACTGGAAGATGTCTCCCTATTCGATCTTGGCCCTTCAATGTGAAGACAATCACTCCCCATCACTGGCGTGCAGCCACTTGCTCTACATGTTTGTGACATTTCATGAGCTGTAGCACAGCAGGGTGTGCCAAAGACAGCTTCCAGCAGGTACCTACACCCTGTACAGCAGTGCTCAGGACACACATTCCTAATCCACACATCCCTAATCTGTGCCCTCTGGTCTGGCTGGGATCAGCACCTAGGACGTGGTGTGCTTTTTGTCCCAGGGTTCTTTCTCTAAAAAAGCCCATTATTTTTCAGCAATGTGCCCAATACACCATCTTCAAGAACAACCCTGAAGTCTTAATTAGCGAGACAGATTTTCCAGAGTCCTTAATCTCCTGTGCTGGGGCTGTGCTGGGACTGATGCTACTCCTCCGAAGACAAGCCTGGATCTTTTATGATGACTCATTATCTGTTAATGTTAACACAAGCCATTTGCTGTTGTTAGGCAGAACGCGGCCAGCACAGCAGCTGCTGCCGTGTTGGAGCGAGGCATCACCACACAATGCTGTCAGCTCTCACCCGCCCTCAGCTAGGGCAGGGTCAGGCCAGTGTCACCAAACCAGCACAGCTGCTGGGTCCCAAAGTGTCCCCTCCCTGGCAGTGGTGCCCGGCGTCCCGTGGCTCCGGGTGAGCACTGGTTAATGCACGACGGCGGGATGTACAATCGGCATTGTATCCCAAATAGCCTCTTTGTGCAAAGTAGGTCAGCACTTGATCAACCTTACAGATTTTTTTGTATAATCTCATTCCATGGGGTTTTTCAGTCAAAGAGAGTGGGATTAAGGACAAGAATAATGCAGAATCTCAAACTTCATTTCAGAAAGCCCCAAAGCCAGGATGAAACCAAGCCAAACCAGCCACCCTGTGCTGTGGTGCCTGGACAAAGCCACTCAAGTCTTTGGCACACGTCCTGTGCTGGTCTGCAGAGTGGCAGTGCTCCTGCCTCTGTCTGGGTGCTCCTCCAGCACCACTGGCACCAGGCAGGAGAACTTTTCCTTTTCATCCCTCCCTTCAGGTGACTCCTGAGACCTTCCACTGACTGCTCCAGTCCTCACCTACCCAGGCCAGGGCCACACTGAGGCTGCACTGCCACACCAGGCTGCTGCAGACAGACCGACCTCTCTGCCTGCAGGAGCAGCTGCCGGCAGCTGCTGCTGAGGTGTGACATCCACCGAGGTGTGACACCTACCAAGGAGCTGGTGCTCCAGTGGGGCCCGGCCACAGGCACAGGCAATCTGCTGGAAAGCTCCACCAGCTGCTTGCCATGGGCAGCATCACCTGCTGTGGGGAGGGACAATGTCCTGGTGGAGACTATGCCTGCAGCACAGGAACCCTCCCCGCGGTTCCTGCTGGCGCAGGAAGAATCTGACCCCAGGAAATAGCTTCAACATCTGCTCCTTGTGTACCTAGATGAATTTCACCACATTTCCTGACACAATCACAGTGCTGCCTGCAGCTCTCCAGGCTGGAGGTGCTCTGCTGTGCTCTCCCTTATATCTGCTGCCTCAATTGCTCAGCCCAGCCTGATGATGCTGTCGGCATCACCCAAGGCCAGGGTGCCAGCTGGGCAGCACTGTGCTCAGTCCTCACACCAGGCTGATGGACTGTCAGAGGTGAAGGTCACATTAAATTACAATTTGGCTCCCAGTGGTCATCTTGACCAAAACATCTGCAGCACCTCTGTCCTGCCATCCCTGTCCTGGGACATGCCACCTGCCTTGTGCCTCCAGCTCTGGCCCCACACCATCAGGAGCACTAATGTGACAATGAGACAGCTCAGAGCTGTCAAGAGCTGTCAATTAAAATTTGTAAAACGCTAGGAGAAAGAGCCTGTGAGGAGAAAGGTGCATGTAGCCCCTCCAGCCAAAAAGCTGCAATGCTCCAGAGCATCCTTCTCCTCTGCTGTGGTACTGTGGGTCAACAACAACTGTCCCCTTCAGGTGACCTTGCTGTGGCTGTGGATGCCAGCCAGGAAACACTCATTCCCCCGGAAGCGGTGCAGCCCAAGCAGCTGCATCTCCTTTTCCACCAGCCTCTCCCCTAGAAACAAGAGCTGGAGAGGCATCTTCCATGCCTCCACTCCTCTGCTTCCCTCCATCCCACTGCTCCTCTGGCACTTGGCAGCTGGTGACAGCACAAGGCAACCACGGTGGCAGGGACAGCCTAGCAGGGAGCTCATCTCGATGCCATCTGCACCTTACACAGTGACACATGAAACTTGGAATGCTCATTTCACCTGAGGGATTTCCCACCGGCACCTGGTTTTGATTGGGACACACCACTTATGCAAGTGTGTCCCAGAAACAGCCTGGTGCAAACACACCCATGCAGAGTAAATGTGCAGAGAACAGGTAGAACAGGTTTGGGATCAATCTCATTTTGTTATCGTTAATGAAACCAAACAGCAGCTTCCAGAATTGCATCTGTAATTGAAGTGCCATTACAGAGCTAATGCTCCAGGTACGAGCTGGATAGATTTTTCCAGAGCGCATCAATGCGCGTTTTATGGATTCCATGAAAACGGGTCAATGAGAATTTCAAGGATTTAATAAGGCGTAATGGAATGGCTTCAGGCTATTTAAAGAAATCTATGGAGGTGACCAGGGCACAGTCTTTGGCTCGGGGTTTCACAGGACCTGGGGCAGGAGCAGTGAGATCCACACAGGATTCCTACAGTGCTTCAAGCTGCTCCTTCCTTCCCACTATCTGAGGCATGGAGAGCTGTAGATAGCATCAAGTGTAGCTGACTTGCTTTATGTCTTATTTCTTTTTAATTCACTTTAAGCCAATGGAAAGATGCCCCAAACTACAAAACTGAGGGTGAAAAAGGTAGATTATTGCTGAGGCAATGGTGTTCCATGCAGATCCTCCATGTCATGCTCACCCTCCTGCTGCCCTCATTCCTGGCACCAGCTCCTGCCTGGGTCCTTTGCCCTCTGTCCCCTGAGACAGTGGCCACAACAACAGAGTCAGAGAAAAAACATGAGTATATCAGTGGATGGGGAGTGAGAGCCTTTCACCTTCACCAATGAAGCTGCTGCAGTCAGAAGAGGATCTGGGGGGGGCAGTGGGGCCACGCCAGATCAATTCCTGCTCTCTGCCCCACTGTGCTGGCACACACCTCACCTGCCCTGTCTAGACACCGCCAGCCCCAGCACGACCGAGACCATTAACTTTTTATTCCCTTCCATTCTAATCTAATTATATTTCTGTGTTCAATAGCTGTGCATAATGTTAAACAGGCTATTCCAAGCGAGCTGCAGCCAGGGAAGGCTGGAAATTTCATTTACACTGAATATATGATTCATTACAGCAGGGACTTGGGACAGAGCAATTAATTCACCTGAGCACGTGGCTCGAGCGGGCACCGCTGTCCAGAGCGAGCTGGCACACACAGACTTTTCCTGCCACTGCTATTGGCTGTGCCACCTTCAAAAGCAACACAAGAAGGTGGAAATGGCTCAGGCCAACTCAACAAAAGAGAAGAAAATCCCCAAAGATTGTACTCTTGCAACCAGAACAACACCACTGCACTCCTTCAGTCACAGAAACAACCCAGGTGTGACCAGCTGCTGGGGACTGTGCTCAAAGGGTTGGCTTTGCAGAGCAGCAGAAGGAGGAGGAGGAGGAGGAGGGCAAAAAGCAGATCGGGACTTTCCAGANGTGTTCATGACAGCAAACGTCACCAAATGAGCTGTCAGGTACTGGCGGAGTGTGCATGCTGGATGTGCGGCACTCGGACGAGGCAGGCTGTCCATCATGCCACCAGAGGTTAATTACAGATCAGGCCGTTTCCCAGCACGGAAATTACTGTGGCTTGTTGAGGTTTTAAAGGTGGGCTTGAACCATGGGATCAGGCTGAAGTTCAAGGCTGCCCCAGGGACCCTTTGCTTTTGAGTCCTTGTCCATTCCAGTGTCTGCCTGTTAGCATGGGCCTGTCTGCAATTAACCTCCTTGGAAAAGCTGCTTGGCTCCCAATGCCCTGTCCACAGCATGAAATAGGTCCAGTCACACTGAAAGGAGTGCAGACAGGAGGATGGCACCAGGCAGGGTACGAGGGGCACAGTGGGGGCACAGGATGGATGCGGGATGGACGCAGGGAGCGCGGTACGTACCAGGAAACAGCCCGCTGGCGTCTGCCCTGCCCCCAGAAGTCAAACAGGCTTCGGCCAGTCAGCAGGAGATTTCAAACCATTTCTCAGACACAAAGGCCACGGGAATAAGATGCCGGTCAGAAGAAGAGGGTCTGCAGTGAGCAGAAAGAGGGGCTTGTACACGCTGGTACGTAACACACACGGTGCAAGCCGGGGTGGCCTGCTGCACAGTCAGCTTTTTTACATCTCTCCAGCGTGATGCTTTGAGTGGGCCTGGGTTCACCAGGCTGCCTGGAAGTGCTCTGGGATAGAGGGTCCCAGAAAGCATCCCTGGATGGCCATGATCTCTGCTAGCCAGAACACAGGCACTCTCTGTCCCCTGGCTGGAGTTCATATCAAACCAAGGCTTGTGGACGCCCAACAAAATAGTGTGGCAATTCCTGCCAGCTCTCCACCTTCCAAGATGTGAAGGAACCCTGGAAAATGCAGATGAGCAGAACCCCACGCACACGCAAGAGATGCTGATTGAAAAGGCATCAGTGGAGTTGGCTCCAGGCCTGTCCTTGGGGCAGGCAGACATGGGCTGTGGCTGCCACACATCTTGTGGTTTCCTCAAGGCTGCCCGGAGCATCAGCTTTCTAATTTCTCTCAAAACTCTCTGCCTGGCTTCCCCTCTACCTTTGATGGGGACACACATTTACCATATGGTGAAACCACACCAGCACCCAGTGAAAGCGCTCTGGAGACAGCCTGTGGTGTGGGAAACATTGCTCCCAACCCCACCGCTCCTGATCCCCTCCCTGGGGGCAGGCAAGGGGCTGGCAGAGCATGGCCACATCCCTTGGCTGCCAGTGATGCTCCTTGTTAACGCTCCGCCGTTATTTCACAGCAGCCAAACGGTTCATTTGGCTCTCGCTGCCTGCTCCTCCATTAATCACCCGCTTGTTTGCAGCCCGGCAGCTTTGCCGATGCCACCGAGGAGACAGCACGAGCGCTGGAAAAATGGATCCAGTGGCATTTTACGTGCTGGCAGGAGCAGCAGCAGCTGGGAACTGAACACCATGTGGTGCTGAGCTCCCCCACCCCTGCAGGGCCAGGGGCTGCTGAGGCACCCACCCAGCCTCACCGCCAGGACTGGGGGTCAGGGGGACAGTCCCACACTGAAATATGAGTGGGTGAGCACTCCAGAGGAAGGTCGCTCTGCCAAAATGATCCGGGAACACCACCCCTGAGCACCAGGGCCCCATCACCACAGCAGGATGGCACTCCCCACCCGTTGAGAAACCACAGCCCACCTCACCTGTTTCCATTGAAGGTTGTTTTGTAATCCCCGGGCGAGTGCAACGTGTCCTCTGCATAGACGGGCACGGGGGTCCGGACGCACTCGTGGGAGCACTGCAGCGTCTCGTTGTAGGCGGTGAAGATGTCGAGGGCGCTGGGCACGCGGGCAGGGGCAAAGTCAGTCAGGTTCTGGCAACTCTCCTCCTGCTGGTCCAGCTTGCGTTGGTGGCTGTTGCGCCGCGGGCGCCCGCTCTGCGCGCAGCTGGGAGTGGGGGAGAGAGAATCAGACAGTCATGGGGTGGTCTGGGTTGGAAGGGACCTCAAAAACCCTCCAGTTCCATCCCCCTGCCATAGGCAGAGATGCTTTCCACTAGATTAGGCTGTTCCAAGCTGTCCAACCTGGCTTTGGACACTTCCAGGGATGGGGCAGCGACAGCTTCTCTGGGCAGCCTGTGCTAGGGCTTCAACACCCTCATAGGAAAGAAATTTCCCCTAAGATCTAATCTAAGTCTTCCTTTTAGTTGAAACCCATTCCCCTTGTCCCATTCCACTGTTTGCTTGTGTAATGCCCTCCATCATTTTTATAAGTCTGTTAGGGCCTGAAAGGCCAAAGCAGAAGGGACAGGAGGCACAGTGCGTCCCTGAAACCTGGCAGGGGAACTCACCTGATTGACCAGACATTACAGATTGCTCAATACTAGATTAGAATTCAGAAATTCCAATTCCAATACAGAGTTGGAAAGATCAGCCACAAGCAGTCATTTGGCACGGTGCTTTTTTTCAAGAATCAAATTTACATTTTAGACACAAGCTTTTTCCCATCAGAGGAATGACTTAATGAGTCACACATTTGTACCTGCAGGAAGCAAAAGCCTTTTCTTAAGTGAATATATGTAGGTGAGAACAATGAAATGAAACCCTTTCCATTTGGGAGACAACAACAGGTTGGAACTTCTCAGGATAAATGAGCTCAGGACCTGGTGTGACACAGCAGAGGGATGGCTGGCAGGGCAGCCCTGCTCTCCAGGGGCTCCTCCAGCTCCGGAGGCTTCATCAGGATCTCGTGGCTGCACAACACTTCTGGCTCAGTACATCAGAGACAAGGAGAACCCCAGCTCGCAGGAGCCACCCTCAATCAGCCTGGTCCTATTTCAGGGTCTAGACACTGATTTAATTAAGATGCCACTTTTTCCAGATGGGATTGACAGCGCCTTGCGGAATCCTGGAGTTTTGGGAGGTGGCAGCTCTGAGGGCGGTGGGAGCTGGGGATGCCAGCACTGTCTGTGGAGGAGCAACCCTGGGGACAGGAGCGTGGGGCTCTGCTGGGAGCGACGCTGGCCGGGGTGGCAACATCTGCCAGCAGCGGGGCACTGCCGGCTCCGCTCGGGTTGATGCAACTGACAGAGACAGCCCTAAACCAACTGCTGTCTCCCCACAACACGTCTGCAGGAGGAGCGGTGACGAGAAGGATGCTGGCTTGGCACGCAGCCATCGCTCACCCATCCTGCTCGGGGGGCACAAACGCCAGCCAAAGGACGGGGACGGTGACAGTGTCCCCGCTGGGGACGGGGACAGAGCGTGTGATGTGGGTCAGCCCTGCCACGGAGCACCCGCATGCAGCCCAGGGTCACCCAACGAACTGAGGCAGTTTGGTTAGAGTTGAGCAAACTCCCAGATACTGTTTCTTCACCTAGGACACACTCGGGTGATGCCCATGCTCCCCTGCTGAGGATTTTCTCTGGTGATTTCTCAATTTCACTTACTGTAAAGCGTTTCTATTCTACACCGATCACTGGATTTATTTTTTCCCCTTTTTGGCTTCAGCAGCAGTTACTGAGCTGTTCTGCCAAGCTCTGGTCAGCTGGATCAATGACTCGTACTGCTCACTGCTGCGACTGGAGACAAATCCCACAAGTGTTTTATAAACTATTTTCCCTGCTCCTTCACCGAAACACTGCGGCACCCAGGGAAGTTTAGTGAATTAAATCCCACTTGAGCTACAGGAGGGAGTGTCACTGCCTGCTCCCCAAAGCAAGTTCAGCTGTGAGGCCAGAACTTTTGGTCAGCTGCTGCGCCATATAATGGCTTTGCCAAGATGAAGATGCCTCCATAGCCCTGCAAAGGGCTTCTCCTCTCATCCCAGTTAGCCAGCAGGCTCCTCATCACCCTGGTGTTGTAATTGCCTCCTGGCTGCAGGAATCGATTTGCTGCAGCACCCACGCAGAGCTCGGCCAGGCCAGAGGGGAGAGCCATGCTCTCCCCCCGGCCCCGTGCTGCAGCCGTGTCGCTATGCCAGCAACGCTGACCTCAAAGTAGGCCAGTTTCCCTGGGAAAATAGGTAAAGTGAGGAGTGCCTGGAGCGAAAGCTAACCTATTTTGCCATACGCCCAGCCATGCTGAGAGAATAAACGGGAGCAAATGAAGCTGGAGGAGCACAGCAGTGCCCTGGGGGTTGGGGCATGCTACAAACCATGGCACCTGAGGGGCTTCGAAGGTGCCCTTCCATCCCTGGGGTCCCAGGGAAGGGCAGGAGATGCAGCTTGCTTCTTGCCAAGCCAGGCTGTGGATTTTAGGAGCAGCATCAAAGTTCCGTAGGGAAGGTGGCGGAGGAGTTGCCTCCGGCACTGGGCAGATCCTGGGAACACCCGCTGTGGCCCAACACATGGCTCTGACCTCTCCAGGTGGCATCGTGCTGAGGCACTCAGCCCTGAAGCAGCAATGCACACGTGTCCCATGAGACTTGTCCACCCAACCCCAGCCACATGCTGGTCCCCAAAGCCACTGGCTAGGTGGTGTGAGGTGGGGAAGCTGCGAGGGC
The DNA here is from genome assembly GCA_008694505.1 of Cyanoderma ruficeps. Taxonomy (NCBI): domain Eukaryota; kingdom Metazoa; phylum Chordata; class Aves; order Passeriformes; family Timaliidae; genus Cyanoderma; species Cyanoderma ruficeps. Next base: position 3,146,574 of record VZDJ01000034.1, read on the forward strand.
ACAGCTGAACCCTGGCGCACTAACCTCCTTTGGAGCTTTTGGTGTAAACCCAGCGTTTTCTCCTGCAATGCCTTTCCAAAACTATCCTGGCAGGTGCCACGGGCTTTGGCACCTGCAGTGGGATGGACACCTCCCCACCCCACCCTGTGCCCATCCCACGCCACCCCCCAAGCCAAGCAGAGCAGGAGGGACCTTACCAGTTTTTTAAGACAAGAGTTGTTATCAGCGCAGCTATGACCATGATGAGGGACACGGTAATAGTGATTATCTGATGAACTGCCAGACCTGCAGACAGAAGAAAAGAGACAGTGGGGATGGGAACTGAGGGGACCCCGGCAGAGCCCCCCTCCCCACACAGCCCCCCACCACCCCCTCCCAGCCCTTCCCAGCGTGAGGCCACACACAGCCCCCGGCAGCGGTGCCACAATCCCCTCTGCTGCCTTACACAAAATAATCTGTAAGCCAGGCTCCTCATTTCCTATCCTCTCAAGTATGTTCCTTGTCAGCCTGAATTAGGCACGAAGAACGGAAGAGAAGTGAAGACGTCTCCCCTCTGGGACAGAAAGGGAGACGAATGCAGCCTTGCACCGGGTGCGGGATTCACCAGGGATAATAATTACGGCACTGACGGCTGCTCGCTTTGCAGGTCGGGTGGGCTCATTTCCCCCTCTTCACCTTCCACGGGGTATCATTTTGGCTCGTGGATCATTCCTAATGAGCAGTTTGGAAACAAAAGCAGCTCGCTGTACACTATGTTTGTGATTTTGTGCTGCCTTACAGTTGCAATTTCATAATGAAATGATTTTTCCTGGCTGCAGCCCAAGGATGTGCTATTTTTCACAAACAGATGTTGCAGCTCCTGATGGATGGTAGTTTTAATAAATAAATAAGTCTCAGAATGACAGGAAAATAAGCAGTTTTATATATATATCCGTATGCGTCTGTGGCAAGGATGGCGTCAGTGCCAGGGCTACAGCTCAGCTGGAGCTGGGGGTGCCTGGGGGCCACTGGGCATCACTGGGGCATCCACTGCTCTGTGGGGAAGGATCCACTTGTGGCCCCCATGCTGGCAGGGTGGGCAGCAGCCAATTCCAGCCAGAGCCAGAGCTCACTCCTCGGCTGCTCCACCTCTGGGATTCATCTCCCAGGGGAATTCACAGGGAAAACACCACAGTGGGAGGCTGCCCACCTCCCACTGGCACCCCACCTCCTGAAGGTGAGGCCCGGAGAAAGAGTTCTGGCCCCACGCTCTGAGTCCCCAGAGGGTGGTGACGATGGGATCGTGTCCTGACGGGCCCGGGGAGCGCGGTGGCAGCTCGTGCCCACGCGTGCCAGGTCAGCAGTGACGCCCACCCTGGCAGCAGCCAGCCCGGCTGCACCCTGCACGGCAGTCTTGGAGCAGCTCCCAGTGGGACGCTGCTGAAAAAGATAAAAGGAAAGAGTCTAAAAATAAAATCAAACCAGCCCAGTGCCCGATTCCTTTGAAAACAGAAGCGGAGTCAGGGACGAGACCTTCTGCAACACTGGGAGCTGAGGCAGTGGTGGCAGGGCCACGGGAGAACCTAATGATGCAATTAGTCCTTGCATTTACGTAATGGGAAAGGCACAGGCAGAACAGATTGCAGGTGGCTGAGCACTGGGAAGGATGGCAGCTCCTCAGAGCAGGACACATGGATTTAAGAAAGGCTGGATAATTTTAGACTCCATCACACACATAAGTTGCCATATGTACCGGCACAGCAAAGTTCTTTTGCATCATGTATTAATTCTGCACCAGAAGCCAGGGGGGATTTCAGGGGGACAGGAGATCTTGTCTCAATGGTGGTGATGGACAGAGGGAAGGGACCCAACAGGTGGCCCGCGACGGTTCCCTGGAAAGCCCCATAGCAATACCTGCTGCAATAAACACTACCAGGTCTTTATTCCTAATTTACTAATATATAAAATCCTTTCCTCTAGGCCCTGAAAGAATGTAGGGCCATACGGAGCAAGATCAAGCAAATATCCCATCTATGAGGGGTGGGGTTAATGGGTGCGGCACCCTTTGAGAGGGGAACGCCCTGTAAGGGAGATAAAGCACCCTGAGGGTGAGGTGAGATGGAGAGAGATGCTGCCAAGGGCAAAGCAGTATTTTAGATACAGCCCTCGAAGCCCAACTGGATGGAGGAAGGGAACTTGGAAGCTAAAATCAATAGCTCATAGAGCAAAATCATCCTCCTCCTCCGGTGTAGGAGGCTGCCTGGCACAGGCATAACTCCCCATGAGAGCCTGTGCGCCCAGAGAGAGACCCTGGGAGCAGGGATTACAGTGCCTGGGTTTTGTTTGCTCATCTCCATGGCAAAAGCTCCGATCCCAGCGGGTCACAGAACCCGGCGGCCACGTAATTACACGTTATTAACCGTGGAAACAGCGAGCTGCAGGGAGGGCAGCGGCGGGCGCGGGAGCGCGGGGAGGGACACCCGGCACCGGCCCCGCACCTGGAACGCCTCAGCCCCGCGAGGGCCCGGCGAGGGCTCCCCCTGCCAAGGCTTTTACCAGGCAATTTGACGCAGTGACCATTTAACTGGAGGGTAATTACAGGAGAAGTATTTAATGGAGCCGAAAGTGTGTCCAAGCCTCTGCGCTTCTGCTAGTGCAGCAGAATTCCGCGTGCCGCCTGCCAGGAGGGAAAGCTCTTCAAAGGCGCTCTCTGAACCCTCGGAAATGCTGAAATATCTCTGGGTTTTTCCACTCACGTGCCATCCTACTCTGCTCTCTCTGGGGCCTATAATCTCCCCCGTGGGGGGAGAGGGGCCACAGAATCCCAGCAGGCAGTACAACCCAGCTCTCGATTCCCCATATCCCAGGCAAAACCTCAATCTTCTCGGAGCAAACCAATGCCAGGGCTTTTTTTTTTTTTTTTTATCTGTTATTTTAAAGACCATATATTTGCTGCTGAGATGAAAGTGCTGAGGTTTGGCCTTTCTGGCCACCTTTTTGAAACGGCTCCCGGACAGCTCTGCATCAATGGAATTAATTCCATGAGAAAATCCATTTGAGACTAATGTCTTGCTACTGCAGGAGCACGCAATGGCAGCGAACAGGAGATATAAGCTCTTAATTAAAAACAAAGAGAACCTCTATCCCCCAAGGCCTTTATTTCAACAGCTCTGGTTAGGGAGCCTGTATTTTTCATTTTCCCAATAAAAACAGCTACAAGCTGCAACTCTTTGAAGACCCTCGTCATGGCCTTGAAGCTGCATAAAATTAGAAAAAGGAGAAAACAGCTCTATTTCATTTGAAAGGGAGAAAACTGGAGTTACTTTTACGGGCCGGATATGGCTACCTCCAGTCTCTTCCCACACATATGCTGTGTGGATCTCCCTCTCCTCAGCATCTCATCCTCATCCCCGCCACGAGTCTCCTTCCTCTGTTCTCGCATGCCCTGAGCACCAGGATGCCAATGCCTCCTCCTGAGCACTGTGGAGAAGCTGGGGCAAAGCGGCTGGACTCAAGAGGCTTTACGGCTTCCCCAGGCATCAGAAATCACATCTGAGCCCCAAAAGCCTCATCCCCTGATAAAGCTGCTTGCGGACAAAACAATTCAATCAGGAGTGTGGTGTGGCCTCCCTGCTGCCACCACTGGCCTTTCCCAGGGGGGATCAGCCAGATTTGGCCGTAACATGAACCTACTGCTGGTTAATAGCTTGTAAGGGAAATAATTTACAAAAGCCACAAGGGTCTGATACAGGGGAGGAGACACAGCAGAAGCTGTCTTGAAAAGCCTTGTTACAGTGCACAGCCAGTTCCTCAGCTGCCCAATCCACCGCACCACAAACTGCCTCGGGTCTGCTCTTCCCAACACCTTCTTGCTGGCAAAGTTGGGGTCAGCAAAGCTGCTTGGCTTTCCACCTGGTAAATCAGTGATCTCGCTGAAACCCAGCCCAGGGAGTGTTAGTCATCCTGAGGTGAAAATGCAGCTTTTCAGAAAAAAAACCCACCAAGGTTCCTGGTAACTTCCTGGTATTTTGAGCTGGACTGATGAAAGAAGCTGCTGCAGCTGTGAAATGTTCTTGCCAAGAAGGAAGATCCTGGAGGCTTATGCTAAAGACACTAGGACTTATCTTCTCAGGTGTTACAGCAAATATCACTGAGCAATAAATACTTGGAGAGCAGCAGAGGAGAGTTTCTGGCTCACTGAGACACGTGTGGGAGGATGTGCACAGGCATGTTCGCCATCCGTGCATGCCGGGGAGTGTCCCATCTCCCTGGCAGGGACAGTTCAGCTGATGGCCACACTCCTTCCTTGCTTCCACCGTCATCCTCCACCCTTCAGGAGAACTGCAGCTGATGCATGGCCCTAAAACAGATCCTTTGGGCAGCTCCCAGGAAGGGTAACTGGTGGTGCCAGCCCAGGAGATGCCATCCAGCTCCTTCACCTCCTCTCCGTCCCCCAGCTGCGGCAGCTCTCCACGCCTCAGCATGGTGGATCAAAAAGATGGCTCCATCCTCACTGTCCAGGGTTTTCTTTTAAACACATTTTATCTTTAATTAATTCCTTTGAAGCCTTTTGCATCTACTATCTCCTCGCCTCCAGCACCCCCCTACTGCACCCTCTTTCTGGAGGCAGGGTCATCACCAGCGGGAAGCAACACCTCTACTACTATTTATTCCTGATACGTTGCTGGCTGGTGGAGGAGAGGGGGTGGTGAGTGGCCTGGGGCCACCACCAGCTCAGATCCAGCTGCCAACACCCACACGGGGCCCCCACCTTACCCGAGGAGAACCCCAGCCCTGGTGTAGGGGTGTCCCTGAGCATCAGCTCTGCCACAAGCTCACCGAGCACGGTGCCAAATGCGCCGCGACTGGCCATCAAACAGCACTAAGAGCAGCAGACAGCACATGGAGTTTTCTGCCTTATAAAGCACTTAAAGGTTTAATTAAAGACGGCTTTATCCTAAAGCTCCTGAAAGGAGCCTCGGACAAACCAGCAAGTGCAATTCCTGCCTCGCTCTGACAGCTCTGATTCATTCCACTCCTCTCTGCTTTGGCTGAGGCTGCGGGACCTGGGGATGCTCTGCCTTGGTGGGGGAGCCCAGCCCACGTGGAGAGTGCCCGGTGAAAGCTCCTCACAGCCCTTCCCACTTCCAGCATGCTGGAATTTTAATTATTCCTCTCTTTCCCTGCTCCAGAGTAAAATGATTATGACAGCCCTGAAGAAGGAAGCACATTTTTGAAAAGCACAAGCATAAATTACGCCTGAGTGAACATCTTGCCTGCCCAGTTGATGCCAGCAGTGCTGTGCCGTGCGGCAGGGGTGGCACCGGGACAGGAACACCTGAGCTGCAGGTCACCTGAACCCCCATGGCAGCACCCACCGGGCCAGGGCACGCCCCAGCCTCTGCTCTCATCCCAAGCATTATCTGCCATCACTCCTCTGCTGCCTCTCCTGCCTGTGAGCCGAGTAATTCCTATTCCAGGGGAATTTTTTTAAGCCTGTTTTTGCTGTCAGTGGCTCACGGAGGCATTGTTTCTGGCTTTTTTTCTCTCGTTTCTCAGCGAGGAGGAAGGGGGGCGAGAGGAAGATCTGACAGAGCAGAGCTGCTCCCATTGCTCATCTCAGTGAGCACTGCTGCCTCTGCTGAAGTGAAGTGATTGTTTTTAACGCCCTGTGAGCACCCCCAAGGAGCCTACGGTCCCACAAGAATCACCAGGGACCCAGAGGCAAAGCACGGAGGGATACAAGGACACAGCACAGCAGGGACACGGGGGCAGCAGCACAACAGTGGCCACCTGCTCCGATGGAATCCAGCATGGGGGATCTGCGTGGCTCCAGGAGCCCTGGGACAGCTCCGCCAGCTCCTGGAGTGACTCCAGCTCCTGTAGGTGCCACACACAGGTGGCTCCACCCTGACCCCCCAGGCACGTGCTGGGGACAGCTGAGGGACCAGAGGCAGTGAGAGCAGCACCGCATCTGCCGCGGGCTCCCGTCAAGGTGCCTCACCAGACAGGGACTGGCAATGCTCGCTGAGGCAAATAAACCATACAGGCGAGTTACCTCATCCTCATTTGTAGCCATATGTTTTTCCCAGCAGAGAACAAACACTTCCAGCCGCTACAGCTTATATAACAGAGTGGAGCAGGGCTGGGAAGCTGCACGGCTTCGCACAGGCGCCGCACCAGCAAAACTGGCACGGGCACGGACCCTGCTTTGAGAGAGTGTCGGCTGCTCGCTCTCAAAACGCTGTCCCGAGGCACAGCAGGGGCATGGAGCTCCCACTGGGAGCATACTGAGAGCTCTCTTGGGTGCTAGCGCTGGAAGGAAAAGAGGATGTGGAGCCCAGGAACTTTTCAATTGAGGGTGGATGAGCAGGGATCAAACAGGGCCTTTAGACCCAGGAAGGAGTTTATCACATTCACTGCTTGAAGAGAAGTTAATTAGCAAAAACTCCGATTCTGGAGAAAGCCTCTAATGAGAGCTAAAGCCTGCAGATTAAAGCATTTGGCCCCCTGGGAGCTGCCAGGGCTGCATCTCCCATTGTTCTGCGGCCACGAAGGACAGAAGTGGTGGCACTGGCAGGTGGGTGGCATCACTGTCAGCTCAACTTTGCCTAAACAAGGCAGCCCACTCCATTAAATCCCAGAGGCCCAGCACATGCCAGGAGCAGTCCTCCCACAGCTGGTGCAGGCAGAGGGGCTCCTGCAGCTGGCTGATGGCAACAAGTCCACTGGACCCCACCCTCCTGGACTGGGTGATGCCACTGAGGCCAAAGGCACTGACCACAGCAGGTCTGGGGAGACCAGGCAGATGCTCTCATCATGCAGAGAGCAGCAAAAGCCACAGCCCTTATCGATACTCCCTTGCTGATCTATCCAGCCAATTCCAGGGTTTTGTAAAAGGTGTGTAGGCTGGGAGTTATTTCTCGACTATAAATAACTCCTTTAAGTCAGGAACAACATTCTGGCTGCATCGTCTCTTTCTGCCAAGCAGGGCAGGCTGGATAAATTAATTGGGATTAAGATTAGGCCATAAAATTCCTTTTCATTTCGACTAGAAAATCGCAGTGGGCTCAAAGCAGTTGATGCACAGTGAGTAAATTCTGTAAACTATCCACCGGTATCCCACGGTTTAATATCAGCAATAACAAATATAATTTGCAATAAATGGGAAGCAGCTTTCCCATCCATGTCCACACAGCAGCCAGCGCTGGGGGAAGGCATTGCTGTGCCGAGCGTGGTGCTCGGCGCGGTTACGGGAGATGGGCTGTGGATGGAGACGGTAATGGGAAAGCACAGCAAGTGGTTGGAAAACGCCTCGGATAAAAGCGATAATCAGCGCTGCCATTCTCCTCCGAGCGCTCGTTTAATGTCACACTAACTCCTGTCCCAGGCAGCGCTGCCACCGGGACACTCGTACCGCGGGGTGAACGCTCTGCAGCCCTCCTGATGTCCCCGCCACCTCCCCGGACCCCCGGCAGAGCCTACCTGTGCTGTCTCCCAGCCCACGCGGCGGGCGAGCGTCCTTGCCTCCGCTGCTGTGTCCGGCGGCCGGCTCGGCCGTGCTGCTGCGGCCGGAGCCGCTGCGGGGCACGTCCCCGCCGGGCGCGGGAGCCGCGGTGCTGGGAGGCACGCGGGGCGGCGTGGCGGCCGTGACAGAGGTGGCAGCGGCGGCAGTGGTGGTGGCGGTGGNNNGGGCAGCGTGCTGCTCTCCAGGGAGTCCTCCTCGCCCGTGGGGCCCCAGACGATGACCTCGGGCAGCGCCGTGGGCCGCCCGTCCCTTGGGGCGAAGCCGCGGCCGCGCAGGTGCCGCCGGCCCCTCCGGGAGCGCGGCCGGCGCAGGGGGCGGCCGGGGGGCAGTGGGGCAGCGGGGGGCGGCCGGCGGGAGCGGGGTCTCTGCAGAGGGGGCGCGGGGGCGCAGGTCCAGGGGGGGCCGGGGCGTTGCAGCTCCTCCCCGCTCCCCGTGCCCCACAGCGAGCCACGGGACAGTCTGTGCCGGAGCGCCGGCCGTGGCGAGAGCCTCCCCGCAGCGCCGGTGGCTGGGGGCTGGCAGCTGGCAAGGTCCATGGCTAGGTGGAACATGGCTATTAAAATCCAAGCATGGCTTCCGAGCGGGCAACCTGACCTGTGGACAGACAGGGACTGTGTTAGAAGGTCAGTGGGGCAACGCCGCTCTCCCTCTCAGCATGGCACACCCTCGATCTGAGCCCAGCCACCCAAAACATCCCCCAGCTCCACGGGTGTCATCGTCCTTCCTGGTTCTCCAGCCAGAGTCCCCCAAAACGGCATCATAGGGCACACTCCACCCCCGCCCCCTGAAAACTACCACCACCAACATGGCAGGCTGCGGATCTCCATTCACAACCGTGACTTTTCAGTTGGTCTGGGAATGTTGGGAATGACCTGAGGATGGGTTTTACCAGGAAACACCCTGGAGGAGCGGCCAGTGCCTGCTTTGCCCAAACCCAGCCCTTCTGGGTGAATTATCCAAAGCAGACGGCCCAGCGGAACTCCAGCAGCACAAGCTTTGACTCCAGGGACACTGAGATGCAGGTGTATCAGAGAGCCCATCCCTTGCTTCCCAAGCCCACAGGCAGCATGATGAATCCCTCAAAGGGCTGGAGCAGCCAAGTCCATGAGCTCTTGTGTTCACACGTGCAGCCCATCTCCCACCATGCCCGTCACCCACACTGCAGCAGGAACATCCTTCCATGGAGCACGGCACCTCGCCTCCCATGCCGTGGGGCACGCAAGCTGAACACGACCCTGCAGCACGGGGAGGGCAGGAGGAGCAGCTCCTTTTGCTTCCCTTTGTGCCACAGAGCAGCTGGAACACCCCTGAGCTGCTGGCAGCTTCAGCAGTTATAATTTTGCTTTCATGTCACCGTCACATCACGTCACAGCCCTCTCCCTTCCCCAGTGGCACCGCACCGAGGCTCTGCTCCCCTCATATCATATCATCTCCTCTGATAGGCAAATTTTTCATTTTTTTCCTCCCCTCCCACCCTGGAAAAAAAATAATCGTTAGGCCGAAGCCCCAAAAATCTTTACTCCGTTTTACTCAGCTTTTACACGAGAAAGAGTTTTGTCGAACTCAGCAGGAGTTAATGAGAGCTTTACATGGCTAAACGGGCTAATCCTCTGCAGCGGCGCCGCACAGTCCTTGGGAGCACGACAGAATGTGCATCTGGTTGACAGAAGCATTTGTACACTCCCTCTGTGCGTGAGCAAGCGAAGCTAAAGGAGCTGACCTGGATACTCCCAGGCACAGGCTTTTTCTGCTCAGAGGATCTCTGCTTTTTTCCTAATTGGGTATTTTTTCAAAGCGTAACAACATTTATTTTGGGGAGGGAGAAGGCAACGCAAGGAAAGAGCGCAGAAGGAGAAAGGGAAGAGCCAGAAACAGACAACAGAAACCAAAATAGTTCAGGCTGGGGGAGGAAGGATTTCAAGGCTTCAAAAAACCACAAACCACCCAAACTGTCGTGGTGGTGGTGGGTTTTTTTAGAGGCCGACAGAGTGGTGGCAGCACGAAGAGTGTCCCCCACGTGCTGTAGGCAGTGCCGTGCTTCCACTGGTGAGGAGCCACAAGCTCGTGCTCCAGCCGGATCATCAGCCACAGACTCACCTTTGCAATGCTCAGGATCACTCCTGTAGTGTGTCAGACTTGATTTCAGCCTCTGCCCAACGCCCCAGCATCACCTGAAACATCTCCTTGCAAGGAAGGAAACGTGCTGGGCACCTCCTGACACGTCGCTCACCCCAGGTGCCACCTCTCACCACCTCTGTGCCCACCCCCAGACCTCATCCCAGCTCTCTGTGTTGCTCACACTCAGAGCTTTTATGAACAGCTGCTGAACAGAGCAAGGGAAGATGTGCCCAGCCCAAACTTGGTGCTCGCTGCATTCGAGCCACTGCCTGGGAACTTCTGAAAGACAAAATGCTGGTCCTTGGTGCTTGGGATTGGCAGCTCACAGGATAAAGAGCTGTTCACCCATGCTTCCATCTCCTCCTGTCTCCTTGTGACATTTCAGGATGCAGTGATGGCAGCATGAACTTGCAGGGGCTTGCTCCTGCAGCACCTGCCCAGCGTGGCTGCATCATTCTGCAGCACCAGGAGATGTGTGGGCAGAGACAACATCCAACCCTTGTCTTCCCCTGGGTCATGCTGGAAAGTTGTGTCCCAGCATGCCCAGGCAGCAGCGGTGACACCCAGCACCAGAGTGTCCCTCACTCCTGCCACTGCTCCTCAGGCCAAAGGCTCTGGGATGGAGATGGACACAGTAAGGGACACCCAGATGGGGCAGATCCCAGTCTGCCCCGGGGACAGCTTGGGTCACCCTCCTACCAACGTCCCGTCAAGTGATGCCACCCAAGGGGCTGTCACCCCGGGAGTGTCCCACCACGCTGGCTAGCGTGTCCCCAGGAGATGGCTTCAGGGACAGAAGCAGCGAGTCCGGTTACCTCGGAGGAATTTTGCGTGGCATGCGATCTTCTGAGGGCTTTGCAACAACAGATAAGAGCAAGTGTCCTTCAGAATAAATAGCAGCGTGTAGGAGTTGTCGTTGTCCTGGCAACGCAGCGTGATGTGCCCGGCGCGGCGGCGGGGATGGATGCGGCAGCGCGTGGTGCGGCCAGAGGCAGGACCACCCGGCCCTCCCCTGCCACCCCCGCCCCCGCCCCACACCAGCGCCCTGCCAAGGCTGCCAGCGGGAGTGACACGTCCCGAAGGACACCCCGGGAGCGGGGATACATCCCGCCCGGATCTCCTGTCACCTTGTCCTTGCCCCAGAAAACCTGGGCTGTCCCAGGAGAGCCCGCTGCGGCTGGCACAGCGCGGCCCGGCACAGCGCCCCGGGAGTCCCCGCGCCTCCGCCTCCCTGTCACCCAAACAGGCAGGAGAGCACCGAGCGCCTCTCGGGAGCGCCAGCACAAAGTCACCGCTGCTCGGAGGCCGGGAGGGCGTTCCTGCTTTGCCGAGACATCAAACAGCTCAAACGCCTCTCCAATGGCACGAGCTGCTCCTCGGGGACAGCAGAGCGGAGGCAGAGGACCCTGTGCTGCTCCCAGTGCACGGGATAACTCCCTGACCGCACCCAAAGGGGGGCTCTGGCGTAGGGGAGGGAACACATCATCCAGACCCACACATTGCCTCGATCTGCCTCGGTTTGGGGGCAGGGAGCCAGCCCTGGCTGGAGGTACACGTGGGCTCGAGGGATGCATCGGGCAGGGCTGTGGTTACGCTCCTCACTCAGGAATCAGGGCTTTGGTTGTTCCTCAGCCCCCTACAAGCACACACAACCTATTTTGCAAAGAAATTTGAGGAGCGTGGGCAATTTTCACATTACTTCTTTTCCCATCTTGAAGGTAAATGGGAACGTCATCCCAAAATACTGTTCAAACTCCAGGAAAAACTCAATAAAACTCTGAAACTGGGTTAGATAAAGGAGCGCAGAGCAGATGTATTTGAGAAAATGAAATCCTGTCCTTGATCTCCTCATCCCAGGCCTTGGCTCTCACCAGCCACAAATCCGCTCCCTTCGCTCCATGGATGGTGAGTTGGCTGTGCTTGCACACAGGAAATGGGACTCCTGCAAGTATTTACCTGCAAGAAGCATGAGAGCAGATTTCAAAGAGCCTGCTGGGCTAATGACATGGATCAGGCACACCAGACATTCCGGGACTATTTCCTGAGCCCATCCGAGCCCATCCTGCTTCCAAAGGTGATGGAACAGTGGGTGTTGCGCTGAAGCCACCACAGCCTCCGCACCCAACACACGTTTCAGAGTTTTCCCCTGTGTGAAGCCCCTTCCTGAATCTTTCCAGGTGCAGCCGTGTGCTTTGAAGAGGAGGACAGTTGGCACTCGAGAGAGAGATTAATTTCAAGGATGCTGGAGGACGTGAGCTCACTGAGGTCCTCGGCAGTGGGGAAGAGACTGCCCTGGAACTTGGCTGCTCCTACTGTGCACATGGTACCGACCTCCACTTGCAGGGAGGGAAAGCAGGAACATCCAGCATGGAGTGGGACAGAACAACCCCTGCTCCAGGGCCTGAGAACCCTCAGGGGTGGCAGCACCTCAGGCAACCCTGATACTGCAGACAGGACATGGATTAATCCAGTGCACCCGCTGTGCTCCCAGAACCCCCCGGCTCTGGTAATGTGTCTGAAAATTAACTGGGATCACAGCTCTGACAATCATCAAACCACCACCCGTCAGCACTAACCCACTTCCCCAAAGCCTCAAAGGCTCACTCGAGTGCAGTCCCTTTCATAAGGTCCTTTTTTGCTCTCCAGCATCAGCCCCTTTCTCCCGTGCCTGTGGAGACACTTCACAGGAGCATTAACTGTAGAATAGGCTGATTTTTAATGCAGAATTATACAAATGGAGCCATTCTTCCATTTCATGCCTCCTGTTAGGTAATCTATCGGTATTGCACAGGGAATCAAGGTTATGTCCTTGTTGGGGTGATTTACAAACTCTGAGCATTTCATATCTCCGAACACCAAGCGAGGCAAGGACAGAAATATTCCTGTGAATGCCTGGAGCAGGAGTCGTGGTCAGAGAGTTGGGGTGATGTTTCCTTGACCCAGGCAAGACAAGACAGGAAATCAGGCACCACGCTCTAGGAAAAGCATCCTTGGCAGCGTGGCTGCGTGTCCTACAAAGGCATTTGGAGCAGGGCAGGTTATGAGAGTACGTGCAGGAACTCACTGGCTTCATACGGAATAGAACGAGGCCGCTGCATCCCAGTGGGTGACTTTCACACTGGAGCAGGAAGAAGAGGGGAAAACTTCAGTGGCAGATACTTGGCCCGCGATTGTGTGTCCTCGCTGAGGTGGGGACTGCAGCCGCCGCCGCAGCCGCTCTCCTCTCCGTCCCGCTGTCCTGTGTGATGATCCCTGCAGTGCAGCGACTGTCCTTTGTTGTCACACTACCAGCCATCACCATGGAAATGGAGCATCGCCCTTCTGCACTCTGGGCTGGATCGGGACTCTCCCCAGGGCTGTGAGGAGGGGAGATGCGCCAGCCCATGTGAGGGTGGCATGGATGAGTGCCAAAAGGCAGGTGGCAAGTTATGGCACAGGATCAGCAGGTGACCTCATGTACCACTCCCACATGGTGTCCACCATGTCCCACCCCACACACCAGGCAGCAGCAGCACCAGGGAGACCTCTCTCCTGAGCCACGTTCTGCTGTGAGATGAGTTTTTCTGATCCCAGACCCAATGGGAACCAGAAGCATACAAGCCACTGCGCCATCTGTAGCCCCAACTTCTTCCCAGGTAATTATAAATTTGTGAAAATATGGCTGCCAAATTCTTTAAAGCCAGGACTGGGACTTAAGGCACAAAGGCTGACACACAGTAGCACCTAAGTAAATTAAATGTGCCACATCACTACCTATCTATATTACAGTCCTGAGCTTCAGGATTACCTGCTAATAAAAGTGATATTTAAAACAAGTCCTAAGTTCCTCCGCTGCCCCCTTCTCCCCACAAGTAATTAAACTGACGCCGCTTCCCGCGGCGGAGGGGATGGGATTTATCATGGAGGGAAATCAGCAGAGGGTGAAATAGGTTGAATCCTCCCCGCCACGCCGCTGCGGCCAGGCAGACAGCAAACACCCACTTCCCTGGGAAAACGGGGCAGAAAGGGGTTGGGTGGGGCTGGGAAGCCACGGGTCCCCCCAGGCTGGAAATGCCAAGACGGAGGCAGCTGGATCCATCCCTGGCTGTGCTTGGGGAGCCGTGAGAGTGGGGCAGGAGGGCGGCCGTGGTAGGGGGGAGCCACTCGCTCTTCTGCCTCTGCCTCGAGCTCACCCAGCTGCAAATAAACAATTTTACCATTTGAATAGCCGCGAGTGCGGAAGGCATAATTAATACCCAGCGGTACCATCAGCCAATGTGCTGATGCGGGAGGTGCAGCCCCTGCCAACGCCGGCAGCACAAAGCTCCGGCTCCGCAGCGCGGCCCCGGCTGCTCTCCCCTCCAGGCCCGTCCTTCGCCACAGGCAGAGGAAGGGCAAAGCCCCAGTGCAGGCACCTGGGGTTGGTGCTGGAGCCCACCAGCGCAGGACCTCTCCGATGCATCCCACGCCCACACCAAGATCAGACTCAGACTCATTGCTCATGGCAGAGCAATGTGGGGAAGAGTAAAAAGGAGCGGGCAGAGAGCAGGCACACGTGCCATCACCGCGAAGGCAAGAGCTGTGCCTAGTTGCTGCCCAAGTTAAAACCAGGCTTTAACCCTGAGTTTCAAGTTCAGTTCCCATTTTCAGATGTTTTAAAGAGACTGAAAGGACAAAAGGCCCAGTGCCTCCAGCCAGCCTGAGGATGAGTCTGAGAGCTAACACAGCGAGCTGGCCAGCACTGCCCATTATGGTCAACCCCACTTAGCTTAGCTCTAGAGAGGGCAGAGACTGCTTGAGAGAGTTTTCCCTGGTCATCAGGAATTCAAGGATTATTTCAGACAGGATTTGAAAAGTGCCAGGGAGGGAAGCCCAGAAGTTTGCATGCATCTTCAGACAAAAACATTTCTCTTGCAAATTTCTGTGCAAGTCCAGTGCTCGATAATTTACCTGTCACCACTCTGGCAGCAGGAGCTCTGAGCACAGTCTGGCTCCCCTGGGAAGACTCAGAGTGCTGCAGGTTCATCTGTCAGTGTAGCAAGACAGGTCTGAGCCAAGCCAGGGGATGAACTGCCTTGAGTGCTCCCCAAAGGGGTCAACACAGTGGCAAGCCCAGGCCCTGCATCCCTCCTGGCAAGGCAGAGTGGGGGTGTTCCTGGAGCATCCCTCCCAGTGGGCATGGGGCAAGTACCACTGGAGTATCTTCCCCCAGCAGCACGGCCTGTGCATCCCCTCAGTGGGCACAGCCTGGGTACCACCAGAGCATTTCCCTGTGTGGGCACAGCCCAGATATCATTGGAGCATCTACCCAGCACACACAGTGTGAGTACTACTAGAGCACCCCTCCCAGCAAACACAGTGTGAGTACCACCGGAGCATCCCCCTCAGCACACACGGTGTGAGTACCACCAGAGTACACCTCCCAGCAAGCATGGGGTGGTTACCACCGGAGCATCCCCCTCAGCACACACCGTATGGGTACCACTGGAGCATCCCCCTCAGCACACACAGTATGGGTACCACCGGAGCATCCCTCCCAGCACACACAGTGGTGGTACTGCTGGAGCATCCCCCTCAGCGGGCACAGCGGGGCCGTCACTTCCCCCGCCGCCGCCCGGCCGCCCCAGCCAACAAACACTGCGTGCATTTAGCGTGGCAGGGCCGGACAGTGGGGTGTTTCATCAACCCAGCAGCGATAACACTCGGCTTTTGTCCCTCCCGGATAAAGGGGGTTTGTGAGCACTGGCTTTCCAGCCCAAACTGGCACCTGTCGCCAACTTACCCCACTCGTCCCCCCCCTTGGGTTCCGCGCCAGCGCTGGGGACCAGGCAGCAGCAAGAGCTCCAGCTCAGACACAACTTGCTGGGAAGTTTCAGATTTCCAGATCCACCAAAATCTTGTCGAAGAGCCACAGCCTCAAGCTCTGCTCTTGCTGGTATTAAAAACAATCCATAAACTGAAGGAAGTCAGGGCTTTCCCCCCTCATTTCAGCTTTTACCTAAACCTCCTTGTGTATTCCACCTCCTCATACACACCACAGAATCGCTGCCCAGGATTTACATGCTGACGGCAACCAAGGAGGTCCTGGCACACGAGATGGTGCTGCCTTCTCCAGCACCGTCACAGCAGCGGAAAACACTCCCCCACGTACCAAAATCAGTCTGCTGAGGGAACAGGACTGCAACATACGTAGGAGCACGTTAAAACCAGAACTTAGAGATCATCCCTGGTGTTAGTTAATGCTGCCCACAATAAATAAGGCCAGTGGCTGAGCTGAGCGGTTCCCTGCTGTGGACACAGGCGCAGGCAGGACAGTGCACTTCCCCACAGCCGCCATCCAAGGAATTTCTGCTTTCCCTGCTTTGCTCGGGAATTTTCTTGTGCTGCCACACATCTGCCTCCTGTATGATCGACTGCAGGATGATCAGGCCTCCCCCTTGGATAAAAGGACTGCATTGGTGTGTCCAAGCAGGATGCGATGCCCAGCGCTGTTGGATGGGATGGGGTGGAATGGGATGGCATGGCAGAGGTGAGGCTCTCCCCACTGGGATGGCAACAGTCCTGCCAGATCCCAGACCAGAGCTGGAGCCTTATGAGGGGTTTTGTTCCTCTGAATACATATCCACAAAGTGATTCCAAGAGATAGCAACTAAGCCAACACAGCCCTCAGCTCTGAAGGACCTACAGGGAGGAAAACCGTGGCACAAAGCTACAGCTTATCCTGCCCTTTAACCCCACTGCTTTCCAGATAAATAACCCAGCACTGATCGTATTTTCCAAATGAATGTGCTCAAGTGTGTCATTACAATGAATGCAGGAAATGCTTTGATCTAAAAAAAAAAATAAATTGGCTCAGTACATCTAAAGTAGCAGCTTAACAAGCTTTAAAACAAAACAATTAAAAGAGATCTGTGGTGTCTTTGTAACACAATGTGTGTTCGCAGAGCTGCACATCAGAGCCCACTGTGGTACCAACGGGAAACACCTCCAACCATGGAACACACCCCGGGAGAAAAGACCTCATAATGGGATTTTAAATGATGACCTCCCAAAGTGCTCTGCTTTCCCAGGAGCAAGGACAAGCACTGACCCACTGAAAGCATCTGGATGACCAGCACAGGGCCCAGCCAACCTGTCCCCATAGCAAAGGCTGGATGTCCACACAGGGAAGTCCAACTAACTTAGGTCTTCACTCCAGCACCACGATCTCTGGGTAGAGCTGCTCTCATTTTGTCCTGCAGTGACTGAGATCCAAACCTGCCTTTCTCCTGGGAAGTCCCTGGCAGCTCAGAGATGCACAGCCTGCCCGGAAACCTCAGCAGCAATCCTCAGGAATGAACACAGGGAACACGTCAATAATTTCAAAAGCTCCATAAACTCTAACAGAAATGGAGAAGATAAGAGGAATGAAGACTCTGAAAGCAGAAAGAGGAACAGATGGCTTTTATGGAGCAAGAAATACAATAGGAAAAAATGGAGCAGCAGAACTCCCTTTGAAGGTATGAAACGTCAGTAGGGAAGCCTGGAGAAAGCCAAGGCCCAGGAACTGGGAGCTCATTGCAGGGCACTGCATTGCCCAGCCAAGGCTCTGGCTGGTGGTCCTGGGGAGCTCCCGGCCCCCCTGGCTCCTGAGACAGCACCGGCTCTGCAGAGCCCCACCACAGGGACATCCCGCTGCCAGAGAAGGGTCAGCGTGACACGCAGCATGGAGAAAGAACAGCCCAAAAAGATGATGAAAAAGCCAAGCTAAAATAGAAAGCAAAGGCAGCGGGAATGAACTCCAGGGCAAAGACTCTTGATCCTGTCACAGAGAGTTTTAAATCCCTTTTAGCACCAAGCAATTTCTTTTCCATGGAGAAGAGCCGTTCTCCCTGCCCTGGCCACCTCACTGTGCATACAGCAACCAGGCAGCTCACAGGCTCTCCCACTGCAGCCATGGCAAAATCCTGATGAAGTGACGATGAGGATTTGCCTCCAGGACCTCAAGAATACTGTGCCACTGGAGACAGAGCCCCTCGAAGCCCAACTGCCAGTGTGTCAGGGATCACTGTGCTCTGCATCTCATTAAAAAAAAAAACAATAATCCCCTTTGCAGGAGAGATTAAACTTTTGCAGCATTATCTCCAATGGGTTGGCAGCAAGGGATGACCTCCTGCATCCCTCAGTATCTCAACTTCCTTCAAAGGCACCTGTGCCAGCAGCTTTGCTTCCATCCTCATCCATCAAAATTAGCAAAATTGATTTTGCCACAGAATATGTCACTTTGACAGGAACCCAGAATAAGTCCTGAGCGTGTCATGTCAGATGATGCTGAAGCAGAGCCTCTTACAACGACAAGAAACAAGAAGATGAATAACTCATCCTTATCCTTTCCATGAAAAACTTTGCAAGAAAACCCATGAATGACAGATACTTGCAGGAAAAAGGTTGATTCATTTTGGGAGTTCTTTCTAAAATAACACTTGCCGGCATCTGGAATGGTCACACTTTCCCTACATGAACACCCCGCCGCTGCGGACTCAGCCAAGCTTTGGCTCTGGCCGGGAAGAAGCAGAGCCAACCACGCTCCGGGCGGGATGCATAGCTTCATCTCCTGGCATTCATCACCCACGTTCCGGTGGGTCCTTAAGTGGATGTCCTCGTCCATGTCAATTAACTGATGCTTCATTACTCGAGTCCTGCAAAGGGAGCGGCGATGCTATCGCAGGCTCCGGGAGCAGGGCTGGGGTCACGCACGGGACTCAGGCAATTACGGAGCTCGTCCCTGAGGAAGCCGTCTGTGCTTGTGCTTGCTAGGGAGGCAATTCCCAGCGGGGACAACGTGGGCTTGCCCCCGACCTTGTCACAATCTTCAACCTGAATGGCGTGCAGTCAAGTGGCAACATCAATTAGCGGCGTTTGCTCTCACCGGCGCCTCGAACGCTGCGGCTGAGCAGCGATTCCCCAGCCTTCCCATGCTGAGCACAGCAGCTCTACACAGCTCCTCAGCTGGCACCATGCAGCCACATTCCCCATCTACAGGGCTGTATAACAAAGCTGGAGTGTCTCCTGACCATCCCAGGATGCTGCAGAAGAGGCACGGCCAATACCCTCATGGACAGGAGCCCATCAATTCTCACCAAGCTGTAGCTGAAAGCCACAAATCCACTCTCATGTGTGGCACAGCGTGGTCCCTCACAGGGTGTGTGCTGTGCTGCTGGTGTCCTGCAGCACACGGTCACCCCTGTGCCAGCACGTCCCCATCTCCACGCTTCTCTTGTGCTAGGGCACGTGCCCTCTGGTGATCTCCAGTTTTTCCACCTCAAGCATCCAGACTTGCCTCTTGAAGGCAGCGCCTCGCCGCTCCCAGGCTACGTGTTGTTTTTGAAGCAGCTTCTGCTCAGCCTTTATTTGGAAGTCAGTGAAGCTGGAAGTGCTGGCATCGCAGCCAGGCCAGCAAAGCTTCACCACTCCCGCCTCACCACAGCTAAACCTCATCCCATGGATGCTTCAGCCAGGGTCTGGAGCAGCTCTGCAGCCAAGATGCTGCTTCTCCTCCCTGCCAGCTTCTGCAGCAGGAGCTGAAGAGTCCTTTCCATACCCACAGAGACGCTGTGCCAGGGAACAGCTTCTGCTCCCAATGGCTCTGGCTCGTGGGGACACAGCAGCCATTGGCAGTGGGGACACAGTGCCCCTGGGATGCTCCAGCGTTGCCAGGAAAGCGGAGCTGCCGAGAAAGACCTTCAGAGCAAACTTCAACAAAAATCGTCGCATGTCAAAGCGTATCTCCTGCCTACGCATCATTTCCAAGTCACAAGGAGACATTTTGCAGATCGGAGTTTGAAATGAGTACTTTGTGAATGACTGGCTTTATTTATTTTTATAAGTCCTCAGGCACGTCCCAGTGGGTGCTTTGGCCTCCTGTCCTGGGCACACAGCGCCCACTGGCCCCACCCCTGCTCATCTCCATGGAGCTGCTCATCCACCTCCAGCCAAGCTGGGTTGTTCCTCCTTTTCTCAGTGTTGCTTGGGTCCATAAATGCCAAATTTCTCAGCACTGATGGGAGGAGATTCCCACACAGCTGCACTTGGGGCAGGTCTCCACCCTGCTACCAAAGCATCACACCCAGCATCCCTGGCCCCGTGTGAACACCTCACTACACAGCGCCCAGCCCTGCCACCACACCACAGGCAGTGTGGGCGCTTTGCCTCCATCTTGGGCAGTCTAAGGAGCACTGGGGGATGATGGAGCCAAAATGCCCATCGGTCCCCACCGTGTCCCCAGCGAAGGAGCTCAGTGCTGCACTGAACTGAGGCTTTAGCACAGCTTCGCCTTGCAGAGCCGCCGAGGCCAGGGAAAGCAACTGATAAACCCAGAAAGCAGAAGAGATTCAGCAGCAGACAAAACCTCATTTCACAAGGAATCCTCATAAAACCAAATTAATGTTGAAGGATGAAGGCAGGTAAACCTCCCACGGTTAAGTTCAGGCCACTGAGACTCAGTTTAAATCTCTCAGCAGTTCTGATTTAATCAATGCATTTCCAAGTGAAATTAGATGAAGTACATCTCCATCACAGGAAATTATATAAGCTATCAAAGTCTGTAGGTGCAAGTCCCAGTAAGAGGAGCCACAGGAAATATTCATATCAACTCAAATTCCATTTTTAAGGAATCACTTCAAGTCCAGAGTTTAACGTTCTTTTAGGGAAAAAAATCACTCAGATGAAAATAGTGAGCCAAGGCAAGGAAGGGCCAAGCAGCAGGTTCAGGAACAACCCCACAAAACCCATGGTGACCACTTGGATACTGGCCTTGGCCAGGAACCCCCTCCCAGCAGCATCACCCAACATGGGAGGGAAGGAAGATGTGGAAGGGAAGAAGGATGGAAGGAAGAGCAGAAGGAAAACTGCTTTGTTTTAAAGGAGGGGGTGAAAGCACCAACAATGCCACACCATCCACCGATCCCTCCCAACACACTCAACCTCCAGGAATTATCCCGCTAGAAGAATGTTGCTGTCAAACCCGAACTCTGTTGGGCTTGAACTGTTGTTGCCCACTTGGTCACCACCGGCCCTCAGGGAAAACAGCAGGCACCACAGCCCAGAGCAGAGCAGCTCCTGCTCCTCCTGCTCAGCACACTGAGGTTCCGGTAATCTTAGTAATCTTTCCACCCAGTCCTTCTCCCATTAGCTATATTTAAAGGCTTAGGCATGCATACATTTTCATAATGAACCTCAGAGTTGCTGGAAGTCCCGTGGCTTATTCACACCCTGTGGCTTATTCACACCCTACGGAGCTGCCCTTGGGAGCTGCCTGCAGCGCTCACCACTGCCCTGTATCCATCCATACCTACAGACACTGAGGTAAATAAGACACGCTGGGAGAGCCTGAGGACCAGATCAGGTGAGGGAAGGTGGGAACAAAGCTGGAGAGCTGTCCTCTGCCTGGCTGCCCTTCCCTGTTACAAGCTGGGCCCTGAAGGAACATTAGCAACTCTTTCTTTCCAGCAGATGACCATTACATATGGCAGAGCCAAGCCATGGTGCTCCTGCCCTGGGAGCAGCTGGGACAGCAGCTCACCCATCCCGTGTCCCCCTGCCGAAGGCTGGCACAGCAGCTGCCACACGGGACAGCCCCCAAACACTCTGGCCAAGTGGCAGCACCATGACAATTCCCACCTGCCACCCCACTGGAGGCACCACAATGACAGGGCGGTGGCTCCAGTGTTATTACAACAATTATTCATGCTCTGGGCAAGTGGCTGCCGAAGCCCTGCACGACTCCCCTCGCCTCATCTGGGAAATTGCTGCCAGCACGGAGGTACGAACTGCTGCATAAAAGTACAGTTTATTCAAGCATTATTGTGGCTGTTAAGTATCATAGCCAGTGACACCAGATGAATTTCTGTGGCAATCAATCCACCCGGGAGCAGCCAGCTCAGTCCCTGTGTGGATGCAGGATGAGTAAGGACTCCTCAGTGGAGGCCATTAACTCCCACAGCTTACTGCTCTCATTACTTCCCAGACTGCAAGGCTTGCATCTTTGACGAGCGACTGAATCTACATTTGACAGTGTGAACCTGAAGAGTGAAATTCATGGAAAATGTTTGCTTTGGCAGTAACTGCAAGGCCCATAAAGTTTCCACGGAGCCAATATGCAGGGATGTATGCTTTTAATGAGTTGTTTTATACAATCGCCGAGAAATTGCAAACGGTGGTTTTACTCCTACTGCAAATCACTCCAGAGCTCAAACGCTGTAAAAACTCTGGCATATTGTTTAAAACATTATATTCGTAGCTATGGAGGGGAAGTCCTCGGCAGCGCTGGAAGCCTGGCACGCTGCAGAAAGCTGCCGTGCCCTCGCAGGCGGGCGCAGGCACTGACGCAGGCGTGTGCACGCACACGTATGTCTGTGCACACTCAGGGAGTGACAGAGCCACTGCCACCTCCCCAAAGAACAGATTTTGCCCCGCAGCACCCACACCTGCCAAGAGCAGAGCGAGGCTGGAGCATCCCTGGGACCTCGGAGGGGTTTTCAGGGCAGCGCTGCTCGCTCAGCCCCGCTCTGAACTGGGGAGCGGCAGCTCCCCTTCGCAGGAATCGAATAATTCTGAGCAGCGCAGTTGCACAGGTCCTGCCCTCGCCGGTGGAGGAGCACAGCGCTCACCGCGAGGTCAGGCACTGCCACCGCCCCGGGCGAAAGGGATCCGACTTGAAAGGAGCAGCACGGTACCATCTCCCCGCCGCAGGCAGCCGCTCCGGGCAGAGGCTGCGCGGGGTGAAACGGGCGCTGCAAAGCTCCACTGCTTCTCCTGGAGCTATTTTTCTAGTAGTCTTCGAGAAAATGAGGAGAAATGACATGGGAAATGTCAGAAATAAAGCCAGAAGCAATTAGAGTAAGAGAGAAGGGAGAGCAGCAGGCAAGGTTAGCAGTAAAGTTATCTCTTATTAAAAATAAAACACGGAGGGACTGGTAGCTGATGAGGTGGCAGAAAGGACCGCCTGGTGCTGGGGATCCAGGATGCACAGCACAGAAATTCGTAAGGCGAATGAATCGAGGAGGGAAGCAAGCAGAGGGCTCCTGTTTCCATTGCTAAACTCTCCTCAAAAATAACAAAGCAGAGGGCGTCCTCTGTTCCCAGGATTACAGCCTTCTGCCTCGCCAGCCTTGGGAAACGGCCCTCCAGCTCCACTGGGCTTTTCACCTGACACGAAATAAATCCAAACGCATGGCACCCTGAGAAAACCCTCGGGTGCTTTCGCCGGGAGGAGTTCCTAAGGTCACTACATCCCCACAGACTGTCCTTCCCACGTGCAGCATCCTCGGCTGACGGATGGACAGACATCTCCGGCGGCAGCGTGGGTTGCTCGTGTGCCCGGGCTGTCGGGGTGCACCAGCCAGAGGCACGGGACAAGGACGGGGGGCATTGGAAGCCGGCTCGCCACGTGCCTCTGGAATATGCGGCGCGGCACGGGAGTGTAACAGAGGCCAAGGGCCTCCCCCAGCTGCTCAGCACAGACAAAACCTCAGTTCAGGTTTCACCCTCCAGGACTCCATCCACAGCCCGGGCAGAGGGACAAAGCCTCCAGCGATTCCCACGGGTGGCAGACAAAGGCTCCTGGCATCATGTCTGTGGATTCGGGGAGCCCTGCCTGCCTCCCTCCGTGCCCCCCAGCTGCAGCCATGTTCTGCCAGAGCGCAGGGGCGCGGGGGGCGGCGCGGGCTGATGGGCTCCCCGAGGGGCTGCGTGGGGTAGGGCCGGTGGTGGGGGCTACACCCACCCATCCGCTCACCCCGCAGCTCCCCTGCCCACCCAGTCCTGCTCCCCGGGAGCAGCCACAGGGCCCGCTGCGAGCTGCCGGAGTGGGGTGGCCGCTCGGGACTCCTCGCCTTGGGACCCCTCTCCCCAGCAGCAGGTGATGCGCCGGAACCACCGCCCCGCTCGGTGGAGGGACGTTTGTGGTTTGACCCCTGCCCAACACAACCGCTTAAAACCAGGACTTTCCAAATACAAAACCGGGTTGGGGAGAACGAAACACATCGTGGATTTCACTTTTCCTAAGGGTCTCACTTGTTTAACCCGCTGCTGCTTTCACTCGATTCCACCGAGATGGGCTCAAACCACCAAAACCCAGGTACCACTGGGGTTGCGGGGCTGCACACAGGCAGGGGCCGGGGCCAGGGCTTTCCAGCCACAGCACCATGGAAATAACAAGATTTCGGCTCAGATGACTTCGCAGCGGTAATGAAAATGTGTTACGTAACACTTTGCCTCCGTCTCCTCTGCTTTGCAATTCTCGATTAATCTCCCAAACACATCCATCCATCTATCCGTCCATCCATTCACCCATCCATCCACCCGTCTATCCATCCTTCTGCCCGCGCCCCGGACGCCCCCCCAGCCCCTTCCCCCAAGCTGCTCCCGCCGGGGCGGCCAGGGGGGGAGCGAGCAGCCGGCGAGGGGACGCTGACCGCTGATCCATCTCCTGGGCAGGGCAGGCGAGCGGGGCGGGGGAAACCGGGTCGGGGGAGCCCAGCACCGCGCGGAGCGCGGACCGGCCGCCTCCTCGGGCGCCGGCAGCCGCCGGCTGCACCGCGCGCTCGCCGCTCCGCTCCACACATCACTCCGCACCCCGCACCCCGCTCCGCTCCCCGCTCCCCACTCCAAGTTCATGGTTTAACTCCGCCGCTCCCCGAGCGCGCCCGGCGGCGGGATGCTCCAAGCGCTGTCCCGCGGGGCCACATCTCCCCGGTCCTACCTGCTTCCCGGGAGCCGTCGCATCCACATCGTCACGTCTCGGCCCGGCCCGGCCCGGCGGGGCTCAGCGCCTCAGCGCTCCATCCGGGCGCGCCGCCCCGCGCCCGCGGCGGCGCTCAGCGGCGGGGCAGGCGGCGGCCGGCGGGGCGGGCATGCCCGGCGGCGCTCAGCGGCGGCGAGGACGGGGGGTCTGTGCTCCGGTGCTCCGGCCCCTCAGCGCCGGCGGGGCAGCTGCGCGCCCGCGGAGGCTGCGCGCCCCATGCGCGGTGCGGTGCGGCTCGGCGCGGTGCGGTTCACCGGGGTTCGGCTCGGCGCGGCGGGGCTGGGCGCGCGCGCGTCTCTGCGCGCACCCGCGGGGCGGGGGCGGGGGGCCGCGGCGCGGGGAAGTTGCGCGGGGCGGAGGCGGGGGCGGAGCGCGGCCCCTCCGCGCCGCGGCCGAGCGGGGGTGGACCCGGCTTGGCACCCGCATCCAGACCCGTTTGCGACTCCGGCTCCGTCTCCGTGGGGATCGCCGGGCAGAGCCGGGACCCGCCGGGAACGGCCCGTCCCTCCCCGGGACGCCGACTCCGGCAGCCGTTTCCCCGGCTGGAAAGCTTCTTTCCCCGGACCCCGCGAGCAGCCGCTCGCCGGCGGCCCCGGGGAGCGAAGCCCCCTCCCCGCCGGTGGGCACTGGCCCAGCAGCTCCGCACCCCGGGACCGCGGTGTGACCGCGGGGAGCCCCGGTGTCCCGTACAGCCCGTCCCCGCCCCGCGGGCAGCAGGGGAGTGCGGGTTCAATCCGTGCTTTGCGGGCAGGGCGAGGGGTCCCCCGCAGTTCGGCAGCCCCGGGGAGCCCCGGCCCGCTGCCCGGTGGAGCGGGCCCGGCTGCTTCTGCAGCGGGCTCCACCAGCCGGCCGAGCGGGCGTCCTGCTCCCGAGCCAACCCTGGGAGAGTTTCCATCCCGGTCTGCACAGCTGGCCCGCAGGTACAATGTCGGGCCAGCGGGAGCGCGGATCCGCCACCGCCGCCTCGGGCCCCCGCACCGAGAGATGCGCAGCCACCACCGAATTCCCTTCGGCTGGAAGTGCCTTTCGTGCTCCGTGCTCGCCCAAAGACAGCCGAGCACAAAGGGGAGCGTGCGGGGAGAGGCGCTGGTTATTTTGGGATGCGTTTCATCAGAGCCTGATGCGTTTTCTCTCTTTCCGGGGGTGCTGCCAGGAAGGAGCGACATTATTCCTGGTGTACTGTAAGAAAAGTGTGTCTCTCAAAAGCCGAGCTGCTTTTCTGTTCAACTGCTGCAATAAAATAAGTTTTTGTATGCGTTTGGGGATAGATTCTTCAAAGCTGCTCCTGGCTGCAGGCAAGGAACAGAGCCGTGGTGCACAGAGCCAGCACTGCCGTGTGTCCCTTCACGGGGACAAACCACCTGCAAGGAAGGGGCACAGCTTGCTCGACTCTGAACAGCCACAGCAGAAAGCAAGGCTTATGTAGAGATGAGTCTCTCTGGCGCCTTTCTGACTCACTGGGTTTCTTTTCTGCCTCCAGAGAAACTTACTCCTCACAGAGAAGAAACCTCCTGTGAGCAGGGCGGCTGGATGGAAGGTCAGCACCGTCCCTTGGATGCTTTGCCAGCCCCTGCTCCTCACATTGTACTCCTGCTGGATCAGCTCCAGCTCCTGCTGGAAGTGCTGTAGTTCAGCATCCAAATCCCCCCCACCTTCCTTGGAGCTGGATTCCTGGTCAGAAGGAACCTCATGTGAGAAGGATGAAATGTCAGGGGCTGGACTGTGGACCAGCTTATCCTGGGAGGTGGCAGCTGTCTGGGGAACAGATGTCTCCCATCCCAGCCCAGGCAGAACCAAGGGTACAAAAGTACCTAAATAATGGCCAGGCTGTGTTTGGTTTTCACTAAGCACGATCCTTGCCTGTCAGGGTGGTTAAGGCTTGGTTCCCTCACAGCCACCAGTGAATCTCACCTTTGATGGTGCCTCAAAGCCCACTGTCCCCTCTTCACCTCCTGGAGCGAGGCCAGTTACAAACTGGCTGTGGCTCTGTCAAGTCTGCCTCCGGGAGGGAAGGAACCTCGAGACCCAGGGTGTTCATTACAAAAAAAATTCCCCTGATCGCAATGCTGACAGCTGCTGATTAAGGCAGCTTCTGCACAGAGAGGTAACAATACCCCGGGTTCACCTGGGCACACCTACCTGGGGGCTGCATGTGCAGGGTCTTGAAAGAGAAAATTCAGCTTTACTGCAAGCCCATGGACTTTATAAGCCATTAAACCCAGCTCACTAACATGAAAGATCTTGAGAGAGAAGAAGGGAAGAGCGTGTGATTGTCTCTTAAGAGGCTGAGAGAGATACTGGAATGCAGTTAAGTAAAAGACAATCAAATAAGGCTTAAATAAACCCAAATGAGCAAACATTAATGAGAGCTATCTTGTATCTCAAACAAATCCTCTTAACTCAGCCCCACTTAAAAAAAATATTATTTCCCTATTTGTGCCAAATATGTGGAGCTGGTGGGGAATTGCAGGGAGGGCTATGCTGTGGGTCTGGGACCTGGCAGTGCAGGTTGGGCTTCTTCTAATTTTTTCTATAAATATCTGTTATAATCTGTACACCTTGTTCAGGCAAGTGGCTGCAAGCATGGAAAGGCCCCGTGCCCTCATCATCAGCCTTCCTCTGGCCCTGAGCCTCTTCTCAAGCTTCTGGCCTCTATTCCACATTGCATCATCACCACCCAGAATCTTCCAGAAACAAAAGAGATCAAGGGAGAGCTGAGGTTTTTGACAGCACCAAAGCAGGTGTGCAGGCAAAGCTTTTATATGCAGGTAATTATTCAGGTTCAGGGCTAGTTTGGGATGCTTGAAACAGAAACCTCATAGGGTAGGAGATACCTGGCCAGAGTGTGTGCATCCTTGCTGCCCTCCAGAGAGCCCTGCCTGTGGCCGGCCCGGGGACATGTGCAGCACTCACTCTGTGCCTCCCCAAAGCAGCCAGCGCAGCGTTTTCCGCCGTGTTTGAAAAGGCGGGCAGTGCCACTCTGCAATCTTGGCCCCCTTTGTCTCGCTCATCTCCTCAGCAGCTCTGCCGGGGCTGCCTGCCACGGGCAGGCAATGGAGCAGCCCGCTGAGGGAGCAGGAACCGTGAATTATCCCCCATTTAAGTAGGAGGGAAGGAAGTCATTAGCGAATTCATTTGTCTAACTTGTTCTTCTCAGAGTCATCGCTGCTCCGAGAGAGTAAAGTTCCTGATGCTGGCGCAAAGCTGCAGGCGCTGGCTGGGGCTGGCTGCTGCGCTGAGGGGCACAGATGCTCGTGCAGACCTGTGTTTGGGGGGAAAAGAGGAGTTTTCCCCCTGCAGTCGGGTCTGCACTTCCCAGGTTGTCCGTAGCAGCCCCTGTGTTCACCCACCCACCCACCGTGAGCTGGGCCAGGTGTGGGCACCCAAGGGTGCTGTGAACCACAGCAGGGGAATGTTGCCAGCTGTGCTGCACTTCATCCACCGTGTTCTGAGCCAAGATCTGTTAATTTGCCTCTGAGTGGAGAGAAAGACACTGCCCCAGCTACACTTGCCAAGGAGGAGTGAAAATTGTCTCTTCAGTAGAAGTAGGTTGTCATTACCCATTTTCCTTTCATACGGGAGAAGCAGAAGTGTTACTTGGAGCTTGTGAAGCACAGAGGAGTATAATGCAATTTCTGCCTCCTTGTAGCATCGTCCTTTCGTTTTCCAGACCAGTGCTGACAGGGAATAGGTCACCCCGGAGATTTTATACACTGAGCAGCTCTCTTGAGACTTGCATTCCCTTCACAATGCATCCCCCACAGCCCCAAACTCCTCAAATGGTCTAAAACAGATTGTCTAGCAAGGCACAGCTCCAACCTGGCATGCTGGACCCCCAGGAAGAGAATCATGAGGCAAGAAAGCGGGAGGGGAGGGCTGAGATGGGGAAAAGCTGGATGGGATTTCATGGGCCCATTCTGCAAGCCCCGAAGGGTCATCCAAACCCCCAGAGCCTCCCAGCTGTGGGGACTGCCTGCCTGGAGGTGTCAGCCAGCTTTGCAGCCACAGCTCACTTCCAGGGAGGTGTGCTGCCTCTGTCCCCAGAGTCCTTCCCCAAGGAGGGGAGGCAGAGCCCACCTCACATCCCCAGCTCCAGGAGCCCAGTGGCCTCACACAGTCCTGGGGCCCAGTAGGGAGGGAAGGAGCTGAAAATGGGGTAACTAAAGTTCTTGTTAATAAGGCAAATTTGCCTCAGGGCAAATCAGAGTGAAATGACACCGAATGGCTGGTGGTTTTATATGTATTTGTGTATGAGAGGCTTATTTTAAAACAGTTTGGTTGCAATGGAAAAGGGATATGAAGCAGTTTTGGTTATCATTAATAAGAGTATAGCAATAGAAAAGTATAAAAATATCACTTAAGAAAATATATAAGGAAAAGAAAGAGAGAGAAAGAAGGGATAAGAGTAGACAGTGGAAAGGTCTCAGCACGTGGGGATCCAGTGACAAGACTTGATTGTTGCAATTTAGATGTTTGTTGTTTGAAGCGATGGTCTCAGTCTTGATCTGTTGGGGGTGGGGAAAGCCCACAAATCCCGGAGTTCAGTGTGTTAATACAGGCTCAGGCTCAGGCTCAGGTTCAGGTGGGAATGCCCAGGTACCTTCCCCGATGGAAGTTTTACACTGAGCCTTGCAACACTGTGGGTCTTCTCTGGTGGAAGGCCCCAGGAATGAGTCTGCGGGGACTTTGGGGATCTCTGATGATTTATTACCCTTTTTAAGACGTTTACAGCTGCTTCTCATGCACCTGTAACTAAATCCCCTCAGCAGAGATGAAAATCCTCAGGCCTATGTGTGAATGTTCTGATACCTCCCCCAGGGAGGCAGAGTTCTACACCAGAGCCCGGCTGTGCAAGGGAGACACTGCCCTGATAAAAAAGCATTATCCCACCTCATAGGATCTGCTTCTTACCAGCCTTTTCCTTTATCTCCTCCAAACCCAGCTTGTTGCCAAACCAACATTGGTTTGGAGTGGTCACCATCCAGTGATGTGTGCTCACGCCCTCTGAACCTGGGCTGCTCTGACAAGAATCAGAAGTTTAGCTACCACACCATCAAAACCTTCCCTTCTTCCCTTTGGCTGTGGGCTGCAAACCTGGCACCTGATGCTTTGAAAATGGTGCATTATTTGACTCAACAACCTTCAACATTTTCAGTCTCTCACAGAGCTGCTCCCCAAAGCTCTCATCTTGTGTAGTATTTGTCTGGCCAGGCTGCTCTCATGCAGTTTCTTCCTTTTTCAAGCTAAACATCGCTAATCAGCTTCTTCAAGCTCCAACATATGTCCTATAAATATCCCTTGTGGAAGCAAAATCTGTCTCGTGTGTGTATGCAAGACAAAAGAAAAAATTAGAAAGCGTGAAGCCCTGACTTAGCAGCCCGGCAGCAGAACTGCGCTAAAGCCTCGGATCTTAATCAAAGCAGGGAACATTCCTGCCCCCTCCATACCCCTCCTCCAGCCCCAGAGTGAGCCAAAGCTCTGAAATCTCCACCTCTGACAGCCCCAGGGGTTGCCCAGGTTCTGGTCCTCACCCTTAACCCCCTACATGTCCCTTCGGAGCCACCCCCAGGTTACTGCGGAGACTGGATGGGGATGGAGCTGGGGAACGCTTTGTCCTTGGAGCTGAGCAGGGAGTTCAGTGCTTCCTCTTCTTCTTGGTATTCAGGAGCAGCCTGAGGTTCGCCTACACCTCTTATTTCCAGCTCTGTCTTAAGAAATTTATGAGCCCCTGGCTGAGCTGAGGGTAGTGTGGGATGCCACGATGCTCAGCATGCCTGTGTGTGGGGTGGGATGGGGACACGCTCCTCATGTGAGATCTCTCCAGGTACAAGAATCCTGAAGGCAGGTCCAGGACTGTGTGGATGAAACTGCTCTGCCTCTGCCACTCTTCCAGCATGGATGATAGGAGCGAGGGCTGATAGGAGTGAGGGCTGATAGGAATGAGCTCAAATCAATCATCTGTCACTCACTGGCTTCCCTGGACAGGCTGCAAAGCCCTGACTGAGGCAGGACCCCAAGGACAGATGAGTGAGCATCTCAATCACCTTCAGCACAGGCAGCAGGAATCCAGCTGCCCACCCTGCACGTTGTCCTCAGGTACCTTTTGTTTTGATGGAGGCACAGATTCATCTCTGCCAGAGGAATCTCGCCTGGATTCATCTCTGGCGTGTGAGCATCTCTGGCAGAGCCAGGGTTGTCAGGTAGGGAGTTGAGAGCCCAGGGGGGGCCAAGCAGGGTCTGGAGAGCCCAGGAGGATGAGACAGAGGATGGAGAAACCAGGAGCACAGGCTGGGGTCAAAAGCAGGTGCCTAAGAAACAGCGATTGCAGGAGCCTGGGAACGGTGCTTTCACCAGCAGGAGAGGTACCTGCCTTTGTTAACTCTGCTGAGAAATCCTTGGCATCTTTAGCAGGGTGACACTGGCCTCGGCATTGCCATGGTTTCCCCAGGTTTTCCATCGAGCTGCTGCTGGTTGAAGTGAGGCGTCTCTCCTTCACGGTGGCTGTCAGCTGGGAGACGTTAACAACCCGGAGGAGCGAAGCTGGAGCAAAGGTCTCCTTTGCCCTGTGAAGGAGAGCAGCCATCACAGGCTCCTGACGGGAAAGGAAAGCTAATCCCATCCTGGTGTGCTACAGAGGGTGAAGTAAAGAAATCTATTGTGCTTCCTAGGAGCCTTATCTCTGCTGAATTTTGGGGTTTCACCTCGGTGGGGTGCACAGTACTCACAGGCTGAGCCCTGCAGTTCCCATGCAAAGAGGTTTTTGTAAGAGCAGAGGTCTGACACCGAGCTTGGCTTGTCTCCAACTCCAGCACCAGTGTCCTCATCCTGCATCCCTGACTGATGAACTTTCCCAGCTCCCCTTTGCTGGGAGGTGGCTCGGAGGGGGATGGAATTCCAGCAGTGGGTATCATGAACGTTGTGTGGCTCTTAAACCCTGCGAGCATCTCGAGCAGGGCTGTTATGGATTCCCTTTGCTTTGGCCGTATTTGTCTCATCAATCTCGGTGATGTTGACAATTGGCCACGGTTTAATTCTGCAAATCTGAGGAATGATCAGGCCAATTTAGTTCACATTTAAAGCATTTGTGTTCACATGCTGGAAAGCCTTTTTTCTTCCTTGCTCCTTGCCCAAGGCCCTTATTATCTGCTGGTGCTATTTATCAATGCACAGCAGGTATATTACAAGAAGGTCTCTTTCGTAAAGCGATACAAAATAATCATTCCTGTTCCTCATCTGCTCAGCAAGAAAAGTGAGCCTGGCTCTCCCGCCCGTCAGCATTCCCGAGCCGCAGCGTTTTTATATTACTGCAGGAGAAGTGATTTAACTCAATAAGCTTCCCCCATAAATAGCAATAGTTTGATAAAATAAAAGGAGCGTGTCAGTGAACACGGTGTTCCCCATCAGCTGAGTGGCTTTGTGTCCTGCCCTGAGTGTGGGACACTGCAGGACACCCCAGCAGCCACAGAACTCAGCCCCTCTCCAGCTCTGAGCTTGCAGTGGGATGCACCCGGGACTGGGAAACCTTCTGTCAAGCAGGAGATATCTTATTGGAGCAGAAAACTTCCATTTTTGCTCCTGAAGTGCATGAGATGGAGGATCAGTCTTTAATAATGGCTCATGCTTCTGAAAAAATCCCTCCTCCTCTCCCCCCCACATACTGTGGCTCCTCATCCCCTCCCCAGTACCGGTTTGTCTGGGTTTAGCTGGTTTTATCCCATTTCCCTGACACAATTGCACAGATTTGCACTGGATGCTGCCTCTTCACAGCGGCTGGAGCTGTCTGAGCTGGGTGCTTCTTCCTCTGGCATGTAATTAAATCCCTGCTGAAGTGGCTGGGAATGCCTGCACACCTGGAAAAGCACTATGGAAAGTACAGTTAGGAAAGAAGATCAGCTGGTCCTGGGAGCTGGAGAGAAGCAAATTATGAGGAGAGTGAAGAATGCCAACCTGTGAGCCCTGGAACCAGGCTGGCTCCTCAGGATGGGGTCTGTGGGAACCCTGGAGGAGCCAGAGCCCAAGCTCTGCCCTTGGAACGACAGCAACTGCAGAGCAAAGGGGTGATTTAACATGCTGCCATTCCTTGAGCACCGGGACCGTGTGTTTGTTTGGCTTTCTCCTCCCCCAGGGACTCAGGTGTAATATCACCTTCCCATTAATTTATATGAGAACATTTCCAAATAGTAAACTGCCAATAAATTAGTAATGCTGATCTATAAAAGGGGAAAAATGGCCTGTTGTGAGTTTATAGCCCTGTGGAAAAGACATTAAACAGAGGCTTCTTAAGCACGAGCACTGGGAGGAGCTGGGGGGGAGAACTCTGGGCTGAGACCCGCCTGGACGCGTTTTGTCTGGCTGGTTTTTAAACCTGCTCCCTGCAGCATCCCTTTGTGAGAGCCAGGCAGGGGAAAAAAAAAATGCACTAAAAGATTCCCAATGACCAATCCAAAGGTGATGAAAAATGAATGAGAGGATGATGCAGCCTGGAGAGAACAAACAAACTACCTGGAGCAAATAGTTTATTTTAAGATGCTAACAAATTTGCTCCAGAGGCCTGTGGAAAAAAGTCTGGTACCACACAGCCAACCTTTCCCTTATTTATAGAATAATTGTGATGATTGATTAGCTGGGATCAGAACTATATTTACGGCATGGAAGTTTTCGGCAATATTTCAAGTAATTTACCTCCTCACACAACTCCCTGGCGCTGTCATCCCTGCTTCACTTTTTCTCCCTGTGAAGCCTGCTTGTGCCGGGATTTATGGCTTTGTTTGTGGGAAGAGGAGGTGTCTTGCTCCAGAGAACAACAGCAAAACAAGAGCTCAAGGGTAAAACCCAGGGGCTGCAGCCCCCCAGCAGCTCCCCGTGCTGGTGAGGGTGGCCCTGCCTGGCTCCCTGGCAATGTCCCTTGGCATGTCACCACTTCTGCTGGACTGTCCTCTGGCAGGGGGACACGGCTTCTCCTCAGTCACCCACTGCTCTCCCCGGGGCACTGGGTGTTCCAGCAGCATCCTGACCGTCCCACGAGGCTCCTGGACTCCTTTGCTGCCACACCCATGGGACAGTGTGGATGGAGAGGCGACAGCCAACATCCGCAGGGCTCCGGGGAGCCTGGCTCACTGTCCCCAAAACAGCCAGGGAAAAAACCTCTGCACATCCTCCTGCCCCTCATCCAGCCAGACCCTGTCACTGGATACACTTGCTGATTTAATGCAAGGAGGAAGGAGACACTCCCAGGAGAATAAAAAATGGAACTAGTTCAGGAGGAAAGACTAAATATTAGCGTTGTGCCACAAAAAAAGCACTTAACATTTTGTTTGTTTGTTTGTTTGTTTTTTGNTTTCCACTGCCTCCAGCCTGAGCTGCACAGTTTTATTTAAGCCTTTCTCCACTCCCGCCTTGTCTCCATTTCTTTATCTCACAATAAAAGTAAGCTGTTATTTCCCTTGTGTTCCAACTGCCCTCATTCATCCCCCGGTACCCGCAGGGCCAGCAGGCAGAGACTGTGCCAGCACTTGAATACTGAGGGGAAAAAAAGACATCCCACAGGCTGGAGGCCCTCAGAAGTGAGGGAAGCTCGATGCTGCTGGAAATAGAAGCTGCTGCAGCCAAGGTCCTGCTGCAAACCAACTGATCCCCATTAGGTCGTGTTTGCTTCCCTGCACGGCTTATGGCAGAAACGTCCCCTCCTGCTGCTGCCTTCTCTGGGCTCTTCTCCCAGTCAGGACCTGCCATGACCTCTCCAGGGACATTTAATGCTGCTTTTCACCACCTGAAACACTGGATTTACTACAAAGCTGGGATCTCAAACTTCATAAAAGGGGATTAACACCCCCCCACCCCCCCCACCTCCCCCCCAGCAGCTCAGCCACCACCAGGCAATATCAGCTCCCTCCTTTCTGAGGGCATGGACCTGGGCAAGGAGGCAATTAGCCATCGTTAATTGGCTCCTAAACCCCTCTCCTACCCCTTAAAAACCTGCTGTGGGGAACTGCTTCTGAGGGGTTTTACTTTGCACCTTCTTAAAGGAACATGGATTTCACGTACTAAGGACAAGACACAGAGGCTGACAGTACCAGCATTAGTGACCCAGGACCAGGAACAGCTCCATTACGGTTTGGGAATTAGATGTACCTGGGAGCAGCCAGAATATCACTTGGCTCATTTGTTAACACAACATCTATAAAGAGAAGCCTAAAGCAAGCCCGTTCTCAGAGTCCCAGAAGACAGAAAGAAGGATGGCCCTTGTCCCAGCAGCATTTGTTTTCATTAAGTGGGTGGAAGGGCCCTGATGGAACCAGGGAGCTTTATTGTCAGGTGACCTTGTTGACTCTGGAAAAGTGGGAAGCTTTCAAACAGAAATTAGCAAACCAGCTCAATTA
Organism: Cyanoderma ruficeps; assembly: GCA_008694505.1. Taxonomy (NCBI): domain Eukaryota; kingdom Metazoa; phylum Chordata; class Aves; order Passeriformes; family Timaliidae; genus Cyanoderma; species Cyanoderma ruficeps. Next base: position 3,181,339 of record VZDJ01000034.1, read on the forward strand.
AAAAGAAATAAAGTCCAACCTAAATTTACAGTTCCACATGCCTCAGCATCTATCCGAACTCTGGCTTTCCCCCAAAGCCCACCCACAGAAAAAGTGTTGGTGTTGTGTGAAAAAGGCCTTGCCAAACCAGGGAACTTTTGGAAGTCCTTGCACAGCTGGACACCAGAATTTCCTTCATAAAGGGCAACCCATGGAGAGAAATGTTTAATTCCTTAGGCTCCTTTGTTTTGTGTTTGATCCCAAGGCACCAAAATTAAAGGAATTTGCTCAAAATGATTTGGAAATTTGTGACTTTTTATGTGACGCTTTCCCACAGCATATCCTTGACATCCATCCTGCCATCTACTTTTCCCAGAAGCAGAATCTTCTCAGTCTCTTCCTGGAGTTACATCTCATTCCCCAGCCCTAAACCACCCAGAAACATTTGCTGCCCAGACCCAGCCCTGCAAAAGGAGCTGTTGTGTGCTCCTTGGGAGGCTGATGGGGAATTCTCAGGAGCTGTTTGGGATCTGAGTCCATCCCTGTCTGGTGGCAGGAGCAGCCTGAGGAGTGGGGGCTGGGGGTGGCCTTGCTGCCAGCCCATGGTGCTCCTCACTCACTCATCTCTGCTAGAGTTCCTCAGCACGTCCTCCAAAACTTCTTGGCAAGTTTTCAAGTTGTTCAAGGCAGTTTAAACAACTTTTCAGAATAGGTAAAGCAGCTCCCAGCCCTTTTGCCTCCTTGTTATCAGTTCTCTTCCCTGATACCTTCAAGGTCGTGGCTCCTGTCCCCTTGTCCCCATTAGACCTGTCTAAATATGACTCCAAGCTTATGTGCTCTTTGACAAGTCCGGCTTATCCACCCAGGCTTGCTCTGCCATGGCTCTTAATCTTTACCTCAAGTGGCTCCTGGAGGAGCCTGGAATGCTCTGCTGAGGTTGCAGGCAGGATCCTCATCCAGGCAGGAGACAGGGAGCAGGGAGAAGCTTTTCTTTGAACCAGAGAAACATTTAATTTGGAAAAGACCTCTCAGGATCATTGAATCCATCAGGTTTTGCTCAGGCTGAGAGGAAGTGCACGGTGCAGAGGGATGAGTGACCTCCAAAGGATCTTCATGCAGGGCATGGGGAGCACAGAGCCTGCTGCTTCTCCCCTCCCTGGATCTCTGGGACACTTCCCTCCTTCTCTCTGCGGGAAAATCACTGAGAAACATTCCCTTCTCCCCACTTCTTTGGGTCCAGGCTGCAGCACTGGCCCTGACCATCCTCTTAGAGTGGCTGCTCCTCCTGCTCTGGCTCCTGGGGGATCCATCCCCTTTGTCACAGGCAGCAGCAGCCCGTGAAAGTGGCCCTGAGCTGCTCAGAGCCCTGTCCTTCCTCACAGCAGCTGCAGGGCTGTGCACAGCAAGAGAAAAGGTGCCTCACTGGAGGCTCTGCCATCTCGTCCCTCTGATGCTGGAGATTGTTTTGATAAGCTCCTTGTTTCCCAGGCACAGAGCACAGAACTATTTTTCTTGCACCGAGCAGACAAGATGTTGAAATGTTTTTTCCTGTGATAACTGAAAGTGGAAGGAATCCTGCCTGCGATTCTTGTCAAGTCGAGGGATCTCTTTGTAGTTCAATGAATCATTTCATCCCCAATGTTAATTTAAAAGCAAACAAACAGAGCTGAATGCATTTGATAGTAGAATTATTTCCAGTACATTTCAGGTTTTGTTGCTGTGTGTTGTAAAACACCGCGGCACGAGCACTGCGTGGTGGAACCAGGGGACTGGAGGCTGGGCTATGCCCCACTGCACCCCACTGCACCCCACTGCACCCCACTGCACCCCACTGCACCCCACTGCACCCACTGAATCCCACTGCACCTGCATCATGCCCATGCTGGGAGAGCAGAGCACCCACCTCTCCCCAGGAGCATCCCAGGTTCATCCTCTGGGAATGGCTCTCATCCCTGGCACAGCCACAACAGCACACCAGGAGTTAAAAACTCCCCTTGAAAACAGGAGCTGCAAAACATCAGCCTCGTTCCACCTCAAAAGAGCAAGAATGAATCGGAAAAGGGCAAAGTGCGTGAAAGGCTGAATTGTAATAAAAACGGTGTTTAAATGTGCCACCGAGAATTAATCGCTCCTTTCTTTGGAGCTTCCCCTTTGAGGGCTATTCCTAGGAATTTGTGGGAGGAAGCAGGAAAAAGGAATCAGTTTTATTTTGCGTGTGGGCTATATCAGGTGTGGAACTGCCCTGGTTTGGAGTGATTGCGGAGGGGCAGCCGGGGTGCTCAGCCGTGCTCCCCCTGCTTGGGGCTCTCAGAGGGGACAGGAAGTTCTGGAGGGCAATTTTGGCTCTCCTAGGGGCTGGTGGCCCCAGTGACTCCCTGGCAGTGATGGAGACTTTCTCACGTTTCCACTGTGGCAGGATCCAGGTCAGAAGTGCCCCGGCACCGGGAGAGCAGGAGGTGGCTGCAGTGCCAGCCCAGCACCGCGGGGACCCGGCTGCCCTCCAGCCTCAAAAACTGCCTGGAACTGGGAATGCTTATCCCTGTTGAGTCAAGGACTGGCAATAACGCTTCCCAGCCAGAGGCAAAGTGCTCCATCTGCTCCCTGCATCCCGAAGGAGTTGGTGGTGAATTTTTGGCTGCCTGGAGGAGCAGCAGGCACAGAGAGGCCCTACAGTGCCACGCTGGGTCCCAGCCACCCCCTGGCAGAGCTGCAGGGTGGGCAGCAAAGTGGGCAACAGCAGCGAGCCCAGGGACCTGATGCTTTTCTTCCTCCCCATCACTTCACCTCCTCTTCCCACTCTGTTCCCTGAGTTTTCCACAGTGCCCATTGGCCACTTACTTTGTGTGGCAGTGACACACACGGGATCAGTGGGAGGATCAGCACCAGCAGATCTTTGTCACCAAACCCCCGCTCCCTGCGAGCCCAGGGAGCGTCACCTTTTCAGACACACAAAATCAATGCTGTCCTACATCCCCAAACCTTTAAACATCAGACAGGCAATTTGTCTTTGCTGATGGTGGCTGAGCATTGAAAGGAGACCGGCCAGATTAAATAAACCAGCAATAGCAATTTGAGGTCGTTTTCATCACATTAATGGGTTTCCTGCCTATGGTAAAAGGGAAGTCAAGGAGATGGGCTTGGATCAGCTCCACAGTGGCATTGCTTTTCTGTTGGGGAGCTGGTTTTGGTGATCATTGCAATGGACTGGGATGGGAGAAGAGCCAGTGATGGGTCTGGGCACACACAGCATCTCTGGGTCCTGCCAGGGATGGCACAGCTGGGTGGGGACATGATGTGGCCTCTGTGGGCTGATCCTCTCCTCAGCCAAGGAGCCAATGGGAGGAGAAACATTTGACATTTGGCTTTTCCCCCCCACTTTTAATCAAGAAGTAAACAGAGTCAGAGCTTTACGAGTCTGTTTGATTGTTCCAGTGCCAAGATGCAGCTCAGTGTTTTCCGAGAGGTTTGGGTAAGGAGTTCTGTGATTATGCACTCAGCACACCTCCCTCCTCCTCCCCTGAACCGGAGGGGGGGGAAGGCAGGGAGGAGCTGAAAGTATTTTCTGAGTATTCCTTAGAAACAGAAAGCAAATTTGAGATAACATGAAAAACATCATTTGACATATCTGAAAGCCTTTTGTAAGCACTTTGAGGAATATTTTACGGCCTCAGCTTCATTAGTAGCAGTACCTGCAGGAAGGCACCTCTCAGCGTGAGCGCTCAGTGTTCAGCGATTGCAAATGTTGTATTACAGATTCCGTTGTAACACACAACGTGTGCTGGGAGATAACTCCCATCAAGAGTGGGAAGAGCTGCGTGTGGCTTATGGGATTCCCCAGCCTCACCAGGCTGAGAAACCCCTCAAAACTCGCTGCCAAGGGCAGGCTCAGCACTGGGTTTGTTTGCAGAAGGGATGTTGCTGTGGCTCTGCAGAGTGGCATTTGCATGGAGCAAAGAGCTCAGGGGGAGGAAAAGGAGCTCTCCTGAGTGTCACCAACCCTGTGCATGCAGTAAGGTTCACAATGCTTCCTGCAGAAATTTGGGGATAACTGAGGGTCCATCTGATATCATCGCTGGCTTCTCACTGGTGACCCATGAAGACCAAGAGATACAAAACTCACTAAATCTGTGACAGCTTGCAGGGGTTTAATTGAAGCCACATATCAGCAGAGGCTGCCTGGAGCTGTGTGGCATGACAATGGGAGGCCAGTGCTCCCTCTGCCCGGTGAGGATCCGGGTCCCAGCCCTTCCCCAGCTCCCTGGGCAATTTGTCCTCAAGGTTTCCCTGCTTCAGCACATTGCCGAGAGAGACAGTGACAGATACAGGAGAAGAGCTCCACATAACCTCGATTACCCAAGGATAATGAGGCCCAGTGCACCCACATGCTATCAGTAATATTTGTATCTATTCAGCTTTTTCAGCGCTAAAGGTAACCATTTATATCCATTAAAAGCAGACAACTGGATGGCAAGCAGGGCTCAGCTCTGGCTGCCTCTTGATGGGCAGCATCTATCACACCTCGTGTCCTCAGAGATCTCCTCTCCACTGCCAATGTCACAACACCCTGGAGAGCTGCTGTGACACGCCAGCTTTGAGGCCATCCCAATCCCGATGCTTGTGAGCATCCCTGTCCTGCCCAGATCATGCCCTGTGTGGTGCCCAGTGGAGTCATCACTGTCTCACCCAGCTGGGATGGCCACACTTAATTCCCTTCATCCCTCAGCAGACAATGCCAGGATGATCCCTGACCAGCGCTGTCCCCACAGTGGCCATCACTTCTCTGTCGCCTCCTCCCAGGTGCTGTCCCTGTGGAGCCACAGACAGATCTGTGGCCTTCACTGGGCCATGTCCCCATGGATGCTGCGTGGTCCTGGTCCTGCTTAGCACCTTTCCAGCTCCTTCCCGTGGTGGTATTCTGACATGGAACCAGGTTATCCTTTCCTTTGCCTTCACAGTTTCTATCCCAGCACTGTGACCCTTGATACGCTACTTTTAATTAGAGGGGAAACATCGTTAAGTCAGGTGATCTTCCCAACAAACTCCTGTTTGATGGTGTATCCCACTGAATTGGGTGAGATGGTTTGTAGTCAGACCCCTCCAACACCTGTGCAGAGTGGGCCTGGGTAGAAAAAAATCCTGGATTTCCTCCCATATTCATTTAACTAGATAAATAACTAACTTTTTTTTAGCCTATGAAAATAGAAAATTGTATTGGTGCCAATTCCTTTTGTTAATTGAAGATGGTGTAAGAAATAATAAACAGAACTCCACCAATGCAGGATGCTCCAGTTTCCTCAACACCAGCCCAGGTACATACTATCACTTTTTGTTTTTTCCTGGAGGTCATGAGTGTTTGATCAGCCCACATGGACTGTCCTTTGGACGCAATACCCAACCCTGCCCAGGTAAATATTTGGCCAGTGGACGGGGTTATCTCCCCCTCTGCAAGTCTCTTATCTGTCCCTGTGCAGCCCGAGCCGCTGGCTCCCTCATCCCACCACGACTGCAATTCCACAGGCGGCAGGAGCCGGGGGGGTGGCAACAACAGCCACGCGCCTGAAAGTGATATTGCTTTCCTCACGGAGAAGGTAATTGCTTCAGCAGAAGAAATTAAGCATCATAATGAAACGGCCATAAAAAGAGGCCCCTCGCTCACTCCCTGGATCACAAATATCGCAGATGTTGCACCCAGCCCAGCGGGGCACGGGCGCAGCGGCAGCGACTCCGCCAACACCGCTGTGGCTCCAGGGTTCCTGTGGAGAGTTTGGATGGAGCCACGCCATAAACTTGCCCCTCTCTGCCTTCACAAGCTTCTCAGCTTTCTCCTGATTTCCAGTGCCTTGGCTGCCTTTTTCTTGGCTTTATTTCCATGCTTCGGAAGCGTGTGAGGGGCTCTGCAGCCCTGTGTGCGGCTTTAAAGCCTGTGCTGAGTCTCCCAAACCTGGGAAGGGAGCAGCCGTCCTTTTCTAGAGAAGCCACACGTGCCTGAGCCTCAGTTTTGCAATGCAGCAGGACAGATCACTTTAGTGGAGTGGGCAAAAGCACAAAAGATGCATGAAGGCTGTTTTATCCGCTGTAGCCTTACAGCAATCTGAACAGGGACAGGGCTGGCTGTGGCTTCCTCTTTCCCCCTTTTTCTTCAAGATGCAGAAAGTCCTGCCTAATGCCTGCATTTTCGTCCCGACTTGTCTCTCCTGCTGAGATGCTGCTGTGACTATTGCCAGTGCATCAGCCCCCACCTCACCAGCTCTGAGGAAATGAGTTTTGTTCACTCCGGAGACGCCCTCGAGGAAGGGCCGGCAGCCCCTTCACTCCTGGGAATCCACTCGAGCAGCACGTCGCCCATTCATCATCTCCTTGGACATTACAAGAGAATCTGTCCACTTAAAGCAGGATTATTTCTGGGTGGCAAACTGCAAAGTTAATTTGGGCGTAATGCCTTTAAACAGAACCAGTAATTGGAGTGATAATGACTCTCCTGGAGGGCTCTCCTTACCAGGTCTGTGGGCAGATGAGCCTGACCTCCTGCCCAGCGCAGTGGGGACAGCACATCACGGCACTGGGGAGGGCACCAGGATGAGCAAATCCCCTCCACGAGGGGCCACAGAGCTGGGTCCGGACCCCCAGGCACCCCCAGAGCAGCGGGCCCCTCCTGCCTGCCCCGTGTCCCTTGCTGCCTGCTTCCAGAGAAAGAGCCTGAGAATAAACAGCTTTAATCATACAATCCCCACTTCCTATTGCTAATAATATTATCATCATGATATTAAGCCAGTTAATTCTTTCTCTCAATTTATTTGCTTTTGTTTTTGTACTCCCATGTTGTAATTTTCAATTTAATTAGTTTCAGTGTTTCTGAGGGCAATAGGTCTTGGTTTATCTTTGCAGCTAATAGTTCTAATTGTTTACCCTTTCTTTGGCAATATCTCATTAACTTTATGGGCCATCATTTCCATGGCACCTCCAGAATTAATTCCCCTCAGTCTTTGAACCATCTCCCTAAAATCTTCACGGGTTTTTGCTTCCCTAATCCTGCCTGACCTTGCCCATCCTTGCTGGCTGCTCTTGTGGCTCAGCACTGCTGTGTCCCACCAAGCCCCAGGGCAGCAGGTGGAGGGTGGATGTCCCTGTACAGGGATACTCTGACTCCTACTCTGGATTTGAGCAGAGCCCTGCATCTGCCACCTGGTCACTGTGGTCAACTCTCCTCTCTTTGTGTCCTCCCACGAGTGCTCCTGCTCCTCTAGACTGGTTTTGGTCATTGCTTCTATCTTTAAGTCTGGAGTCACTTATCCTGCTGATGGAGGGGTCTGGATATTCTCCTCAGCTTCGGTGACTGCAAAATTCCTTCTCTCAAGCAAAGGAGAAGCTGGTGTGAAACCAAAGCATTCCATCACTCTGAGGCAGCTGATGAGGTGCAGATTCATTAGCCCTCCACTGGCCCCTCGAGCGAGCTTGATGTTGGGATTTGGGAGAGGCTGTGCCATTGGGCACCCCTCGCTGTGGACAGAGTTCACAGACAGCTTCCCTACCCCAGCTCCTGCCTTCAGACCCCATTAATCACACTCCTAATGACTTTGTGTTCACAGATGAGATTTTTTTTGGCCTCAGAGGCGAGATGCAGATGATATCTCCCATTGATTGTTCCACCTCGCTTGAATGATGTGTAGCAGGAAATGGATCTGAATTTTCGGCTCAGATCATGCTTGGAGGGTGGGCTTGGAATCTGCAGGGGACCATTTGGCTGTGATGATTGCAACGCCATGGGAGCTTTTCTCTGGATGTTCCCAGTTCCACAGTCAGCTTCACCCTCGGGTCTGATCTCGCTGGTGTCAGAAGGTGGCACACCCTGAGCCCCCTGGCTACCCACCCAGCTGGAGGGGAGGAGCAGCACAGGCTGTGGGAGGATGCCAGGAATCTCCTTGGGTTACAGCTGCCTGCTCAGCACCAGAACATGATTTCCCATTAAGCAGACAGGGAGGGATCTGCGGTGGCTGCTGTGAGGGCACCTGAATTATTGATTGGAACACGGCTCCAGCCGAGGCACTGGAGGCAGCAAGAGCGGCTCCTTCCCAGTGAACCTCACCCAGCTTGTGGCAAATCCACTCCCCAAGACCCCCAGGTGCTGCCTGTTCTGCACAGCCCAGGCTTCATGGGGAAAACTCACAGAGGGCAAAGGCCATGGCAGGGAAAAGACGGCTGGAATTGTCCCCCGCGGTCACAGGCCTTTGGATAAACGGCTTTGAGGAGCAGCCGAGGGAAGGAGAGCGTTCCTAAAGCTCCTCAGTCTGTTTCAAGAGGATTTTGCTGGGGCTGAGGGTGGTGCTGCCGTGCAAAGTGCACGGGGGCGAACAAACACACGTTCGTGCAACATATGGACAGACACACACGTACAAACCAGCCATATGGGCACACTCTGCTGCCAAATTCACTTCTCCCATGCTTTCCTTTGGTTATTTTTCATCTTCCATGCCCTGCTTCAAAAGTGCTGGGTCTCAGGCCCAGCATTAACTCCCACCTCACTTTCTGTAGGCCAATCTGAGCATTTTCTGGATGCTTCCATTCCTTAAATTTCGTTGTGCTTGCCTGCCAGCTTGCACAGGGTTTCAAAAAAGGCTTCTCGAGGGTTGGTGGGCGGGCAGGCAGATCTGATCCAAACTGGGAGAGGTGGCAGTGCTGGGGAGGCGCGTGGAGAGCGAGCCAGATGTGGCAACAGAGGCTTCTGGAAGGGAGCCCACGGCAAGTGACAGCGTTTCTCTAACCCCATATTGACTTTGGCTTCTAGAATCAATTTTCTTTATTAGCTGATGAATCTCCTCAAAAGACTTTCTGTACTGAATCTAGATAAATTATTTAACCAGTAAATTCTTTCTGCTCTAGCACTGCTCCAGCACTGGGATTTCATGGGGAAGAGTAGCAGAGAGAGGGAAGGGCCAAGGTCACTGCCAGCAGAACAGCAGAGCAGGAATGGGTTTGCTAATAAGTGGCCAGTCGAGAGCGACTGTAAAACAGGCTATTAATAAGAAACAGGTTTTTGACAAAATGCTGGGATTAGCAGTGAATACAAGGAGCAAGTCATGGGAGACTGTAGCCTTAATTATTCATGCAAGCAAATTGCTGCGGATGGAGGGAGAGCACAGTGCTGATGTGGGCAGGAGCAGGCAGCGGACGTGAGGCGGGTTGTCACCTGCCCTGGATGAGCTGCACCCACGGGAAGAGATGCCCCAGCCTGCAGGGGGACACGGGGATGTGCAGTGTCCACGTGGTGTCTGGGGCGCTGCATGTGGGAGGGTGAGCTCTATGGATTTTGGGATCCCGACTACCCCCTCAGCCACTGTGGCTGCAACACTGTGAGCCCCTGGATAATCACCTGGAGAGCACTGGTGAGGGCAGGCATGGGAAGGGTGCTCCACCCCGCTGTCCTGCCTCCCCCGAGGCCTGCTGTGAGTGTCTCATTTGCTGTGTAAAATCGGGCCTCGTGCGCTTGTCAGGGCCGGGCAGCTTCAAGGCCAACACTAACTCATGTACCACAGAGCAAGAAATAATTCTGCCTCCAAGAATAAGGCTGGCTCATGAGGTCAGAGTATTCCAACATATTTATAGCCAGTAAAGAAAACGATTGTGTTAAACGGTAGCTGAAGTACACGGAGACCCAGCCAGAGCTGCTGTCTATGGCCATTTGTTATCCTGCTGGGAGCACAATTATGCAGCTCAGGATTGGCATCCAGAGGACTTCACAGCAATCCCTCTCAGCAGCCACTTTGGGAATCAAAGGATGAATGTGTACTTCCTGCAGAAGAAAGCTGCACATCCCAGGCTGACCTGGGGCTTGTGAGGCACTGGGAGGTGCAAGGCAGTGGTGGTGCTGAGCAGAGGAGCAGCGGGGTCCTGCATCCCCCCCGTGTGCATCCCCCCATTTTCCATCACCAAGCTGAAACACAACGCCCGGGACAGACAGAGGGACTCAGAGTTCCTCACTGCCTGTCTCCTTATGGAAACCACAGCGAGATGAGTTCGACCTGGTTCCAATAATCAGCTATAAATAGCAAGCTCAATTAAGGCAACCAAACAAAGGCAGTGATGGATACCTGCTCGGGAGGCCCTGGGGGACGGGGGCAGGGAGCCTGGGCTTTGCTTGTGCAAACATCATGTTTTTATGTAAAGTACCAGCAGCGGGTTAGGCACAGGACGAGGACAGAGGGGATCAGGAGGACACGCACCAACCACACAAAGCAAACTGCAAAACATCCATCCCAACGGGGCTGAAGTGCTGCAGTGCCTGGCCTTGAGCATCACCCACTGAGCCACAGGCCAACTCCAGCTCCTCTTCCAAAGGCCCTCCCTCATCGCTGGCAGTGGCTGCTGTCCCAGCCTGCGGATCACCTGGGATCAGAGCTTTGCTGTCTGGGTAAGCAGCCTGGCAGCTCAGCTAAGGAGCACACAGGTACCAGTTCTTTGACCTTGGTCTGCAGGGAGCAGAGGCACAACCCCAGCAGCCACAGTGGTGAGTGTCTGCAGAGGTGGGTGCTTGGCTGGGTCCCTCTCATCCCACCAGCATGCCCTGGACACTCTTTAGGGAGCTCATCAGTGTTCCCATTATCCCCACAGCAGCCGGGGTTTGGAAGCACCAGGAACAGAGCAGATAAATTTGAAGTACACACAACTCACAGTGTATACATCAACCCCAATTTATTCAGAATGAGCACCTCAGACACGCTTGTAGCAGCTTCGAGAGCATGTTTATCAGCCAGGCTACTTGGGAGATCATTGCCATTGATTGCCATGTCATTGTCACTCCTGGGGCACAACGGGAGGCCGGGGGAGTGAGATGACATTGTCAACAGGAACCAGCGAGGTGGGGAGTTCATGTTTCCTGGGAGGGCAAGTGTGCCCGGGTCAGGCAGAGCTGTGATGCTCCCTGGTGCTCTGAGCTGCCTTGTAGAGAGTGCAGACTCCCAAAATTTCTGAGCTCTGGAGACCCAGAAATAACAGCACGCCTGGCCAAAAGTATTTGTTTTTTATTGCTATTTATGTATGGATTGCTGCAGTGGCAGCTGCGAGGAGAACTCAGGGGGATTTAATAAGGAGAGAAGAAAATCCCACCTGATGGCAGCAGAAACAGAGCAAACGCTCTGCAGAAAGGAGGCAGGCAAAGGTGAACTGAGGACTGGAAAAATCTCTCTCCCAAAGGAGTTAAAGAGCTCAGTCTGTTGAGCTTATTAGAAAGAGCAGGAGGGACAATTGGCCCCCTGGCATGGAAGTCACAGCCCTGCAGGACTGCCAGGGGCAGGGGAGCATGAAGAGACCCAAAGGATGGAATGCCCCAATTCAAAAGCAAGGCCTTTGCTTCCAATAGCACCATTGATGGTGCTGAGAGGAGTGCTGGGCAGTCCCAGCCGGAGGAGAACTCTTTCAGCTCTCCTGACAGCAGAGCTGGGAGGGACAGCTCAGCCAGGAAGCAGGGAAGGCACTGGTGAGAACGAGAGGCTGTGGGTGCTGCTTATAGCCAGAAAGGATCAGCCACTGAAAAGCCCAGAGCCCTTTAATCTTTACTCAGACTCCTCATTCCTAATCCTGACCTTTTGGGTGCAGCTGTGCATCAGCAGATCTCCAAGGACTGGATCACGCAGGTCACTCTTGCTGTCCTCTTTTTGGGAGACCAGCAGGTTGAAGCCAGTGCTCAGCTGTCCAAAAATTAGGCTCTAAATAACCTGGCTGGCAGGGACATGGGACAGGCAGGATATCATGACCTGAGTGGGACTGTGGCCAGGGCAGCCTGGCAGCGATTCCTCGCTGGTGGAGCAGCAGGAGGAGAGACTCCCGGAAAACTGATGGAGCCGCAATTCCTCTTGGTGAAACTCGCACCAAAACGACTCGGTTTGTAGTCACCGTGGGCTCTGGCTTGTTTGCCTGTTTGCTCTTTGCTCATCGCATTTCCAGCTGCTCTTGTGTGTATTTGCACTTCGCAGGCTTTAATTGGGATGGCTGAGCAGAGCCCGTCCGCAGCCGGCGATGCTGCGGTGATAAGTAACAGGAGGCACAAATTAGAACAAATAAATCTGAATCCAATTCAATTCCTTGTGCAATCAGGAAGATCAACACGTCAAATTGCGGGCACTATAAATTAAAAGCCGCCAAGGAGACAGTGGAAGGCGCTGCCTGGCTGCTGTGGCTGGCGTTCAAAAGGCTTTTCTTCCTCGCAGAGCGAGTGAGAGCCTGTGAGATGAACAGCGGGATCTTCCCTCCGCCGCCAGGAAAGGCTTTTCGCCACCAGAAAATTTTCTTTCAGCAGATATGAAAAGCCTCTGCTGCAGGTCGCAGCCGAGGTGGGTTTGTGCTGCTGAGGGAGGCCCAGAGTGGGCTGTGTGGGGTGCGTGTGGCTGAGTCATCACTGGCTGGTTTTAGTTCATTCTCCTTGTAATAAACAGGTGTGCACAGGTCAGCTCTGCTGTGGAGCTCCAGAGATTGCTGATATTCCCCCGAGCATCTCATCCCAGAGAGGAGCAGATGAGGGGGGAACCTCACCTGTGATTCAGAAATTAAGGCTTCTCTGGTAGATTAGAGCACTTCAAAGAGCGACAATGTTCCAAAATACTGTGGGAAAAAAAAAATTCAAATCAGTGTATTGCAAAGGACACACAGGCAGATAAACACCCAGGAGGCTCGCGAGCACGCTCGGTGCCATGGCATTTTTCATGTCCCTGTGGCTGTTACCTGGCTGTGTTTGATCTATGAAACTATCTCTGCTGCAGGGCCAAAAACAAGTGGCACATGGGGAGGAGGGGTAGAACACACCTGGAGGATAAGCAGAGCTGTCACCTGCTGAGAGCTGTGCCCACCTCTGAGCTATGAGCACTTCCCTGGTCATTGCTTCCGTGCCCTCCATGTGCCGCTGGCTTTTTTCACCTCTCGGCTGCCATCTGAGTTTTACAGGATTCTTGTGTTTAAAATTACAAGCAGGTCCTTGGAATTGGCATTGGCTGTTTTAAAGATGTGCTGCATCTTCGAGCGTCACGCCAGCACGAGCCAAGCACATTAGAAGCTGCTGGATAATAGGCAATTACTGCTCTTAAACAGACGAGGCATTCACGAGCGGAATGGGCTGCATCTTAAATCATCCATAAATCCTCTAATAGTGCTTCTATTAATACCTGGTTTCTGGCACATTCCTAATGATTGCATTCCTTATCAAAGCAGTGTTTTTCCGTGGTTTCTGGGGAGAGGAGGTGAAGGCACGAGCCAGTGTGGAGCTCGGTGAGGGAAGCCCAGGCAGCCCAGGCTGGCACTGGCTGCATCATCACAGGGAGTGGCACAGCTGTGCCACCCTGGAGGGATGACCCCAGGCCAGGGGGCTGCAGAAGTGGGCAGGCAGGGTGAGGGAAGCTCTGCCTCCACCCCATGGGCATCATCCTCCTTCCACAGCATCGCTGGAGTCTCCCCTTCACCCGGCTTTCTGATGTAGGGCACCTCAGCCCTGGCTTCTCCACGGTGCCATTGCACAGGCAACACCTTTTGGAAGGGGATGAGGATTTAGAGCACCTCCCTGGTGTTCTGGCTGGCACTCTGGAGTTGGGATTCTCCATGGACACAGCTGCACTCGGCGCGTGGGGCCGGTTGTAAACAGCGCCCGTCCTCCCCGCTGAACCATTACACACTCCAGAGGACGAGCGTGTACAATTCACGTCTCATTAAAGTTTTTTGAAATATTATCCTTTTCTTCTTCCCTGCGTTTTCCTCCCTATTAAGCTGAAATCGTGCTTCTTTCGGAGAATACGAGTCATTTGTTTCCATAACAACTCTCCATCCTGAGCGTGGCAATGCTCCCCTCTCTGAAAAACACATTGGCCCTGGTGCAGGCAGGACCCCTGGCGTGGGCAGGACCCCCAGCACTGCTGTGGTTCCATGGTTGCCAGGCTTCCACATGGTCATTTATGACCTGGCTCTGAGTTTTGGAGGATTTGAGCTGCCCTTGGCATTGCTGGCACACAGGCAGCATGTCCTTGGCAGGAGCAGGTCAACATCTTCACCTGCCAGCTCTGCCCCAGTCACTGTGTCCCCATGGCATGAGACTCTTCGTTTCTGATGGTTTAAATTATTTTTTCTCTTGCCTCAAAAACTGACCTGACCCCAAAGGAAAAGCACGGCTCCAAGAACCTCCTTCTCCAGGTACTCCCTTTTGGAAATTCCCCATCCTGTTCCTGGATCTTTGCTGTGCCAGGATATAACTCTGCCATGTTCATGTGAAAATTAAACATGAGAGATGAAGTTGCTAAATTGGATTCGCTTCCATACATCAAAATAGCCCCTGGAAGCTCAGTCCATGGAAAATGTGGGATTTTTTCAGAAATGAGAGTGATGCACAATGTTAATGCCCCACCTTTCTGAATCTTCCTGACACCATTCGGCTTTACTAGGTCCATAAAAGAAATTAAAATACAGTTAAAATGGATTTCTTAAATGGGCTTGTAAAAGCTTTTGATGGAAGAACCACTTTATCCTTCTAACTTTTTTATGACATCTATTCCCACTTTTCCTTTCACTATGAACTTTTAATGACTTGGGATTTTTTTTTTTTTTTACAAACCGACTCATTTGTAATTCCCTGCAGACACCTTTACACTGTGGTGTAAATCCTGTGGCAAAGCCAGACCTCAGAGACACAGCTAGGACAGATCCCTCAGGATCCTGGCACAGGATGTCCAGGGACTGGCTTTTCAGGCTGCTCCTGCCAGGAGAGCTCAGGATCGACAGCCAGATGCCCTCAAAATTGCTAAATGTTGTTATTATGATATTATCAAACTGCACCATGTGTCGCTAAATTTATCTTAATGTCGATATGACAATGGTGATGATGATGGTGGTGATGATGATGATGGGAATGTTGGCCATTGCCTCTCTCCAGCTGTGCCCAGGCAGAGCATCAAGGAGGTGACAGGGGACAGGAAGGGTTCAGGGCTGTGGTGCCACCCATCATCTCTCCCATCCAGGCCGGAGACACGGTCCAGCTGCTCAATGCCACAGTGCTGAAATAAAGATGATTAAGGAGATATTCCAGCCTCTTCTTTTCTCCCTCTCCTCAGTAAATGTCATGCTTCAGGGGAGTATAGCCAAGAAAAGTTCAAAGTAATAATATCAGAAATCTGCTTCTCTTTTCCTTTTGACATTTTATTGTGATATGAAATAGCAGGGGATAAAAGCTCTAATGGGGATATTTGGTTCTTTCTTTCAGAGAGCATTTGAAGCGCTGGCTGGTTATGACTCACATGGATTATGATATATGCAAATCTTTAAGGGCCTCATTCACAAAGCCGAGGCAGCCACGCTGCTCTTCCTGGGGATTTACTCAACAGAAGATAAAGCTTGGGTGACTGATGCCCAGGTTCCCCACTCTTCACCAGGCCTCTGCCACACATCTCCAGCTCTTCATCCCAGCTGGGAAGGCTGGTCCTGGGGACGGTGGGGCTGTGACTGCCCTCACCAGCACAGCAGCACCCCTGGAAAGAGTGGATGGCTCCGTGGGGAAAATCAGTTGTCTCCCACCCTGCCTTCCATGGGACAGAGCTGCACCCAGCACCCCCTTTTCCCAATTAAGGCACAAACTGTTTCTCCATGAACCGCTTTGATGATATTTCTGTGTCAGCTTTAAACCAGATATTTCACACTCATAAACACTGGCGAGTAACCAGGCTGTAAAATACAACTTTAATAATGTTAACTGGTAATGTGCAGGCAGTCTTCTTGATTGGTGTAGGGGAAACCGGGTTGATTTAAAAAATATAATAACCCCCTCGTTCCACATTGAATCCTCTCGTAATTAGAAGCTGTTATTGCTCTCCAACAAATAATCTTCCGAATGAAGTCCATTCCACAGAGAGTGATCAAAGAGTGATTTAATTAAATTTTCATGTTTAATTTTCCTTTTTCATTCCTGACGTTTTTCGTTTCCTTCTCTTGCAACTGCTGTTGGAGGGGGGAGAGGGGCAGGTGGGACCATAGGAGGGGCTGGGTCCTGCCCTGCTCTGGATGGGGCATCCTCCCTCTGGGTGTGCCTGGCTGCTGACATCCAGTTGGGACCTCATGGTATGAACCATAAGAGTGCAGGTTTCCTCTTCGTGGTGTCTTGGTTTTAGTTATCTGGTCCACAGCCAGCTTAAATGTAATACTTAATTTAGAGCAATAACACTTAAATTATGAATTGTCTGCTGTAAGTATAAATTATACATTTTGGAGATGAATATTCAGGTCCTAATTCAAAGCAGCAGATGTGGCATGGAGATGTTTGCAGGCAGACACAAATTCCAAGCCATGATTGGGTTTGATTTTCCCTGGGAAGCCGTCCTTGGCAGACCCTCCCTGGCAGAACTGGGAATCCGTTTGGGGGCTCCAGGACCACTCCTTGCGACCCCAGGTTTGTTTGCTCTGTTCCTTTGGAGGGGAGGGGTTTGGGGTTTGGTTTGGGGGATGGCACGGCCAGACACGGTGGGAGGTCGGCGGCTGTCCGTGCGCGGCGATGGACTGATGCTGTCAGAGATGTGACTGTCCCCAGCCTGAACACAATCAGCACCAGCTAATGCCACACCTGAGCTGAACTTGGCCGTGGGCACCCAGGAGGGACCCTTCCTGTGCCAGCACTGAAGGGGCCATTTCTGGGGAGAAGCTCAGCCGTGCGCCGGTGCTCCTCCCATCGCCGCGCTCCATCTCCAGTTTGTGCTCACAAGGAAACGAGAGATGCAGATTAAGTGAAAACACACAGGCTCTTCTCTGGGATAAGGCTCCTCCGACCCAGCCTGTGCTGCTGCTCTGGCTGAGCCGGAGCCTCCCCGCGCTGCCGCTGATGTTCCTAAAGAATTCATCAAAGTGACAAGGCTACAAAAGCCGCGTGTTACCGCTCCTCCGTTCCCTTGCCACTCACCGGAAAATAAGGCTCCTGCTGAGCTGCATACGATCCGTTTCAATTATTTTTTAATTTTCAACATGTTAGTCAAACTCCTACACGCAGAGAAAAAGGAAAAATTCATGCAAAGTACCCTTGAAAACTCCTGTTTGGGTAAAAAGCTCTTCTGCCATGAATACGCAATGGCTCCTGGAGCTAGTGGTGAGTTAGTGTGCATTTACAGAAACTGCATTTACATACAAATACGATTTCAGCCAGCGTTTGGAGGTGGAGAGGGATCTCCTTTCTTCCCCCAGCCATGGACTGATTCTGCTCTCACTGGTTTAGATGGTTGCATTAAGACGTCTGCTGACATGCGTCTGTTTCATAAGAGCATGGATAAGGAGCATGGTTTGCTGCCAGCAATGTTCCTCCCCCTTTTTTCTAATCATGCAAATAATCTTTCCTCAGGGACTAACTGCTGTGTCCGTGGGCACCGGGACGGGGGTGGGAAGGAGATGTGGGTGGGAAGGAGATGTGGATGGGATGGGGAGGGATGGAAATGTGCGTGGGATAGAGATGCAGGTGGGATGGGGATGGGGATGGGGATGGAGATGTGGGTGGGATGGGGATGGGGATGGAATGGGGATGTGGGTGGGATGGGGATACAGGCAGCAGCTGCTCCTGGGCCTCGAGGCACATCTGTGCCAGTCAGTTAAGCAGAGCTGGACTGTCCTGTCCAAACTTCAGGTGTTTGCATTCAGCTCCGAGGCCGGCAACAGCCTTGTGCTTCTTGGGCAAGAGAGAACGTGGCAGCTCCTCCTTCCCAGCCTGAGCCCAGTGGTGGCTTTTTTCCCAGTGGTCACACTGGCCATGCTCAACTACTGGAACATGGAGCAGTGGAATACCAATCCAACCTCCTGTTTGCTCACAATGCTGGAGCTGCTCTGCCCACACCCTACATGGCCTCTGCTCTGCCTCGGACCCCAAATTTAGCAGACACTCAAGCGAGGTCCCAGCCTCCCAGTACATCTCCATGGTGCTGAGCTACGTGTGAAACCATCCTGTGGCAGGGAGGTTGCCCTTTCTCCATCACTCTGCACTGGGTTTTCCAGATCAGACTGTGTCAGTGCCAAGCTGCCTCCCAGCCATGGCTCTGCCACATGCAGAAGGACACTGGGTGCTGGCCATGCCCATCCCACACCCCACCCTGCCTGCTCCTTCTCCCTTTCCTGGTCAGTCCCTACCGACCACTCACAAGACACATTGCTGCCCTCGTGCTCCCCACAGTCTCAGCTTCTACACAAACACTTTGCTGATGGAAAAACCTTTATTTTTAGCTTTGCTTTTTCACTGAAATACAGAGAATTCCCCTCAGACCTCTCAGTAATGAATCGCAAAGAGAAAGTTTCTCTCCAGTTCATCTGAACGATGCTCAGCTGAGGGGGTGGAAAATTACTGAAAAACTTTAATAGTAAGTAAGAAAAAAATCTTAAATTCATCCTTTATGGCATTTTTAATCACATTGGGCATGATTCATTTCACATGCAAATCCAGCCCCGCGCTCTCTGTGCCGCTAAAGCATCTGACTTCAAACTATCGCAGCACAAAACCGCTTCGGCAGATTCAGATCTTCGCCAAAAAGCAGCCGGAATTCTAATTTGACTTTGAAATTGGGGATTCCTTTAGCGAGGGGGAAACAGTGGGCGTATCAGACCCTGACGTGGCACCTTTCCCTCTCCAGCTGTGGGTCAGGTCTTCCCACGGCAGGGGTTTGTGTCCCCACAGCAGCAGCTCTGTCTGTCTGTCTGTCTGGGCCTCCCCAGGTGTTCTGCAGGTATCTTTCATCTCAACATTGGGCAGCCCAGCAGCTGCCTCCTTCCATTCATCTCTCCAGTATAAATAAATAGGTCAGCTGTCCCATCAGGTGGGTGGGAGCAGGGTTCTGTGTCAGGGAACGGGCTCCCCAAGGCGGCACTGGCACTGTGCTCACTGCCTGTGCTCATCCCAGGGCTGGGGTGTGCCCATCAGTCCATCCCCAGCTCCTGGGTGCAGGGGGTTGACTGCTTGGCTGGGCATAGAAGAGCTCCACAAAGCTCTGCTGTGCTTCAGGCTCCACTCCCCTGGAGCACAGACCTTCCTTCCCATCACCCACACGTGCCAACACCGAAACTTTGGCCAAAAAGGGTTTTGTTCAAATCTTTTTCGTAAGGAGAAAACCCCACTCCGACTCTCTCAAGGCTCCTCTGAGGGAGAAGCCGGGTGCAGCCGGGCTTTTATCAGCTCATTTTTCTTCCTTAGATTTTACTCCAACCTGATTGCTCTTTGCTCCTGCAACGCTCCTTCCTGGCTGCAGGATAAATAAGGCATGAAGCGTTTAATTGATCAATAGGGACATAATGAAGTGGCTGCTGTGCCCTGACAGAGGCTCGATCAGAGGGGACCACAGGTTCTGCACAGCCCAGTGTCCGTGAGCGACACAGCTCCAGTGTCCACCGTGGGCTGGAGGCACATCAAACATTTAGTGAGGCGCTCTCAACCACAGTAAGCTGAGGTAGAAAAGGGGAATGGGGACCTGCATCTGAGCTGCCCCACAGCACTGATGTAAAAACCCCAAATCCTTCAATTCCAGCAGCACCATGGCTGGAAGGATGAGGTGAAAAACAGCCCCTTGCTGTGAAAGGTGTGGATAAAGTCAATGACAAGTTTTCTTCAGCTGAAGGGAGGTGGGACGTTTCCAAGTGTCAGATTTTCTATCTTACTCCTTCTCTTACTGCATTTCCCACCTCTTTCTTCTGGAAAAATACCATGAAAGGAAGAAGATTTGTTCAATGTTCAGATTTGCATTGAAACCCCAAGAAGAGGTGACAGGCCAGGCTGCACCCAGCTGGGAGCTCGCCTGAGAGTGAAGGTGTTTCTCTGTGTGAAGATGAAAATGGCATTTTTTACATCGGTTTTGGCTCTGAATTGGACACAGTTTCCCATAAGGAGATAAAATATTTAAAAACAAGTATATGAAAGAGAAAGTCAGCCTTTATTAAAATGACTTCATCATTTGAGACTGATGCTTTCAAGTACTCTTGTAATTCATCCTTATAGATATAAAATTATCATCTGAAGGAAGATTGTTAATAAAACTGACACTTCCCCATCAGTCAACTTAATTCACAATATCACATTTTCCAAATCCAATTACGCCTGTTTGATGGCTGACGTTTGCTTCTGCGTTATTGTTCATGTGGAAAAGTGGATACAGAAGTCACATGCAAGGAATCTGGGAAATGTTGGGACAGCTTTTCCCTGGATAACTTCAACCACCCCATTGCGAGCTCTCCAGGGCCTGACTCTGCCCAGCGGGGACAGATGAAAGTTCTGAGCAGCCAGCACATGTTTCTCAATGCTTTTTCAACACTGACTTGATAATTTTCCGTGTGTGATCAAATGCTTTACCCAAGCCACTGGTTTCCTACCAGCTTCTTGTGGTAATGGAATTTTTAAATTTTGCATTTGGATTTAAAATGAAAAACTTACATTCCTGTAAAGGACTTTTTTTTGGTTCAGACCAGAAGAGTTATCTCACAGAGTAACTCTGATCCTTCACTGGGGGACAGAAGCGACTTCCATGAAATTGTTACTCCATCAACTCCAGGAGCACTGAGACCACAGTGACCGACTGCAGCCTGGGCATCGACCTGGAAAGGTTCAATAACCACTGAAAAATAGGTTAGAGATGTCTCCCAGCCATGCTGTGTGTGGAAAACTGCATCCACTGCAGGGCTCTGTCTGACAATTGTACTCCTCAGTGGGATGGGACTCTGGGGAAGACCCTGCCAACAGTTGGGGGAGCAGGGGCTTCACTCCTGCAAAACATCAGCTTCCCCTATTCACTGCAGATTTGGGGCAGCTCCACTGTGGGGTTCAAACCTCCAGGCTGCTCCCTCTTCCTCCCCTCTCCCCATCAAGGGGAGCCCATCCATCCTGTCCTCCTTGGGGACCCTGACACAAGCACGCTCCCTTGGGAAGGGCACGTTTGACTGGAGTCGGGCGGATGCAGCGCCACAGCAGCGATCGCATGGCAACCATTGCCAGGGAGACCGAGCTCTGCTCTGCAGCTCCGTGAGCAACTTCACCGAGGCCAGGATGGTCCCAAATCTCCCCGGTCTGTGCTTTGTGTGCCCCAAATCTCCCCGCTCTCTCTGTTTCATGTGCCTTCCCCTTCGGTGCAAAACTCATGGAAAACAAGATAACGGATGAGCATCAGGCATCTGCAGCTTCCCAGGATTGGCAGGAAAGGTGTAACCTGCCTTTCCCTGCCCTTCAGCTCCAAGCAGAGATAATTCCAACTGGCACAGTCGGGTACCACCTGCCACGGGAGCAGGGAGCACATTTGGGGTCACAGCTGCTCAGCTTGGGTTTTTCTCTCAGTGTCAATGACGAGTGATTGGAAAATGACAGGGAGCCTCATCCACTGGGAGGCTGCTCTTGGAACTATCCTGGGACTGTATTTTATCACTCTCATCCCCCTCGTGTGCTCACTCCACCCGCAGCATCCCAGCAGGCCTGAGGTGAGGAGTCATGGTGCTGCTAGCACTGCTCGGGGACCGTGGGTAGCCATGGACACCACAGAGCCACAGTCTGCCCTGAGCATCCAGCTGAGCTGCCTCTGGTTAAGGCAGGGGATAAAATCCTAAATTCTTGCCTCAAGGACAGCATCAGAGAAAGCTGAGTTCCCAGGAATCATGGCTGTGTCTGCCCTGTGCAGGAGAAACCATGGATGGGCATTTCCTAACAGCAAATCCCATGGCCTTGCAGCACAGTGGCTCAGGAGAGCAAACGGGGCCTGGCACAGGACTTAATTTACTTGGAAAGGCTGTGGGGCCTAGAACACACGAAGCAGATGGATGGCTGGAAGAGCTGAGCTCGTTTGTCTTGCTGCCCTGCTAAAAATATCCTCATGTGCTTCTCTGGAGGGTAGAGGAGCTCTCTTTCTGCACAGTGGTTCTGAGATAAACCCCCTGCAGCTGGGTCTGGCCGTGCAGAGTGTCCTACACACAGGGTCCTGTGGGCAGCTCCAACTTGTGCTACCCACTTCCTGAAGGAGCCAGGGAAAGCTGGTGATGCTGTGGTGAGCACCAGCTCCGTACTTGGCATTCTGCGGTTGCCATGGAAACCAAAGATGCTGACAGCACTTCCAGGGCTGGGGGTCAGCATGGGGCCTGTCCCAGCAGAGGTCTGTGATGCCCAGAGAGCACAGGGCTGTAGAGGGACAGACTGTCATTGAGGCTGAGGGGGACTGAAAGACCTTTCAGTGTGTTTTCAGGGCATGTGTAACCAGGACAAAAAAATCCTGAGGTGTTTCCCAGCCACTGGCTATCAGTGCACCCAGGGCTGGGATGAGAGCTCCCCTGAAACCTGCCAAAGCAGCTGCAGGCACCCATTAAATACCATCTTCCCTGGGATTTCAACTGTCCTGATCTGAAACCACGTTATTCTCTCCTTTTTATCCCTCCTGAAGAAAATATCGGGATCAATTAATTTCAGCAGCTCAGGCACCGAGATCCCTTTCATGCGCTTTTGCAGCGACGAGCCTTGGGGACCACTTACTCAGATTATTGAAAGAACTCGCTCTAGGCAAATATTAGGACCCAGACACCCAGATGATTAGGAATAGGAGAGCAAAAAATAACCAAAAAATCCCCTTTTTCATCCAGATGCTGCATTCAGGGCTGGAAGTGACAGCTCGCCTGCTGACGGGAAGGTTTGGTTCTGCTGATGTCAGAGGGGAGCAGGCAGAGCAGCACACACTGTTTATGCTTGTGTGATGTTTAACTGACAGAATCAATCTTCGCTGCTCAGCACTTCCATGGTATGTATCAGTTCCCTATTTGGTCCTTGGAGAAATCCCAAGCAGCATCAGCGAGCTGCCTTAAAACACCATTAGATTGAAATAAAAGGCAGAAGAACCCCAGTCCTTCATGGATTTACAAAGCTATAAGCAATGAACAAGTGATGCCCCATTTTCCAAAGCCCCCCGTGCCGGCTCCAACTCAGAAACCAGACGCTGATAACTCATACAGCACGGATGTGACAAACAGGAGGGAAGCAGCCATCTATCACGGCGGCTCCCGAAGCCTCCCAATAAAACAAAGTGCCAAATGGAATTCTAAACCACCGCTGGTGCTTTCGTGCCGCTGGGAAGCCACAGCATAAATAACAGGGCTGAAGGGCTCTGATCCAGGTGCAGGCAGACCGGTCTGTGCTGCTGCAGAGAGGAGCTGCTCCAGCCCTCAGGGATCCTCCACAGCAAAGCCCCGTCTGTTGCTGGAAGGATGCTCGAGTTTGAGGAGGGACCATTTCAGCTTTTCAGAAGAGTCTGAGTGCCACTGAATCACCACAATCTTGTTTTTTCTTCACTCCTTTGGCTTGTATTCATATGTTACCATTCCCTTTGCTATTAAGGCTAAAGCAGGGATCGATGAGGCCCATATGCTTCCAGCTCTGTTGCAGGAGCCCAGGACTAATTCCGATCTTGAGCCTGTCTTCGGGCCATCTGTTCGCAGCATCACACACGACAATGTGTCATTATGGCCGAGAATTTGCATAACCACTGTGGGGGGATCGCGTCCAACTCCATTCACACAAACCACAATGGGTTTTGTGTAGGAAAAGGCTGGAAGGAAGAGAAGCTGTAGGAAGAGGCTGGGAAAATGAGAAGCCAATGAGCATCACATCCACGTTTCCTAGGAGGGGCCCAGCCAAAGAGCAGACTGAGGATCCAAGGCACCCCTTTGAGCTGCCTGGGCACCAGCAATGCCATCATCCTCCACCTGTCCATCCCCTCATCCCCCTTGCAGCTGTGATGTGACACGCAGCAGCAAAGCTGTGGGGCAGGGCACAGTGCCGGTGCCTCCAGCCTGCCCGCACACCTCCTTCTCAACGAGGTTAACACATTAATTCTCCCAACTATGACATCAAAGGCTTAAATAACAGCTCACGCTGTGGAAGGCTTGGAGCTGCACAGTGCTGGCTGCAGCCCTGGGCCCTCTCCCTCTGTTTCGGCTGCAGAGGAAGCAATGCCAGCAAGAGAGAGAGGGGGCTGCAATCCTCCACAGACTGAGATCTCCTTGCTGGGCAGCAACCCCGGCTGGGGACCCCTTCTCTGACAGCCTTTTTTCGGTTCCTTATGCTGACCAGCACCGCCGGTATTCGGGCAACATCGTCACAACGGTGTGCCAGGACCTTCCCCGCTGCCAGAGCGGGCACGGGAAGGGAGCAGGCAGGCTTCATCCCCAGCCCCACTCATCCTCTCATGCCTTGGCAAGCAGGGAGCCAGCCTGGAAAGCCTCACCCACTGCCTTCATCAGCGCCCGGAGCACAATAGCCCTTTAACGATAATTACAGGCTTGCGGCAGCTCTGCTGGTGCGCGGGGCTGGGGCTCTCTGGTAGCGAGAGGTGCTGTTTAAGTACTCGAAAGAATGGCACTTAGCAGATGTCTTGGGGTAAATGGTAGGTTAAGAGACACCGAGAGCACTGGTGGAACGAGTGCTAATTTGTACTCACATGATTCAATTTGCATGGTTAATTCTATTTAAAGCAAACATCCAGCACCCGCTGGAGCACCAGAAGGACCACGGTTCTCATTTTGTCTTCTCTGCAATGCTTCCGAGAACAAAATGGTTGGATAATGGATCCAGCCAACATGGATGTGCCACGGAAGAAGTGTCCTGAAGGTGTTTCTGCTGAAGACCATCGTCTCTCCCTGCTAACGTCACCATGCAGACGCTGCCCACTGCAGAACGTGCACTGCCACGACCTGATGAGATTCAGCAAGTGTCCTCCAGCCACAGCAATCAATGAGATCCAACCTATAGCCCACAGAAAACGTTTTCTCAGGATATGGAACTACCCACCAGGATGGGCACAAAGCCCAGCAGCAGTGCCAGGGAGAGATGCCAGAGATGCCCGTAGGAGGAAGAAGTCTAGATCATTTCAGCAATAATTTAATTACATGGGTCATGTTATATGTGGAATTGGAATATCTTTAATTTGTTCCTAATTAAGATTCTCGACAATTTGCCATAGCATCATGGCTCTTTGCCATCTGGATTCTACTGTCCGTGTCTTGCCCCACACGGCCTTTTCCTTGAGGCTTTTCCCCTCCAGTCTGACACTGGAAGAATGGAAAACAGATTCTGGTTGGTTCTTGGCAATCAATATTGCTTCTTAACTGAACAATAGCAGTTCTTCATCACAACACTTGGAGTTCAGCGGAGAACAGAAGGCCTGTAAATGCCCTGGATGAGCAGAAAAGCATAAATTACCTTGGAGATGATAAGCCAAACACAAACAGTATTTACGGCTGGTTAGAGCGGCGGTGCTGAGCGTGCAGGGGAACACAAGGAGCAGGGAGCGGAAGGCGTTTGCACCTTATTTCTTTTCAGCTTGAGAAATGTGAAAGCAAAACATCAAAAGTGGTTTCCCAGCACTGTCCCACAGAACATCCATATCAGCACACGCCGTGGTTTTTCCCTTCCTCTCACAAGGCAGAGAGGAAAAGCTCTGCTGCACGCCGGCAGCCGAGCCCAGGCGTGATGGGGGAATCACAGGTGGCGAGCGCTCTAAAGCAACGATCAGAGGAAATATTTCACACGCAGGCAAAGGGGCTGAAATCTGTCCAACCGAGAACAAATTTGTAAGATTCCAAGCTGGCACCTGGGCTATTTGTGAGCGGCAGAAGGAAGCGAAGGCAGCAACTGAATTGCTCGCTGCAGAGCAGCTCGTGTGGTTTGAGTAGCTCCCCAGTATCACCAAGCCTCCTGCAAATTGCTAGGTAACTACACTGAACAGAGCCAAAAATAATCCCTCCCGTGACTTGCTTGTCAGTGTTTGCAAGAGTGAAATAACAGTGTTTCAGCACAGAACAGCGTGATACCAGCTCTGCAGGGCAACACCAAAGCAGCTCCATCCATGGCACATAAGTGACGTGCTGGCAGTGGAGGTGGCCAGGATGTCCAGGTCAGGGTAGGGGTCTGGGTTCCTTCATGGTGGGAAGAGGGAAAGGGCAACACATGGACTTTTCAGACAATGGCAAAACAAAAAGGGGGTTTCCTGTTGCTCCCCAGGAGCAGAATCAAGTGATGCTGGGAACAACCTACATCTTCTGACCACCAGTGACTCACGGGAAGTCCTTCCGAAATACTGTGTGTGCACCAGGGCTGTAAATAATGCCCAGCCAGCTCTCAGGTACTGCTTGAAAAATGTCTTGTTATTGCCACGGAAGTTTCGGAAATTTCCTGATTAAATCAAAAAGGCGCCATAAATTGACAAAGTTAGAATTCTCTGGGATGAAAAAAGAAGCAATTTTGTCCCCTGTCAGCAGAATGGAAATGAACGGGCTGAATGAATTAGTGCACGATAAACTTTTTAAAAGCCAAGTTACAATTTAAAGCAGCAGCGAGAGCTAGGGAATGATTTAGGAGTTATAAAAAAACCCCTAAGCACCGCTCTATCGCTGTTCCATCCCA
Organism: Cyanoderma ruficeps; assembly: GCA_008694505.1. Taxonomy (NCBI): domain Eukaryota; kingdom Metazoa; phylum Chordata; class Aves; order Passeriformes; family Timaliidae; genus Cyanoderma; species Cyanoderma ruficeps. Next base: position 3,207,713 of record VZDJ01000034.1, read on the forward strand.
GCCTGCACAGTGCCCAGAGCAGCTGTGACACCTTCTGGGACAACACATCGCTGTTGGGTGACATGGCAGTGCCTCTGGCTGATTCTGGCCACCAGGATGATGACACCACTCAGGGTGCCTGTGGAGGAATCAGTCCCACAGCCCCAAAACTGCTTTGCTTCTGGAGGAGGTTTTGGCCAGACCAACACTGACATGGGAGAAGGCACCTGGAGGTGAGGAAGAGCACCCACCTTGCCTTGCCAAAGGGCTCTCTGTGAGGGCAGGCAGGACATGCTGAGCTGGGGACAGCCCTGCCTGGCCCCCAGGAGGGGCCGAGCCCCCAGCACAGCCCCACAGCCTCACCGTAATTGCTTTGTGCAGCTGCCGAGTGCTTTATCAGCGCCGTGAGATTTCCCCGGCACCTCGCTGCTGCGCGTAACGAGATTAGCCACGGCCCCCCGACAAGGGAGGAATAATAATTGCCTTTGTTTTGTTTTCTGTAAGCCACAATGACTCTGCTGATGCGAGCGATTAATTCTGCTCCGCCAAGATAAACGGGTCGATGGCATGTCACCCCGGCCCCCCCAATCCTGTCCTTCCCCTCCTGCCGAGGTGGGAATGCTGTGTGCTGGCAGGAGCACTTCCCAGCACCCATCATGGGCTGCTCTGGCAGCGAGGCTCTGCAGGGATTAATCCAGCCTTGGGTAGGATGCTATTTTGGGGAGCTGGCAGAGCGCTGCACATTGCCTGTCTAGCGCCTGGTCCAGCCTGGCACCACAGAGCCTCTCATGGAGGCTTGGAAACTTCAAGGCTGAGGATGCTCAGGAGGTTCCTCTCCTGCCCCAGGGAGAGAGGGAACACGCCCATGCGTTTCCTGTGGAGAAAGGCACCGTGTCTTCTATGGCATCACTGCCCAAAAGCTCAGCACCACCTCCTGGTGCCCTGAATTTTCTGCTTTCTGTCTTCGTGCAGAAGTTTCTCACGCAGCTTCACGCAAACAATGCGTATCTTTAGAATGTTTACACAGTTCTCCTCTGAGAGAAGAAATGATTGATGGTCATGTCCACCATCCAGGCTGGAGAGGTGGCATTCTGTGTGGCCAATCTCTGACCTTTGTACAAACGTATATAAAATGGAGTCAGATTTTGAATAAAGTAGTTGTTCCCTTGATCTGCTGCTGTGTGAGCTTCATCTTTCCGTCCCTGAAGTTGGGGCACGCCCAGCCTCAACGATCACAACCTCCACTGGAATGGGATGAGCTTTAAGGTCCCTTCCAACCCAATCCTACGAGTCTACGAAGAGCTGCCCAACCCTGCTCTGCTCCTCGTAGCTCAGCCTCAGGCCTGTAAGTCTGCAAAAAAGCAGGGCCTTGCTCCCCTGTGATGCTCTGCCAGGGTCTGCAAAGCCCCACTGAACTGCAGCCCCCAGCCCTCTCTGGGGAGCCCAGAGGCTGCTCCCCGGGACACTGGCGGGGCGGGTGAGCCCTCCCTCCAGCCTCAGCGCCAAACACCAGCACTGGCATGAGTCAGTAATTGCAGAGCTCATTTTTAGACAGCGCTGCAAATGCGCCTATTAACATCCGCTCCCATCTCCTCTGAGTGATTTACCTGGTTCATTTTATTCAGTGAATTAAACGCAAAAATAACGGTGGTCTACAGCGGCCCCGTTATCGACCCGCTGGAAATGGGCAGCATCCATCACTCCCCCGCACAGCAGAGGTGTCTGCCCCGGGAGGAACACAGGCAGGCCAGTGTCTGCAGAGGGGATGCTCAGCTCCACGGGCGCCCATCTGCCTCCCCAGCAGCCAGGCATCAGCCCCTGGTGATTGTTTGAAGAATGAGATGTTTTATTGTCCCGTTCTTGACATCTCTCGCAGCACGCCTGAGACATTAATGTTCGCCTAAATCATTGCTGAGTGTAATATTTTGCCACCAATACCACACATAATCTTCACGTTTGATATTCCCCTGTTATCTAATGGCACTTTGCAGAATTACAGCGATGCTAATGCTCGCCATCCTTCCTGAAGGGAAAAATCAAATTAAAGATGAAGTATCATTGACTTTGTTGGGGGCTCTGAGGGAGTCAATTGAGCTTCTCCAAAAAAAAAAACCAAGGTAGAGATGTTTTTGTTAGTTTTTTTATCCCCTCCCTCATACCTACTGTAGTTTGTTTCTGTGGGTTTTTTTATCCCTTGCTGGTTGATTTCCTTCAACAGAAGTGCAGCATGAACAAAGCACCACAGCTTTTTGCAGGCAAAACAGGGGAAATTTCCCAAACAGGTAAGACAGAGATGGCAAGGACAGTCCACCAGCACTATCCGTGCAATTTAGGATGAAAAAAATCTCAGGAAGCACCACGGGTCTTGTTCCAGAGACCCCAGTCTGTGCCCCACAGGGTTTGCACCTGCAGTATCAAGGGCACCTCTGCACTTTATCCCTTTAAATCAAGCCCACCTATCCTGGGCTTCCATAGGAGCAGGCTTCATGGAGCTGGAGATAACACTGGCATCCCTAAACCCTGCAAGTGGAAGCTGCTGCCACCATTTATAGAGCCTGAAAACCTCTCCTCTGTGCATCATTACTTTGTTGAGAGCGTTCTCAAGGAACTCACAGCAAAAATGCAACGAGAAAGAATAACTTCATTATCTGGCTTCGCACCCCTTGACAGCCAAACCTTCCTCTTATTACAGATGGAAAACACTTTTTCCCCATGAATGGCCTGAGGCTCTGCAAATTTGATTAAAGACAGAACAGCTGCTGAAGGATTTGGGTTTATGGGGAGCTGTTGCATCGTCTCGTTCAGCCAAAAGCCAGCCCCAATCTTGTGCTCCCCCAGCACTACCAATGGGCATGGGGTGGGCAAAACCTACAGCTAAAGCCATGTGCCAGTGCCCCAGCACAGCTGGAGCTCCAGTGAGGAAAAGCAGCTTCACCCTGAGCAAGCAGAGCCTGCACTTCCCACTGTAAGAGTCGTGCAACCTCGGAAAACCATTCAGCCCACCTCCATCCTCCTACCTGTGTCCATCCTTCCTGGCCTCTTGACACTGCAGCACATCTTGCTTCTCACTCAGAGCATCTGGAGAGGAGGTGGAAGCCTTGCTGGCACCTCCCATTATTGCTGCAGCAGAAAGGGTCACCCTGAATCTGGTGGCACCACTGGTAACATCTCAAGTACCCAGCTTCTTGTTTCTTCCTTCCTGCTTCCTTCCCTTCCACAGCACCCACAACAAGGCTGATCCCTCATTACATGGAGAGCAGCTTTGTGGCTGCTGATTGCATTAACCTAATAACTCCTGCACAAAGCAATCACAAAAGAGACTGGAAGGTTTTGTGTTTGTTTGGGTTTTTAAACAAAGACCCTGTCCATGAAGTATTGATTAAATTAGAGGGTTAGATTAAGCGGTGATTGAATCGAGTGCCAGGGCCTGCAAGAGAGTCTATATGCAGAACATTGATGCTGAAGGCCTCGAGGGAACAGGGAGGGTTTGGGCACCCAGTGTGGATGAGAGACACACAGGATGCTCTTCAGAGGAGGGCAGGACTGGCAGGAGCAGCACAGCTGAGGCAGAGGACACATCCCTCACTCTGCTGGTGGTTTCCTCCTTATAGCTACATCCATGCACAGTTCAGTCACCCCACCCTTGCATTTGCAAGCTTCATCCCACAGGAAAAATTAACCCTGTAGGCTTTCCTTGATTTCAGCAGCTGGCAGGGATTAGGATTAGGCACATTTCTGCAGGGGATGCTCACCAGCTCTCTGTGGCACCTGGCTTCCAGCTGGGCACAACTGTGACACGTGGCACCTGCAGCTCACAAACTCTGTAATTGCCACAGTGCAGGAGCTCCTGTGCACCTTCCATAAGTGCCATTAGAAGCTGTTAAAGTGCTTTGTCAGCCACGACCCTGAGAAATTACTGCTTCTGTTTTTATCTGTCCTTGAGAAAATCCTGATCCCACATCAGAGATGGAAGTTGCATCATAGGGGCATGCAGTGAACTGTTGGTTGTGGTTATCAGCATCTCCTTTTCTCAGGCAGGGCCAGCCCTACTTCGATAAGATTGTCACCAAAAGACAAAAAAAAAAGAGCATCTTTTCAGCTGATACAAGTTGGCAGATCCCAATTGAAGTCAATGGATTGATTTTACCTTCCATTATCCAAGTACCTCACTGGAAACTGTAGCATTCAGACTAAGAAATTCTCTAAGAATTTATCATTTCTGATAAAGCGAAAAATCAAGGGAGGTTTTGGGCTTTATGATGAAATTAATATTGACACCTCTGTGCTTTACAGAAGGCTGCAAAGGCGGCAGCACAGGCTCTCCTGCAATTCCCACCCTGCCCAAGGCTCAGGCACAGGTTTCCTGCGATAGCGCTCCTGGAAGGGGAGGATTTAGAAAATCCTTGGGCTAACCAGCAGCTTTGCCATTAATCCCATGAGACCCAGGAAAACATGTAATGTAACATTAGCACTTGTAATTCTGCAAAAAACAAGCGCTGACTTGACCTTGTCTGGAAGGACAGGGTAGCTCCTGCCCACAGCACTGCCCAGGAAGGTGCAGCTCCAGCCCCGGCTGCCTTCTCCTCCTCCAGCCAGAGATCCTGGTGCTCCTGCCACTCCCAACACCCATCCAGGCCAGGCCCAATAGGGAGGCTGAGCCCCAGGCTGCCCCTGGAGCTGCTCCACACCTGGGATGACATCCCTGCATCCTCCAGGCAGATCTGCCCACCCACCCCAGGAAATCCTGGCTGACTGATCCGCTGGGCTCTCACAGCCCAAACAGGGCAGGATGGTGGGTACATGCCCACGTGTGCCCAGGTAAATCAGAGCAGCCTGGCAAAGGGAAAGAACCACTTCCTAAAGCAGAGGAGCAGCGAGTGAGCTCAGGGCTGGTCAAGTCTGGATGCTGCTGTTGGAGTGTAAATGTATCTGACAGGCAGCAGGCGGTGCCAGCCAAGCCTGGAGTGCCCAGGATTCCCCATCCAACAAATTAAAGTCAGCAATAGGCCAGAGGCTGACATGGCACTGCCTGGGGCCAGCACTGCCCTGCAGGCAATGGGGCTGAGTGAACCCTCTATGTGCCATGCTCCCGATGCAGAAAGCTGCCACGGTGCTGCTCATCCCCACGGTGATGTTCCTCCCCACAGTGCTGTTCCTCCCCACGGTGCTGCTCATCCCCATGGTGCTGTTCATCCCCACAGTGCTGCTCATCCCCACGGTGCTGCTCATCCCCACAGCACTGCTCATCCCCACAGTGCTCCTCATCCCCACAGTGCTGCTCATCCCCACAGTGCTGCTCATCCCCACAGTGCTGCTCATCCGCACGATGCTCCTCATCCCCACGGTGCTCCTCATCCCCACGGTGCTCCTCATCCCCACGGTGCTCCTCATCCCCACAGTGCTGCTCATCCCCACGGTGCTGCTCATCCCCACGGTGCTGCTCATCCCCATGGTGATGTTCATCCCCACAGTGCTGTTCATCCCCATGGTGCTCCTCATCCCCATGGTGCAGCCCCTCACCTGCCCTCACCTGCCCAGGTGCAGCCCCTGCCCACCCCTCACCCTGCCTGGGCACAAACGCACAGCATTCCAACCCAGTGGTGATCTGTGCCTTGCTCCTGCCCCCCCATGCACAGCTGGATTTCTTCCAGAGAGACACAAGGAGGGGCAGACAGGCGTTCTCCAAAGCCAGATCTTCCTCACAGCCCCTCTCTCTGGTGCCAAGGTCCAGGAGCAACTTCTAAGTGCTGGTGGCACCGTTCCTGCAGCATCTAACAAAGATCTGGGGAACAGAGAGAGCTCCAGTGCCACCTCCAGCCATCGAGGCCCACATCTGTCATTAGGAAGCTGCTTTCCTTGCCAGTGCAGTAACTGATAAGTTGCCTGGAGCAAAGAATCTGCTCCCTATGTTGATGAGGATGGCAGGTGAAATATTCAGAGAAAAGGAGCCAAGAGCTTTCTTCAGAAAATGGTCCTCTTGGGCCAGGCTGGAGACAGCTGGTGACATGGAAAAACCTGTGTTACATCCCTCTTTCTGTGGCTCATTAAAGGGCCTCTTCCAGCCTGGCACTGACACCAGCACTGCATTCCCATTTTAACACAGATGCCAGTTTGTAATCTTGCTGCCTGGCCTGGAACCACGCTCCTCTTCTCTGTGATTTGAAAGGAGAATAATGTTTGATACCAACTTCCCGTTTTTGTTTCAAGAGTATTAAGAAATGAAACATTAATGGAATGTAGAAAATGAGCTGAGCGTTCAGCTACTATTCACCAAATTGTTCCTGTTCATCCCTGGGAAAGGAGGGAAAAATAGGAGCAGGAATAAAACTGTGCCTAGAAACATCCCATTTCTCCAATGCATGCATGGCTGACAGCCACTAAGCACAAATGAATAAATATTTTATGTGCTTTAATTTCCTCATCTACGAGCTGATGTTCTGAGCCTTTCTTTGCTTTATTTTGCTACTTCATAAATGTTAAAAACGTTTATCCTCTTATTCTTTCCAACAAAAGTAAGACTTTTTCCAGTCTCTGCTCCTGTTCCAGTTGCTTTCATCTCTTTATTAGCATAGCAAAATAGCACATCACCTGCAGGTTTCTCCCTCCAGTAATTTCTCCTTTCTATTTTTTCCCACCTTCCTTCCTTCCTTCGGTCGTCTTATCATCACCTGCTCTCCCGTCTCTATTATTCAGGAACCACGGTGTTGGCAGTTTTGTTTTTTTTTGTTGTCCCAGCTGCTCATTGAACCCTACGGTCTATTGAGATGCAGCTTGGATTTCTCTTGTGTTTATTTCATTTCCCTTTTTATTATTATTATCTCCTCTTCCTTACTCTGCCTTCCCACGTCCCTCTCCTCCCTGTTCCCCAGTTCCCTGCCTGTCGTAGCCAGGGATGCTGGGATGTCTCAGTGCTGCCATCCTCCTTCCCTTGGTATTTTCCATCTTGCATTAATCCTTCTCTCAAAAACCCCCCTCAGTTTCTGGAAAATTCCCACTCCCATATTCCTTAACAACCCAAAGCTGCCACCCTCACCAGCGTCTGATTGGGGTCTGGACCAAATCCTGCTCTCCTGGAAAAGGAGCTGCCATCCTCAGCATCCCACCCATCCTCTGGGAAGACTTTGAGCTGCCCCAGAAGCCTCAAAGAGCTGGCAGCTCTGTGATGATGCAGTGATGAAGCAAAAAAACTCCCTGCAATTAAAAGCTTAATCCCTCTGAAATGGAGCAGCCACAGGAAAAGGGGCAGGCAGGTGAGGATGGATGTCACTGCATAGGAAAGCGATAATGGAGAACAGAGAAAGGTGAGCGAGAACAAAGATTAAGCACAGGCAGAGTTCAATAGGAAGGTTTTAAGGTGAGGTAAGATAAGTGGAAGTGTCTCCTGAAATGGATAATTGTCAGGAATTTGGAGAATTACCAGCGCTGCCTGTGTGCTGGAGCGCCAGGGCTGCATTAGCCTTTCCCGGTGATTTGCTAAATTTATTCTTCTCTGATTCCTAACAAAATTCAAAGCTCATCAGCACCCGGTGGGTTATTTCCATTTATCTGCTTTAGAAGTGGTTTTAAAAAACCTCAGATACTTTTAATTAGCTTTAAATTCCTCTGTTCTTTCCCTCAACCTGTGATTACTGTTTAAACCAACTCTATTGTCTTCCCTCCTTCCTCGGGGCAAAGAAATTCCTGCTTCCTTCAAACCAGCCACGGCTGCTGAGAGCCCGGCAGTTGGGAGCCGGGTTATGGGAAGAGCCCTTGCTTTGTCTGTCACGACCGAACTGGAGCTCGCGATGTGAGAGATGCTGGGCTCCTCCCCAAAGCGGAGCCTCTTCCCGCAGCAGCCGAGGAGGTTGTTTGGGGAGACCCTTCCCCGCTTTCCGGGTGGCTGAAGCTCTCATCAGGATGAGCAGCAGCACTTTTGGCAGCACTCAGAGCTGCCTGCTGCGAGTTAACCCGATGCTCTGCAATCTGCAGAGGTGTCACCGGAGGCAGGACAGCTCCCGCAGCCGGAGCAGTGCCCGATGTGCCGGGCTGCTCCTGCCCACCGAGCCCCGGCAGGACCCTCAGCCCTTCCCACCACCCCAGGCTCCAGCCTGCTGCTTCACATGGATGGCTCGCTGCAAGTGGACCCACTCATTTTGACAGGATCTGGAATTTCAGGTCCCTCTGAGACCTCAGCCTCAATCCCCAGCCCTAAAATGGAGTTTCTGGCACGCTGCATCCCAACAACCTTGGGATGTTCAGCAGCCCACCTGCCTCCCTGCACAAACAGACTCCTCTCCATGCCTGGCCTGTGTGCCTGAGCTGGAAAACCATCACGGTCTGCATGGGATTGAGATCAAAGCTGCCCAGCGGTGCCGATTACTGACTATTTTTAATTCCAGGAGTGGTGTGTGCCTGTGTGTGCCAACCTGCGAGCGCTGTCAGTTTGCAAGGAAGTCAAATCCGATTAGCATGGAAAATATGCAGGGAGGGTAACATGGTGTGAACTGACATAACACGTGTTGGTTAAGGTGCTATCCTGGGCTTGTCTGTTTTCTGGATGTTATAAATCCCACAGCAGCAAAGAGACACACACGTCCAACGGTGATTATTTGCCTTAAGCCCTTCAGCTTGAAACACATGTTCCAGGAGAGCCCTAGATAGGGAAGTTTCCTTACAAAAGAATGTACCTTTTCACTGGTGGGGTTTGCACCCTCTCTCTGCTGTGGGAGCAGTTAAAACCGTGCCAGCTCCACTGAGGATAGCACAGGGAGACCTCCTGCACATCCACACCGGGATCAAATCCCTCTCCATCCCCAGGGAGATGTGGTGACGCTGGGTGCTGAGTCCAGGAGCAGGGCACGGCCACACAGAGGTGGGACAGGCAGAGGTGAGGGCAAAGGGCTTCACTCTGGTGTTTAAAAACCACGCAAGAGAGGCAGGGAAAAGGCACAGAGCCAGCAGCAGCTGCCAGGAGACCCAGCACGGAGCCTCAGCCCAGATTTGCCTACGGAGGCACCTCGGAGCCCTGCGGCCCCACCGCTCACGCAGCCAGGCCAATTAATGATCCCAATCAATAATCCTGACCCAGAAATTTCAGACAGGAGCTACAATCAGAGCGGGGTCTCCCCAGAGGGCAGCCTGGCAGGCAGGATCTCACAGCATGCGAGGGGCAAGACTCACTCTCATCCAATTTTCCCGGGTCCTCCCCTGGACCGTGGGGCTGCGGGATCAGCAGTTTAAAGAGCTCTCCCAGCTCCTCTGGGGGAAGCCACATCATTGACACGTTTGATAATCACCGGTAATCGCCCCTGCATTGCGCTGGGCAGCTGGAGGTGGCACAGAACGCTGAGCCTCCCTGAGCCGGAGAGCACAGGCAATTCTCCGGGATACACTTTTAAATACCGATGGCAAGCGGAGGAGAGGAGCGATGCTGGGCTCGGCACGGCTCAGCACGGCCCTCCCCCTCCGAAGGGCCTCGGGTGCTGCTGTCAAAGCATTAGCAGCGACAACAGCGCAATTTGCGACCCCAGAACAAATGATACCTGCTAATGCAGAGGCATCTCACTTCCCCTCTGAGTAATTACCTTCCCGACGCTTGGAAAAGGCTGCGGATGAGATGTTTATCCAGGAGGGCAAACAGCCTGGCTCCCGGCCTGCTGACAGAGCACAGGCACAGGCCAGGAGAGCTCCAGATCTTGCCAGAGGGAGACCCCAGCTCTCACCTAGGGGAATTTAATGCCTGAGGAGTGATCACCAAAGAGGAAACCTGTGAGCTCAGATGGAGCTACTGAGCCTGGGGTGAGCTATGTGGGGAGAACAGAGGAGATGAGAAAGGGAAGATGCACTTTGTGTTGGAGGGTTTAACGGTGAATGCACTAAAATCCATCTTTCAGCATGGAAAAATAGTGGAAAAATGTAAAAAAAGGGAGGTCTGTTTAAAAAAGAGATCAGCTAAGGGAGCTGCTGCAGGGACAGGGAAGAGGGCAGGTGGCTGAGGCCAGGGTGAGGGCAGGGGATGAGCTCTGCTGTGGTTTTGAGAGACCTCCTCAGCAGCTGCGTGAGGGCATTTCTGTCCACCGAATCTGTGCTCTGCTTTGAAAATTTAAAATCTTTCCAACATGAGAGAAGCACTCCCTCCTTAGAGAAGGCTTTTATTGACTCAGCAGATCCAAAGCAGAACGTGTTGTAATGCCAGAAGTAGTTTCATCCTCACGGTCAGTCCCTTGGCAGGGCTGTGGCTCTGTCCAGGTCCTGCACAGCCTCTCTCACTCCTGGGACCTGTGGCATCCTTGGAGATGCTCCACACCCCAGAGGTGTGGGGGACCAGGGCTGAGGGTGGGAGCTCTGTGAGGAGCAGCCGGGAGAGAAGGGGTTAAGTGTCTCCCTCCTCATGACCACACCTGGGAGGAATTTGTTCCTTCTGAAAGGTTGAGGACAGGGAGGGAGATCTTCAAAGTTTCTCCACAAGCCACTGAAGCTGAATTTTAATGGCGAAGAAAAACAAAAAAAAAATATGAAAGCGAACAGAACAAACAAGAATAAATTATTTATGAGGATGAAAGTGAAGAAAGGGAAGTTAAGCGAAACAAAGGGAACCACGCATTTCCCACAGCTGAGGTAGCACGATCAAAGCTCTCACAAAACCAAAGCCGATCATCACTGGCACCCACCGTGGTGGTGATAACACCGAGGCTTTGATAGCGACAGCCAGGCGCCCAGCCTGGCACCGTGTCCTCCCCTGCAGCTTTGGAGGGCTCCTCTGCCACCTGCACCCACTCAGGGGACCTGTCACCTCCAGGGAACAGACTGGAGCAGAGGAAGGGACCTTAAAGCTCATCTTGTTCCAATCCCCTTCCACAGGCCAGGTTACTCCGTGCCTGGGGCTGGAGGGAGTTGTGCCTCCCTTTGCTGCTGTCCTCACACATTTGGGGTCACCAGATGTTGCAGGCTGAAGCTGGGCGTGTCCCAATTTCAGGAACACCGAAGTGAAACTCACACCTCAGCTGGTTTAGAAAACTCCTCCTGTAATTCAATTTGACTCCAGTATTTATAGATATGTACAGAGGTCAAGAGATTGGCTGGACAGGTCACCGCCTCTTCAACCTGGATGGTGGACATCACTATCAATCATTTCTTCTCTCACAGGAGAAGGATGTAAACATTCTAAGAATAGATATTGTTTTCATGAAAGCTGCGTGAGAAAGTTCTACAGAAAGAACAAAAGACAGAAAACTCAGGGCAACACTTTGCTGCTCAAATAATCTCCTCTTTTGGGTAAATGAAAGACAAACTATGGTGTGCCCAGGCAAACATCTTCTCCTTAAATATTTCAGAGCCGCTAACCTCTCTCCACACCCATCGTCATCTACCAGGTAATTGAAATGGCTTTGCCTAAGCAGAATTTTTCGGAGATCAATTATTTACTTCCAGCAGAAGGGTCTGGTTTCAGGCTTGTTTACGATGCAGCTGTTGCTACCGCTGGTTCCTCAGCCTTGTTTATCCCTAAGCAGATAAAAGCTGGCTGATTGGAGATAAAGTTCTTGATTTTCCCAAAGTGCCTGATGGATCTTGTTGGCCACACTTGGAAATTGGGATGCAATGCCTTTATTACGCTGTTGTTTTCCCTCAATTGCTGTTCTGCAAAAAAGCAACAGGACGGTGGAATAAGCGAAGGAGAGCTGGTGTGGAGACAGGAAAATCCCCTTTGATTTCTCACCCTGAAGAGCAGCAGCTATGGATGCATGAGGACATGCTTCTCTTCCCTGGGGAAGCCCAAAATCCCCAGCTGGGAATCTCCCTGCTCTGGAGTTGCCTCCACTTTTGCTGCCCCAAAGGCAAAGAGGGAAAAGTGGGAAGTCTGCCTGGGGGGGAGGGTGAAGTGCGAAAAGATCTTTCACTCTTTCCATGAATAATGTAATTACCGAGCAAGGCAAGCATGGGGAGGGTGAACGTTCATCCACAGCAGGGAACTGCACAGGGTTTGAGGAGGGGGCTGGAGGCACGGCAGAGGCTGTGGCTGCTCAGCTCAGTTCTTGGCCTTGCTGTGCTGCAAACAAGCCGTATTTGACCGTATAAATAGTCTTACTCAAAGAGGAGAATTAAGGTAATAACAGTTCTCCAGGAAGGAAAAGGAATTCAATTTCAAAGCCAAATTAAACAAAGCTTCCAATTAGAGCAGATAATGTTTGCAGTGAGCTGAATGGCCTTTCTTCCAGCTCAGCCTGAGTTTAATTTTTCTAATCGGCTCTATTTTGCACCGCCGTTACTTCAAGGTGGCCAATTTCTTAGGAATTGGCAGATATTGACTGAGGATGCTGGGCTCAGAATTGGGGTGGTTTTTCTCCAGTGCTGAAGTCTTTGATCAGTCACACACAGCTGGCACCCAGCTGGGCTTACAACACCAAACCCAGGCTGGGATCCCAGCACCATCCTCCAGCTGGGCTTCCAACACCAAACCCAGGCTGGGATCCCAGCACCATCCTCCAGCTGGGCTTCCAACACCAAATCCAGGCTGGGATCCCAGCACCACCCCCCAGCTGGGATCCCAACACCAGACCCTGGATGGGATCCCAGTGCTGGAACATGTATTGATCCCAGACCCTGGCTGGGCATCTAAAACCAGACCTAGACTGGGATGCCAATGCTGGCACCCAGCTGGGATCCCAACACCAAATCCTGGCTGGGATCTCAACACCAGATTGGGATCCCAATGCTGGCACCCAGCTGGGATCCCAACACCATATCCTGGCTGGGATCTCAACACCAGACCCTGGATGGGATCCCAGTGCTGGAACTTTGCTGGACTTCCAACACCAGACCCTGGCTGGGGTTCCAACACCAGACCCAAACTGGGATCCAACACTAACCCACAGCTGGAATCCCAACACCAGACCTTGGCTGGCATCCCAACACTGGCACCCAGCCGGGATCCCAATGCCAGCATGGTCCTGATCCCTGTGGCAGAGCCCAAATCCCTTTGGCACAGCACAGCAGCTCCTTGCACACGGCAGTTTTAACCCCTGCCATGGGTCCCAGGGCTGCAGCAGGCAGCTGCTCTCGCTCCTCCAGTCAGCACGTAAAAGGCCCAGATTTGTGTTATTACAAGTGACCCAAAGAGCTTACTGGGTTCATGTAGATGAAAATATTGATTTTTTGCTTTCAGGAAAAAGCCCAGTCAAGAAGATCTAATGGAGACACGACCCTTTATCCCCTCTTTGTCTTATCTACCAGGAGCCAATATTCCACTGTTTCAATGAAGGAGAAAATCTGATCATTTTTCCTCTATTTCCCTCTTGCTGCTTGTGGCAAGAAAGACTTGCTGAGCATGAAGGAATTCACCCCAAGGACACCTGGCCTGCTGACTGCTGTACTGGGCTCCCAGTGGAGCTGCTGCCTGGAAAACACAGGTGGGATGGGAAAAAGCAGCCCCAGTGTAACTGGGTACCCCAGTTACCTCACAACCATTCTCCCCCATTTGCACAAACACGGTGTAACAGGAAAGAATCGTCAACCTCGTCCGCTGCTCCCTGATTCGTTTTCTCATTGATTTCTCTCCAGACTACACGACAGAGATGCCACTTCCCAGTAAAGAAGGGCTCTCCTGAGAGCTCATCCACACTCCTGACACGATTAGAGCTTCCCGCTCTGGCCGTGCCGGGGGAAGCTGTCACGGGGGCAGGGCAGAGCAGACAACATGATTGCCTTAATATGTGTCTTTGAGCAACTCCTCTCGCTGGGGAATTGCGTGGGGCTGACGGCAGAAAGGATGATCAGCTGCACTGGCTCTCCCACTGTCATTCTCCCAGTGGGAACCTGTGGCCAGGAATCTCATCCCAAATCCAAACATCTTGCAGGGCTCCTGTTCATCGGCTTCCAAATCTCCCTGTATTAAACCAGCAATGGAGGGGCCGTCCCAGACTTGCTTGGTGTGAAGCTCTGCCTGCCACAGCCTCTCTAAGGAGCAGTTTGTGGGGGGTTTGCTGGATCCAAGGCTCTTCTCCCTGCTTCTGCTGCCTTGGGAAAGGCATGGAGCAATGATGCCCCACTGATGGAGAAATGCCAGAAGGAGGGGAGGCTCCAGGGCCCCCTTCCAGCCCCTTGATTAGGAGGAGGAGGGCTCGAGGCTGCAGCCCCGGCACCCGTTCTCAGCCGTGGGACCGCAGAGCTTAAACCTTCCAAGGCCAATCTCTTCACTGGTTAATTATGTTGGAGGATTACACTTATTAAAACTTCCCACTTTGGCAGCTCATCTGAGATGAAATCCTCCGGCTTTGCAAAAATAATTCGCATCGGATCTGCTGCCTCATATTCCGAGCTCGCTTGTTAACAGCGAGCTGGGCGGGTGCCAGCAGCCGTCATCCCGGACTCTCTGGGAAACGGATGATTTCCTGAGAATAAGCTGGTTTAATTTCTCCTGAATTGCTAAAGCACACACACTCTGGGAGTTTTCAGGCCACCTTCAGGGGAGGCAAGGGAAGGTTGGTTTTCAGATGGATCTGCCTGGCGTGGGAGCGCTGGCAGCAGGAGCTGTGTGAGTGGGGGGACTGTGCTGTCCTGCCGCCCACTCCAGGGGCATCTCCCCAGCCCACCGGGCAGGAGCCCTCCCAGCAGGGTGGTCGCGGTGCGTGTGGCCTTGCCCTCTCCTGGGAGGAAACAGAACTCCGTACAGGAGTTATCCACAAGTAAAGAGTGACAGCAAGTGCCAGGAATAGCCCAGCTCCTGGAGGCACCGGCTCACTCCCTTCCCTCTCTTGGTGAGATTGCCATGGCTGGCACATGGATTGACTTCTGCCTGTAGATTCTGCCAGACAGGGAGCGGTGATAACGGGGATCCCGACAGGATCAGGACCTGAGCGGCCCCAGCTCCTCATGCAGCTCACAAGCCACACTCCCTGCTTGCCCACGGGTCAGATTCCTGGAGGGATTTGGCTGGGNGCTGGCACTGGTTCTTTGGAGCTTGGAGCGCGGGCTTGTGAGGATGGCAGAGCTGAGCAGCTGCACGGCTCATCCCAGCAAAGCTCTCCCCGAGGCTTCCCGACGGCAGAGCTCTGTGAGCCCCGTGCCAGGCATCTGGCTCCTCCACGTCACCCACCGGGACGGTGCGGGAGTTGTGCCGGGAGAGGCGCCGGCACCTGGAGCAGCAGCTGCTGATGCCTCCAGACGAGGCATCCCATGGACAGCAGGATCTGCTTCCCACTCCTCGCTCGGCTTGGCTTCCAAAGGATGGCACGGAGCCGGCTCCGAGCTGCCGT
Source organism: Cyanoderma ruficeps (assembly GCA_008694505.1). Lineage (NCBI taxonomy): Eukaryota > Metazoa > Chordata > Aves > Passeriformes > Timaliidae > Cyanoderma > Cyanoderma ruficeps. The sequence continues at coordinate 3,222,922 of VZDJ01000034.1, forward strand.
GCGGGAGGGAAAGCCGGGGCTGAGGAGCTTCTCCGGCTGCAGATGGGGTGAGGGCAGGCAGCGAAGGGCTCATCCCCGGGTTTGTGCTGAGCTCTCTCCCTCCCGGGTGAGTTTTTCCCGGCACGTTCCGAGGCGCTGTCTGAGCGCGCTGTTGTTCCAGCGGAGCCGCCCTCGCGCGGCTCCTCCGCCAGGAAAAGTGATTTGCAATTAGTTCAAACGCAGGTTTATCTCCTCCCCGCACAAAGGGGGTTTCGCGCAGGGCTTTGAAATAAATATTGGAGAGAATAACCAGAGGCTGATAGAATAGAGCCGTCTACTCAGTATTTTACCTCTTTCAGGAGAAGAGTGTGAAATATGTTTATAGTCCCAACTCCCAGCCATCCCTAGGAGCAGCTCCGTTGGGCAAATGGAGCTGATGAGCAGCGGGGATAAATCACACTTTCCCACCGCAGTCAATAAAGCTCCATCTCGGGCTGCTTAAAGCCTAACGGGGGATGGAGCCCGGCTTAAATCCAATCTGGATCTGGCGGCTGGGAAAGCTGAAGGGATGTGAGCTGTATTGATTCTCAGGCTCTGCACTGGAAACACTGGGAACCTCAAAAAGACAAATGTCTGGTGGGAGCAGATTTGGAAAGTGGAGGCCTGAAAACAATAAATATGCCTCATAAAAAAGGTTAAACGTGTTACTCATATCTGTGTGAGGCAAACCAGTTTAGAACCCGCTCGTAAGGGACGGCTGGCAGGGCAGAGCACGGCTGGAATATGGAAATTCCTGCTAAGAGACAGTGATGGATAGACCTGAAGGTGAAATGGAAGAAATTGGTGAAATATGGAGTTCCCCAAAGTCCTCAGGAGCAGTTTAGCTCCCAGGTGTGAAAGTTTTGAGAATGCAGTCAGCATGGCTGGTGCCAAGGCCTGGGATGGGATGAGATGGGAAAAAGCAGCCCCAGTACCGCAGGAGGGTGGGATGAGCTGAGATGAGCTGAGATGAGATGAAATGAGACGAGACGAGATGAGACGAAATGAGATGAGACGAGATGACACAAGATGATGAGATGTGACATATGAGATGCTCCTCATGTGCTGGAGCAGAGGCAAGAACAGAAAACGGTGGCCTGGTGGCCTTGGGGTCAAGGTGTGACTCGCTGTGGCAGCTCAGGCAGTGCCTTCTGCCTGTCACACGTCACTGCCATGAGATGAAGCTGTCTGCATGTCCTGAGGTCTCTCCTGTGCTCCATCATCCTCTCCTCCTCTGAAATGCTAATGGCATTAACATATTTATCATTAACAAATCTTTTAAGTCCCAGAACTGGATCAAACTGCTGAGTCGTAACACCTCATTTATAATTTTCGTCCCCGAGGATGCCTTTGGATTATAAATACACTCCCTGTTCCTAAAAGCACATGGAACTTTGGGAGCCTGATCCAGGCTCTCAGGAACACAGAGATGGCTTTGGGGAGCAGGGGGACCTTGTAGTGCCCCAAGTGGAGCAGCAAAGCCCAGTGCTGTGATGGATGAGGCTTCAGGCTGTGATGGATGAGTGACACGTTGGGGCTGAATTATGAAGCAGGTAGGAATGGGAGCAGTTGAGCACAGTCATCCCTGATGTGCCAGTGACAGGAGAGGTCTGGGATTTCCCCTTTTTGGGGGTTTGCAGAGCAGCAACAGACCCCTCCCAGGGCTTGAGGGTGGTCAGGTGATGCTCTTGGGATCAGTGGGGTGGCTGGTGTGACCTTTGGGACAGAGCTGCTTCCATCATGGGAGGGGGATTCCCTCCTACCAGCAGCCAGTGGGAATGCTGCTGGAAAGAGGCACCAGCACTGCAGCATCACCTCCTCCTTCTCCTCTCAGGATGCAGCTGGGTCACAGGGCTAGGGATGGGTTACACCTCCCAGGAAGGGTTATCCAGATGATCATCACTGCTCAGAATTATTGAGACAATGAGGAATAAACACCGGATCTATGTATAGAAATTACAGGGAAATCTCGCTCGAGCCACAAACCCCCTTAATTGCGAATCTGCGCAGATGTTTCCTTTGAATTCGAGAAGTGATTAATAAATAAATGAGAGTAATGCTTGTTTGGGCTGAAATAGAGTAATAAATAATGTCTGCAGCACTTCGTTACCAAGACGTCCCCAGCACCGGGTGAGGGATCTGACCTGGGACAAACAAGAGGGAAACAATTAATTAACACCAGGCTCAAGCCAGGAATAAACTCAGTGCCACAAGTGGCAGTGCAGGAGTCCCTTGGGGCCCCAGGGCACAGGCAGGACATGGCACTTGGATCCTGGCACCCCATGGCTTCACCCTTCCTCTGATTTCCACACCACAGGAACCTCCCCCCCCTTTGATCCCCCCTTTTCAAACCCCTGGCAAAGCCAACGTGTTTACTGTGCCGCTCGTGTCGACTTCTTTTAATTCATGCATAATTCAGGCTATATCTGTAATTCCTGGGTAAACACAGACCTAACTTTTCTGTTGACTATTCCTTGACCCACTTACTGAACAAACATGCCTTGGAATGGAGCAGCACTGGAAAGGAGAGACCTTCAGAGGCATTGAGGGCTCCCAGGGGGCCGGGAGGCCGTGGCCATGGAGTGCCAGCGCTGTGTCAATGCTGTGCTGTGTTGGTGCCCTGAATCTGCCCACGGTGCCACTCTGCCCCTGTCAAAGCCAAGGCATTCCCAGTGCTGAGGGAATGACCAAACCAGCCTGGCAACTTGCAAAACTGCTGTCAAATCCCTTCAGGTTTCCACTGAAATCGGAGCTTTTGTATTAATTTGTATTGTGATGAAAGCGTGTACCAGCACTGTATCGCAAACACAAACAGGGCAATCTTATAAAAATTTCATCTTTATCTATTTTGGGGAGAAATAGCCGTGTCTGCCTAATTGAAGCATCTGTCATTCTGACATTAAATAGTGCATCCATGGCTCTTTTATTATATTCCCTTGCATTTCCCATACACTGTTAAATTGAAATAACACCGGTGGCTCGGAGATAAAGGGAGATAATAGGTATTTTATAATGAGCAAAGAGGAGGATTCATCTTCAGTCGTAGCCCAGAATTGCTTTAGTTTGATTTTTTTTTTTTTTTGGTGCTGTTATTTTTGTTTGATGTTGTTATTTTGCCACCCTAAAGTGGGGATTCTGCCACTCAGCTTTCCCAGTGCAAGGAGGAGCATTTATCCACATGGGAAGGGAGGTGAGCGACAGCAGCTGCTCATCAGCATCTGAAGCGACACCGTTTTGACTGTGCACAAAATTAAGTTTAGCGAGTGCCACTCCTGTCAAGGAGGAGCTGGGGCAAATCAATTCAGCCTCAGCTTTGCATGGAATAAATAAAAAGTGGATCCAAAAATCCACACACTGCCTGCTCTACTCTCTGCACCAACACTTGTCACCTCCCCTCTGGGACAGGACTGCCCCAAGGACAGGGACACCCGGGCCAGACCTCCCCAGCTGCAGCTTCCCCTTGATGCAAACAAGCCCCAGAAAATTGAACCGTGCTGCGCTTTCCCCATGTGGATTCTGTAATTAAATCCCATGAAAAATGAAGCAATTACAAAAAAAAAGAAAAGGCACTGTGTGAGTACAGATAATTATCAGCGTGGAGGCTCCCCAGGTAGCTGGCACAGAGGCTGTGACAGCTGCCTGCCCTGCCTGCTCCCCACCCACAGGGATGCTCCTGCTGCCAGGGAGGGGTGGCCTGGCCTGGTCACCTCACTGGCTTTGGGTGGCCCTCACTTCCAGAAGTCCCCGTGCATCCCTGTGGCTCCAGCTGGATCCAGCAGTGGGCACAGGGAACCGCGGGGAAGGAAATGGTGCTTGGGGAAGCGAAGGAATAGCCACAGCCCGGAGTAAAAGCACAGATATCTAATTGAGATTTCCTTGAAACCCACTGGAAATAATTAAAATTGACTTCTAATACTTTACAAACTAATTAGGAGTATTGGACTGGATAACTACATTGAAGTATAAGTGGCATTTAATTGGGATAAACTGAATCATAATTGGAAATAAATGCGGCCCAAAACAATAAACAGCTTGGTAGGAGAGGTTATGGGCAGCTTGTTTCAGTACAGGGAGTGTGGTGCTGGCTCAGAGGCTGTTCAAAGCACTGGGACATCTCTCATCAAAGCACAGAATCTGCTGAGATAGAACGGACCCACAAAGATCACCGGAGTTTATCCCCAGGCCCTGCACAGACACCCCGACAATCCCACTCTGGGAGTGGTGTCCAAACCCTGCTGGAGCTCTGGCAGCCTCGGGGCCGTGCTCATTCCCTGGGGAGCCTGGGCAGTGCCACCACCCTCTGGGGGAGGAACCTTTCCCAAAATCCAACCTAAACCACCCTGGGCCAACTCCAGCCATTCCCTGGTCCTGTCCCTGTCACAGGGAGCAGAGGTTGGAGCTGCAGAGCCTGATGATGTCTGACCTCAGTCTCCTCCAGCTGAACACAGCAACTGCCCTCAACTCCAGGCTCTTCCCCATCTGTGTGGCCTCCTTTGGATATTCCTAAACGTGATCTCTGCTGGCATCTCTCCTGGCACGTCCTGAGCAGAACACAGAGCCAGGGATCCCCACGCCAGGGCTGCCAGAGGCCCCGGGTGCGATCAGGTCTATCACAACACCCCCAGAGATGCTGATCCCTCCCCAGAAGCCCCAAACTCCATTTCCGGAGCCCGACGTGTGTGAGCAGCCCCCAGCCCGTGCCTGCTGGGTTATTTATCCGGGCTTTAATAACATCACCCTTTCAGTGGTATCAAACAGCCGTCGCTGCCTCGAGCTTCTCATTCCCCTCAATGAGCTGGGAACAAATGAAGTGGGTGCAGAGCTGCCGGCCCTTTGTTCTCCCTCATCTGCTCCACTCATTACTTTGAGGAGCCCTATTTTCCTCTTCTTTACTGCTTTCTTCTCTCGAACAATGGGCTCTGAATGTATTCAAGTAACTCTTTTATCATTCACTTCTGCGGAGATCTTTAAGTTCTCCACCTGAACAGTTGGTATTTCTATTTATGAAAACTTTCTTGCTGACTGCCGAAATTGGGATTTTACTCTTGAAACGACTGGTTAGCTCAATTATGGCCTGTTTCGTTCCCCCCATTTAGGTTTAATAGCTACAATTTATAAACGCCAGCCTTCCCTCTTGTTTCCTCCTCCCCCACACGCCGTCAGCAAAGCCAGGAGCCTTCTGATCTCCCTCCGATGGGGATCCAAGGTGGCCAGGCCATTTTTTTGTACATTTTTTTGCCCTACTAAAAGAAAACACAAAACAAATTCAGAAAACTCTCAATGCATTCCCTCCCTTTTCATCATTTTCCCAGCAGCAGAACTCACAAAGTGCTTTATGGGATGCAGGAAAGCCCTCACTAGCCTGGGAGCCCCTCGGTCCCCTGGTAATTTAGAGGATGCTCCTTTTCACATGGTTGTTTGTTCTTCCAAGCCTTGGTGCAAAATATTAAAAAGCTGAATGGCTTTTTCTACTCTCATTCACTTCAACAGCTCCTCTGAAGATCGTTCTGCTTCTTCCTGGCTCCTGGAAGTTTTCCCTCACTGGTAATTGCTGTTTGCACTTGCGGCTGGACAGCGCTTGAGTATAAAACCTCCTGCCCTGCTTTTGGATTATCAGCTTTTTACAGGCTGTGCTGATGGCAGGTGCTGAGCGCCCTGGGTGCCCTGGGTGGCAGTGACAGCAGGTGCTGGGTGTCCTGGGTGGCAGTGACAGCAGGCGCTGGGTGTCCTGGGTGGCAGTGACAGTGAGTGCTGGCTGTCCTGGGTGCTGGTGACTGGGGGTACTGGGTGCCCTGCACGCCCAGGGTGGCACATGCTGGGTGCCACAGGTGCCCTGGGTGACATTTTCACAGGATGCTGTGTGCTCTAGGTGCTCTGGGTGGTGGTCACAGGGTGTTCTACATGCCCTGACTGTGGCAGTGACGATGGCAGTGCTTGGTGGCAGCACTGGGTTTGCCCAGCGAAGGGGCACGTGGAGCCATGGATGGAGTCCATCATGGCATTCCCATTTTGGGGCCCCTGGCACTGAGAGGAGCTCCAGGGCTGCTCATACAGGCTCATGGGCCAGCCCAGCTCATCAGCTGGAAATAATGTTCCTGTTAACTCCAGCCCATCTGTTATCCTTCTCCTTTGCTAACGGAGCCCGGGTTCTTTATGGTTTATTAATATTTATTTAGTCTGTTTGAAACCTAAGCCTGTTGCAGGAGGCTTGGGATACATCTACAAAGATTTTATCTCCCAGCTCAGCTGCTGCTGCACCGTCAGAGAGCAAACGGAGTGTGGCAATGGGATTCCCCTTGGAGGTGGTGGCTGCTGCTGAAACCCGAGTCCATGGGGTCTGCTCCTGCACCTAGGTCACACACCACACCCCACCTGTCCCCAGCACCTTCCCAGCTCAGGTCTGCTCCCCACCATCCATGCCCTTCCATTTTTAGGCATCTATTCTGGATAAACCCTCAGGGACAGCAAGGGGCTTGTGCCAGGACGCAGAGGGAGCAGCGTGTGGTGGGGGTGATGAGATCTTGCCCTGAGCCCACAGCATCAGGCCCCTTTAGAAAGAGTCCGTCAGTGCCCTGGGAAAGTCAGGGATGGGAAAGGAGATTAATAAAGGAGCTTTTCCATGAGTTTGATAAGCACATGCTGCAGGCTCGAGGTGAGCGGTGCAGACGTCGCTATAACGAGCTGAGCAGCCTCTCAGGAGGCTACAGGAAATCAAGTTTAACATCAATTTTTAACTCTTGCTCTGCATTATTTAATAAGTGGTTTGAAACCTGCCTGGCATCACGAGAGGTTGGAACTCGTTCCTGCTCTGAAAGGAGAAAAAAAAATATTTTGTTTTGCAATTAAAGGAGCGTCCCCTCGGCTGCAGAGGCGGCATTGATCGGCTCGGCAGCCCGGGGTTTATAAAGAGCCCGCGGCAAAGCTTTTCTTTCTGCTCCTTTAATGAGATCGAGCAAAGGTGCAAGATGCAGGAACTAATCTCAACCAGGGCACCCTGTGCCTGTGCCCTTGGCTGGTGCACACACCTAGAGAGGTTTGGAACGGCCGAAAAATGAGTGTCCTGCCCTGTCTGGTGCCCAACGAACAGAAGCAGCCCTTGCTCTGTGCTTCACCTTCACACATCATTGTTAATTTACCTCTGCCAAGCTGTTACAACATCACCCAAAACTGCTCTCTGAATCATCTTGTTGGGGTGTTCGATCTGTATTTTCTCTGGCTGGTGGCTCTTCCCAGGAAGGAATGCCCAGCTCTTTGCTGTCTACGGCTTGTCATTACCCAAACAGAGTGCAGCAGTTCACCAAGATGCTCAGTCGACCCCAAATGAGGGTGTTTTTGGCAAAGTGGCATCTTCCTGCTGCATCAGACCAGGGATAGTGAGAGGAATGACGTGCAGCATCACTGCTGTCCCCAGAAAGATGGGTGTCTGTGTCTCTCTGTCACCAGGCAGGACACGGGCTCCTCTCCAGCTCCTGCATGTGAAGGGTTTGACTTTTCGAAGATCTCCAGGTATTTCCCAGCTGGAACAAAACTCACCTTCAATGTTTTATGGAGCCATGAAGCCGTTCATGCTTTTCTATCCCTGTTTTAAGGGAAGCTTTATTAGGTCAGCCCATGGATTTTTCAGTTAAAATAATTGGTGTTTTACACCATGGGCATCAATACAAATGTAAACACAAGCAGGAACAGCAGCGGCAGCGTTGCGTGTCCTGGGTTTGGCTCCCTGGGCTGAGCTGGTCTCAGGTTCTCTGAGGAGAGATAAAGGAGTGTGTAATGGGGCTGACCAGCTCTCCATGGATCTTCACCACCAAAGCCCACCTTGTGCTGATCCTGGACTTCTCCTGTCCCTGCTGGGACCTGTGAGGTGTGACAGGACCCATCGTGGTAGCAGGAGATGCTCTGAGCTGAGGGGACAGGGGTGGGTACTGCAACCACTCTTGAGTTGGGAGAGCTGAGTAGCTCTTCCATCCTCAGGAAGGAGCTGGATAATAGCTTCCAGCAGCTTCTGGAAGCACAATTCTAGTTGGAATGTCACGCCAGGACATGGCATTCACACGTCCCGGTGCATCCCTCCCTACCTGGGCAAGTGAACTCACACTGGGCTCTCTGGCAGAGGGGGAGGGAGGCTCTATATGCTATTCCATACTTCCTCCTCCATTTAGATGGATTAATTGACCTTTAAAAATGTGCCCAGAAAATAAATGACCTAATAAAATGAATTATCCTCTTCCAGAGTGCTCGAAATCCACTGTAACTTGAGAGGAGACTAATGAAACATTGAAAGCATTGAAGAAACGACTAATGAAAGAAATAACCCTAATAAAGAATAATTGATTAGTCATTTGAAAGCACTGCAAAGCGTGGGGTGAAGGCTCAGCTGGGCCACAGGCCCAGGGTGGTGTGAACTGGCTGGGACACCAATTTTCCCCCCATTTCTGGTCCTCTGGTGGCAGGCAGGAAGGTGGGAGCTGCTGCTGAGGCTCGTGTGGGACCCGAGTGCCACCAGCACGTGCTCATCTCAAATTATCCTTCCTTGCAAAAAAAAATTGAGGCTTGAAGAAAAGCTGGATGAGACTTCTGGAACTGCTGCCACTTCTTTAATCATAGTTTCCAAGAATTTAGCAAATTGAACATGGAAGAGGAAAGCTGGCACTGCTGCCACAGCCTCCTCGGGCTGCAGCGACTTTGTGCTTGGTTTTTGGCACCACAGAGCTCTTACCTCACTGACCTAAGCCTGTGCCTTAATTTTTACGAGCTCCTCAGTGAGGCTGGTGGAGCAGAACGACAGCAGTATATCCCGGTTCAGTGAGGGGATATTGTTCCCAGGATGGGAAATAAAGGTGGAAGTGTCCGCAGCGAATTTACAGCGGGCGATAAGCAGGGTTTCACCAACAGCCCCTCAGCAAATTCTGTTTATTGTCAGCTTCTCGCTGCCTGGAGCTGCATCCAGGACGGAGCAATTCAGTGGCACCACAATTGTCTCCCATCGACCCACCCTGTGCTGCCTGGGAATGCTCCTGCTGCTCCCCACGGCCTCCCTCGGAAAAGATGCTCATCCTAATGCTCATCCCCCTGCAGCAGTAACAGGACCAGGGAGCCTCTCCCTGAATGACATCTCTCATCCTTGATAACCCAGCTGGGCCGGGGGAAGAGGAGCAGCTCCTCTGTCCCGATTCCCTTGGTGCTGGAGCTCCCTGCGAGTGACACCTGACACCGAGTCCTCCTGGCACAGGATATTCCAGAATTGTGGGAGGGGACTGCAGACTGGCTTGGATTTAACCCCGCAGGTCCTGGCAGGGTCACCCCTGCAACACTCCCACGGGCAGAGCACTCGGTGTTACCGGCACAGGCTGCCAAAGCAAGGGCACGCATTTACATATTTTTTCAAGCAGTCATTAGAAATTCTGCAAAAGGAGGTCCTGATGAAGCGCTCATTAATAATCCCCCGGCCCGCAGGTTGGCGATGCAGTTGTTTGCACAAGCAGCCATGTTCCACAATCCCAGTAGGATGTTCTCCCACAATGGTGCCATCCATAACTCTGTATTAAAAGTGTCACACGCAGCGTGCTCTCGTTCCTCAAACCTGCGCCTTCTGTTTGTTTATTTGTTCTTCCAGCACAAAACAATTCAACCTCCGCAGTTATTTTAAGCAAATCAGGTTTCGCTCAGCGTTTCATTTCCATTTTAAAATATGTCCTTGCAGGAGCTGCGGGAGGTGCAGGGCGTTTCCAGCAAATCCATCCATCCTGGTTGAACTGTTTTGTGTTAAGGGTGTTATTAACACTGGCAGCCAGAGATGGGCTCCACAGGATGCCAGCCCTCTCTCCCACAAGATGCCAAATGTGGCAGAAAGTGGGGGCATGGGAGCAGCCAAGGCAGGGAGTGGAGCCCTCACTGGAACACAGACCCAGGCACGGCACTCATCATTTCCTCAGCCTGATTTTTCTCCTTGTCCCAATCACGACTGCCAGATTAGCTGGAGGTGAAAGGAATATTAAAACTTTAATAAAGTCGTCAAGACTGAGCCACGTCTGGGCTCTGTCCTTGTCTGAGTGTTACCTTTGGTTGGGATTTAAATTTTTATAAAAGATGTCAGATCTGGACAGAGCTGGGAGGAAGAAATCAGGCTCTCAAGTAGTTACTGGTATCCCAAAAGGGAGGTGCAGCAGTACAGAGTGAACTCTGTACTGGGGGTGGGAATGCAGCTGGGTCTATCCAGGGATGCTTCCATGTGAGAAAAGGCTTTGCCCTCTGCCCTAAAGTGTCCACAAATCCCTGTAAATCTATACTTTTCATCATTCAGGGCTTCTGCTGGGAAGATTCAGGGCCTGTCTGCACAAGGCCCCTGAGAATTGTCTACAGAAGGAGTTGGGAAGCAACTCCAACTGCTGGATCAGTGTCCATAACTTCAGTCCTTGCCATTGATTTTTCTCCTGCCTGCTTGGCACATGATGTATCTGGCCAATAAAAGCTAAGTGGGAGCTACTGCTCATTCCACAGAGCCCCAGTGCTGGTATCCCTGGACATCCTTATCCCCAGCTCCTGATGGCTCCACTGACATCTCCTGATCTCTCCCCAGGGCTGGTGAGAGGCATCACAGTGCCAGTGATGGTGACCCTGGGGTCTCTCACACGGTGCAGCGATTCTCTGAGGCTGTTCTTAGACCTGAAGGTCCTCACACCCTGTTTGGAACCAAATCCTGGCCTTCCCCAGAGGGAAGGGATCACTTCTCCTGCAGGTCTGGGATGTGCTGGCAGGGTGTGGGATGCAGCAGCTCCAGGTGCTCGAGATGCTGAGTTGTGCACCCAAACACTCTTCCCTAATTCCCCTCCACATCCCTGTTTGTGCGGCCCTGGTTGTTCCAGGCTGGTGATTAATCACATGCTGGGTCTCAAATCACAACAAGCAAAAACTGAACCATAGTTCAAAACCAGCACTGGGGTAAAGGTTCAAGGTATTGAAAAACTGTCTGTGAGGCACCATAAATCCTCATCTGGGTTTTTTTAGGGCTTTATTAGGAGGGGACCCTCTTGGCTGGGGTTTGCTGCTGCCCATGTGCCTGCTCTGGGCTCCCTGGGCGTAGGAGAATTTCCCAGCCCTTCAGAGTGAGCACAAAGCTCTCTCCTCGTGGCCTCAAGTGGAGACTCCTCATATTTCACACAGAAACTCATCTTAAAATCTCAGCATGACGAGGGCACTTGGCACTAATGAAATGAAAAATGTTTCCGTTAAGCAGAGAAACTGTTAGGACAGATTGAAGTATTGTGCTCCTCTGTCAACTCCAAAGTGGACCAATTTTCCACGAGGTTCTTATATATGTTTGTTCTTAACCTTAAGAATATGATTGCAGGGATAATAACTCAATCCTGCAAGCAGGAGGCAGAGCAAACAGAGAGCTGTCCCGCTGTTTGCCTTGGGAAGGAAGAGCCCAGAGCTGCAGCTGCCTTTGCCCTGGGCATCTCCTGAACGCAGAACTGGAGACCTGAAACAGCCTCTTTGGGGGTCCCTGGCTGCAGCCCCCCTTGGCTGAGTCTCTGGGGAGAAATGAGTGTGTTCTCTGTCCTGGAGTGAGTAATGCCATGAGTGTAGGCACAGTGACAGAGCCTCGCTTGAAATGAAACGACATCATCCACCAGGTAGAGCGTAGGGAGGGAGTTCCTATTCATCACCACAGAAATGACATTCCAATGCAAATTTCCCAGCTCTGTTGGCAATTCTTAATTGGCCAGTCTATCAAAACAGGTATCAGTGCTGTTCCATCCCCGGGGTATGATACTTCCCTCCAGCTCTCAGAAGTGGCTTTATGCGTTTTCCAAATTCTTCTTTGGCTTTGAAAAACCTAATGTAGCCTGAACAGATGAAATGAAGGGCTGCAAACACAGTGCTGGCTCCGTGCAGGATCCAAATCCCCGAGCAGCAGCATCCTGGTGGCTGGGGAGCAATAGCACAGAGCAAGGGTTATAAATTACCCAGGATCTCCTGCTTCTATTTTTTTTCCTCCTTTTTTTTAGCAAAATTTGAATTTATGAACACGGACTTTGAATTATTACCCCAAAAAGGCACATTAGGTATTTTACAGCATATTTCATGTAGTTTCTCATCTAAAAAAGGCAGACAGGCAGAGGAGTGTAAAGAACAAACTGTTCTTCACTAATAAAGTGTCGCCAAAGATAATCGGCAATTTCCTTTCGCTGTAGAGCCTGTACATGGGCTGGATATTTATAGTTCCTTGTCCCAAGCTGGGCCCCTCTGTGCTCCCCCAGTTCCAGCCACCACCAGCCCCCCAACCCCAGTGGCTGCACTTGTGGGGGGAAATTTTCCTTTCTCCCAAGCTCCTCCAGGGTGACAAAAATCTCTATTAGCCCTTCAGCAGAGCCTAAAGCCTGTGGATCTGCCTGACATTATGATATAGCTCGGAACAGCTCAAAATCCACCCTCGCAAAGTCCACGGGAGTAAGAGGATTAGAAGTGATGGGAAATTAAATGCCAGTTTCTCCAGAAGATGAGCAGAGGAGCTCTGCTGCTGCCCTCCTGGCCGTGGGCTCGGTGCTGAGTGATGCTGGTTGACAAAAAAATGTCCTTCCTGGGAGAAGGAGCCAGCATTGATTCCCTGAACTGTCCCCTCCCTCTTGCCCTTGGGTCTGTCCCAGCTGAGCCTGGCTGGGTTTTGTCTCTCCCAAAGACGTGGCCCTGGCATTTGGTTTTGCCTGCCTGGCCCAAGCTGCTCCTTCAGTACGAAGGGACAAGGTTTGCCTAAAAACATGTGGCTGAGGCAGCAAATGTAAATTGGATGTATCCATCTGTCATGAGCTACTTTACCTGGGAAAGAATTATGGTGGCTTTGGGAGCTCTTGGGGAGAGGAGAAACGTTGGGCAGATCGGTTGGAGCAAATAGTAACGAGGATTTATGGGGTCTGCTGGTGGCAAGAGTTTATCTGGGCTCCTACAAAGTGCTCCTGAGAGAGGGGTATGGATGTGTAACTCAACAGGATGGCAGAGGCCAGCAGTAGTGTCTCTCAGCCCAGCCTGGACACGAGCACTAAACTGGCCTCAACAAGAAATTAATGAAGGTACAAGACTCCACGGTGGCTTCTCCACGGGAAAGCTGCTCATTTTGGGGTTCTTTGGAGCGTGCACAGCACACGGGCACCAACTGGGCTGGCTGCAGCTGCCAGCACTGGCGTTTCCTTCTGCTCCTCCGGATCATGGCCGCTGGAATCCGCCTCCCCATATGTGGCAGCTTCCCAAAACCGTGCAATTAAACAAGTGGCTGGAGATGAAGCAGGAGAAGGGGCAGCTCCGCTGTGGATGTGGGAAAGGAAACAAATGTTTTCATATAAAGGGAGTTTACACTGCGTATAAATCTGAATGCCAGAAGCTTAATACATTGTGGACAGAAGCTGTTCCATCATTCCAGGGCTATTAAATTTTTTAATCAAACGCTTTAGCTATTAAACTGCTGAGGGTTGGCAAGGGCTGGCTCTTCCTGTGGGTTAAACCCGCCGCGGTCCAAACAAATACAAAATTAATTCCAGGTGCCAAAGGAATGGAGGAGTCAATATGAGAATAATATTTCCTGGGCCCAGGCTGGCTGCATCCCACCTGCTGGGAGGTGACCTGAGGTTTGAGGGCCTGGGTGTCTGTCCAAAGCCACCCAGGGAGCATGTGGTGACAGACCTTTGCAAGGACAGGGACTCTCCTGCCCTGCCCTGCCTCCTCCCAGCGGGAGCACCTGGGCACTCTGAGGGAGATGCTGACCACAGCTGTGGCTGCCTCCACGCTGTGGCCCAAGTCTGGGAGGTCTCACACCAGGAGGACAAGAGCTTCTTCTGGACTGTCACAGCCCAGGGGACGAGCTGCTGCTGCTGGTGGCTGCCCTCATCTGCAGCTCTGCCCTTGTCAGCTGTGCTGCACAGCTGGATGCCCTGCTAGCCCTAACCAAAATGTGCCTGTGAAAGTCCAGCTCCTGTGTCCAGCAGAGCTCCAGCAAGGCTGGTGCCACAGGAAAGCTCCCGCCTGTCTCGAGAGCTCTGCTGGCAGCTGGAGGCTTGCTCATCCATCACTGCTGAGGAGCTGAGGGCACTGACATGCTGTCATGGAAAGAACCAACACAGAGGAAGCAGTGGGAGGGACATATCCGCAGCCTGGTGGTTAAAGTTGGTTTTAAGGATACAGAGAAAATTCGTAGCGGGTGAGAAATGTAGAAGTTCACCTTGATTAAGTCACCCGAAACACGGTGGCTCTCTGCACTCCTGCTCTGGCAGCTGGGCTGGTCATTACTCCTCATGACATTGCCCACGTTCCCTGAGCTGAAAAGATGCTGGGAACAGCTCTCCCACCTTGAGATGTACCTGCCTGGCCTCTCTACTGCGTGGCCAAGGCAGGAGAGTGCCCGTCATCTCAGTGTCTTCTCTCCCAAAATAACCCATAACTGATGGCGCAGCAAAGTTTCAGGGAAGGAGGCAGCAGGTAATTATGAATTCCTGCCTGGACCTCGGCTTCTTCCCTCACATACTGATACCCTCGTAGGTTTTCCCTCAGGCAGAACTGTAGCTGTGGATTTGCTCTTTATCCCTCTAAACACATAATCCACCCCGAACCCCGCTGGTCCCTTGCAGCTCATCCCGACAAGGCAGCACTGCATGTGCCTAATAACCCATTCTTTTAAAAAACATTTGATTTTATCCTTTCTAATTGTTTTTCCCTGCAATCTTGAGGGGAAAAATACATGTAAAACTGCCAGCTTTCAAGCCTAAGAAGCTGAATCTTCGAGCTCCCCGAGTGTAGGAGGGGAGCTGTGCAGGTGTGAGATGAGTGGGTGGACAGATGGATGGACATGGACAGAGCTGAGGTGTGGGGCACGCTGGCCTTGCCCCATCTCCTGATGTTTCTATGGGCTCCAAGCCTGTCTGGGTGCCCCAGCAGCCTCAGTACTGCTGGTGGGTGCAGCAAAGACAGATCTGGGAGGTCACTGGTGATGGCCAATGTCACTTGCTCACTGCAGCTGCAGGTAAAACAGGAGACCAGGGCTGGCATTCACCCACCAGAGCCAGCTGCACACCACTCCCATCAGATCCCTGACTTCTTTTTTCCTTGCTGACCCCAAAATATATGTCATCCTGTGTCTTTTCACATACACACACACAAAAAACCCCAAAACTTTTTGTTCTGGATTTCCAGGTACTGAAATAAGTCTGGAAAAGACTAAAACCTCATTTCAAGGTCTCCTGGGTGGAGGAATTGCTTTCTCTGCCCTGAACCTTTCTGCAGGTGCTCAGCTGTTAAGTTTTGTGATCCTGTGGACCCAACGCTTCCCTTGGCCATGCTGGAGAGCCCTGCAGGTGCTGTCACATCCTGATAGTGCTACATGGCACCTTCCCATCCAAATCCCATCTCCCGTCCCTGCCCCTCTGGCGCTGACGTGCTCACCGCTTTCATTACATCCTGTACAATTAAGCTTAAAGAATGTAGAATGTTATCAAATTAGAATAACAGCCAAGAATAGACGGAGGCACTTAGCTGGGAAATGGAAGCATGAGCATTACAGTGGCGCAGAGCACAGACAGGCCCTGCAGGAAATTGAGCTGAGTTTCAATCACTGTAATGACACCTTGTCCAGCCACGCAGGGAGAGCAGGAGCTGGAGAGTGGAGCATCCAGCAAACAGAGAATAGCTCTGAAAAATGGCTCTTGGTTATGGGCAGGAGGAGGGATTACCTGGGGAATGCAGGCGAGGGAGTTGAGGATCTTGGACTGTGAGCAGCTCTCCTTGTCCTTCCTCTGAGAGGCACGGACCTTGCCAGCGCTCAGCACCCCCCAAGGGAAAGGTCGCTCAAGCATCAATGTTTTCCCATTCATGGAGCAGCCTGGTGAGCATGGGCCACCTTCAGAACCGGGCAAATTCCTGCAGGATGTGTCTCGAGAACCCTGAGATGGGCGAGAACAGAGATGGTGGCTGCATGTTTATCCCCGGAGTGGGAACATCCAGTGGGCTTTGGGATCGTGCAGTTCCTGGGTCTGAGCAGCTGCAGCAGCAGAAGGGGTGATGCTCTCAGCTCTGGGGATTAAATGGGGCAAGGTTCAGAACATCTCGAGCTGGTGTCACCATTGCACAGGTGACAATTGACTGGCTGCTGTTCATGGCTCAGGAAAACAGGGCACTGTGTAATTAATGTGTGCAAGGAGGGTGATGTGGTTACTGCTTATCAGAGATCTCTGGCCGAGCTGAGGTGATACACGTGGCTTTAGGGACAGGGGAGTATTTTTCTTTTAAATAACAGCACCTACATGTTTAATTTAGGTAACACAATAACCATAAACCCTAGAAAGCGATTCTTCATTTTAATAATTCATCTCCTCAAGTTTTATTGTGATTGATCAAAGATATTAAATTTAATAAGAGAATTTATCAAGGTTATCTGATGTCAAAATAAAAGAGCGCCAGGTCTGTGTTCCCTGGCCAGGGGACGCTGTGTGTTTGTGCATGCTCACATTGTACAGGGGAGAGGGAAAACTGAGGTCAAGCTGCTGCAGCTTCTTGGGACAATCCTTCAGGAACATTTCCTTGGGAGAATTCTTCAGCTCTGGCTCCAGCTTCTCACCCAGTTCCCAGTGGAGGGGTTGAACCATGTCCCCTCTGGCTGCAGGCTCCAGTCCTCCAGTGTTATTTTTGCATCAAGGCTGGACCCCTGCATGGTGCCAGGGACCTGCCAGTCCGTGAAGGTGCCTGCAGATCCAGCAAGGAAAGGAATATCTCAGGAAATGACAGGGAGAAAGGGCTGGCACTGCTGGGGATGCTCACAGGCACAAGGGCAGCAAGGAGCAGTCAGGAGCTCACAGGGGGCAGAACCAGAGCCCAGGCTCTCCCCTGGCACTCAGAACTGGATGAGGAGAGCAGGAGCAGAAATCAGGATCCCTAATTAACGTCCCCAAGCGCTGGCATTGACACCAGGAGTTTGCATCCATCACCCAGCACTGATGGTGATTAACATAATTTTGCCTTCAATGCTGTAGGTGTGACTCGATTACGGAAGGGAAACCCCGCGACTTTAATGCAGTTATCAATCTGAATTACACTGGGGCATTTCTAATCATGTAGCTCATTCCAGGAGCCTTTCCGTGCTGGCTTTGGCATCATCATCCTTCCTGTACTTCTATAAACAGCCCAAAAGAAACAAGCAGAGCCTGTGTTTGCCTGCACACCAGCCCAAGGCAGGCGAGGACAGGTTGGGTGACACCAGTGATGTCCCCATGCTGGCTCCTTGCTGTGCTCCTGCCTGCACACTCAGCCCTGACCAGGAATTATTCTGGTCGTGAAGAGGCCAAATTACATTTTATATTTCTTGTTAATGCTTCATCGTCTCCTCGAGCTGAAGGATAAGCTTCTTTTATGAACGAGGTTCAAGACCCATCAAGAATTGTTCAGACAGGTCAAGTGGGAACTGATGTATTCAAATAATGACTGTAAAAAATGTCCATTATCTGTAAATTAAAGCCAGGATGGCCACAACTCCTCTCACCCCTCTGCTCAGGAGCAATTCTATTTTGGAAAGTCACATCTTCCAGCCCAGGAGTAAAAAAAACCCCTTAATTTGCCTTGCTACAATATTGAATTACCATTACACCGCTGAATAAATAAAGAATGTGGTTTCTGGATATTCCCATAGATCACCATAAAATGCCTCATTATTGTCGATGTGTCTTATGACAGGGGCTATTAACAGGGAATGGGATCAATAATGAGAGGGAGTGCAGGGAATAGGCTGTGATGGGAACCCCACAGAGAAAGGTGGGTTTTCGGGGCAGGCAGGGGTGGGTGGGTGGATGGGTGGATGCCTGGGGGCTTCCCTGCTCTGCCACCCTACACCCTTCAGTCCCTAAAACCCCACAGGCAGCGCCATCCCTTGCTGGCAAGTGTCAGGTGACAGCAGGCTCTGGGCAAAGCTGCTTTTCGGGTGCAGGAGGGGGAATCTGTGGGGAGCCCCTGGGCACCTTTGCCAGCTCGCCCAGACAAAGCCAGAGCGTGGCCCGCGGCTTCCCAGATGTAGGATGTTTTCCAAGGAAGTAGGCCCGCTGGCCAGAGAGGAGGAATCATTCATTTCAAAGACTAAAGTACATTCTGCTAATCAGGATTACAAAGAGCAGGGATAAAGAAGCCGGCAACAACTCTGTCCTCTAAGTGCTGAATTTGCCCTTGGACACAAAGAACAAATTGATAATTATTGTTCTAATTCTTTTCCCTGAAGGCCTGGCTAGAGAATTAAAGCCTTGAGCTTTCTAGAGACTGAATACCCCAGTTTATAATTCTTTGCTTTCCAAATCACATTGTCCTGTGGCTTCCTGCTTGCCCCAACCTTGGCTCCATCAGCTCCCACCACCCTCACTCCTGTTAAGGGGTCACAGGGACCCCCTTCTAAATTTTTTTTTGTGTTATAATGAGTACATAAACCCAGCTGGTGATCCAGAACACGTGGAGATGAGGAGTGAGCACAAAACCCAGCTGCAGCATCAGGAGGGGAGCTGGGATGAACACTCCAAGGGCAGGATGCTGGTGGCACCAGGGAGGGTGACATCTCAGCGTGTCATCAACAGGCAATGTTCCTGTTCCATTCCTTAAAATCTCACTTTGAGCGTCATTCCCAGACCCACCACTCTTGCAGAGGAGGGGACCAGGTGCATAAAGCTCACCCAACCCAGAGGGGCTCGACATTGCCTGGGTGCTAACAGCACCTCAGGGTATGGTGTGGCACTCCTTTCCCCTGCCCAGGGCACTTCTTACACCAGCAAAGGGAATTGCTGCTGAAACGTGATTGCTTTTCATGTTAAAAGAGAAGCTCCAAAGTGTGAATTAAAACTGGCTTAAAACCTCTGGAACACAAACGCTGAGGTGCCAAAGCACCCATGGCTGAGTGACGGCGAGGACAGCCCCATCCATCTCCAGGCTCAGCCCCTAAAATCCAATCGGGGGTGTTAAAAGAGTAGATTTGAATGATATGCAGAGTCCAATATTATTTAAAGCCTCATAAGTCAGTAATAACGCTTTAAAATCCTTCCTAAATCTTGCCAGCAGCTGGGGCAGGTCGGTTTGAGGCTGGGAGAGGATGAGCTGCTTTTGTTGTGCTGTGAACAGGGATGGAAGAGAGGAGAGAGCACGGCCGGTGACCGCCAGCACTGGGGTGGGGAAGAGAGAGAGATCTGAGGTGCTGTGGACAGCTCCTGGTCTGCGTGGGACGGGCTGTGCTGGCGCTGGCAGCAGATGCTGCTGCGCGGCGCTGACACCTCCCAGCTCCTCGGCACCCTCTGCCAGAAGCGTGTCCAGCTCGCTGTCCCCACCGGCTGTGACCGTGCCCTTGTGCCGAGCACGGGCTCTCGGGGACAAACTCATTTTCCTCTGGGCTTCGGAGCGCTGCCACCGCCGGGCCCGTCACCGCGGTGCCACGCGGCCACCCGGCTATTTATAGCCTGGAAAGGATGTCAAGCGCCTCGGAGACAAGGGACAGCGTCTGGGGATGGGAACAATACGAGTGCATTATGTGGCCTCGCTGGCAGCCAAAGCCGTTTCTTCTCCAGGGGACTGAAGGCAGGAGCTCGTCGCGCTGTGCCCGCGGGCGCTGCGGTGCCGCCGAGGACCGGCACGCGCGGCACAGGACACGGCACGGAGCCAGGCGGCTGTCAGGATCCTCACCGCCGCCACTCGCTCGTCACAACGTGGGCCGGAGATGGGAGATCTGTTTTTCCTGGTTAATAAGGTTTATTTTTGTTCCGAATGAATAATACATGATTAGTGTCAAAATAAATTACAGTCCTTCCATTATAAACCACTTTGCTGTTCTGTATCTTCTTCTCTCCCTGTCGTTCTGTTTCTTTCAACTATCTTTCTTCCTCTTTGGCTTCTTCTCTCTCTTTAAAGCTCCCTCTTCCTCTTGTCACCATCGCACCATTCATTTCACAGCAGCAGAACAGAATATAAATGCACTGCCTTAGGGCTCGTTGAAGTTAAGCGCATGTTGCGTGAGGAAGCGCTGATTGGCCTAAATTATGTAAGAGCAACCCGAAGCGGCTGGGGATTCACTCCTTTGATAGAAACAACAACAATTTCAAGATTTAAATGCCTGCATTTTCCAGCCTCACTGGGGTCCCAGGCTGAGGGAGGGAGCAGGGCTGGGTGCTCTCTCCTACAAGAGGGATTTTCGTGGGTGAGTCAGGGTCTCTCGGGTCTTGTGCTTCCAACCCACAATGGCTCCAGCCTGGAGCCCACCCAGGGCTGGGTCCCCCAGGGTTGGAAGTTCAAGCACAGATGCACCTCTGAAGGCATCTTTGAAGCATCTGCCCTTTGATAAAATAATGAAATCCCATGATGTTTTGGGTTGAAATGGACCTTAAAGATCATCTACCATTCGGACACGGGCAGGGACACCTTCCACTATCCCAGGGTGCTCCAAGCCCCATCCATCCTGGCCTTGGACACTTCCAGGGATCTGGGGGCCGGCCACAGCTTCTCTGGACAACCTGTGCTGGCCTCCCCACCCTCACAGGGAAGAATTTCATCCCCCTTCAGTTTGAAGCTGTTCCCCCTTGTCCTGTGACTCCAGGCTCCTGTAAATAGTGTCTCCCTGTCTTTCCTGTAGTCTCCCACCAGGCACTGGAGGCACAGCTGCCACTTGCATCCCCACAGCCCTTCACAACATCTTGGGTACAGAAAGTCTGTCTGGAGCTGAGGGGACACACCTCCCCTCGCTGGAGCACACCATCACCCACCAGCAAGGATGTCCCAATGCTGTTTGGCCACTTCTGCCAAGGCCATCACCTGCCCATGCACCAGGACCACTGAGGCAGGAGGGAGCTGCTGACTCCCCCCTGGCAGAGCCAGGGCATGGAAGACTTCAATCAGAGTCTGTTCACTAGGGCAGCTCTGAGATGCGTAATTTAACAGAGGATATTCCACTGCAGACTCTTTGCTAAGATACCTGGAGGAGGTGGCTCAGGTACTGCAGGCTCCGAGGCGGGGTTGCTCCATTTCCCACCTGTCACTGAAGAGCCAAGTGGCCGTATTTTTCTTTATTCCATCATTACAAAAAGAAGCAGCTTCATAAAATATTTATATTTCAAAAAATAATTGATTTCCTTTTAAGATCCTTGAAGTGAAACCTTAGGGTGGTGTAAGAGCTGTCCAGGTCAGATTCCAAAGAGAACAAACCATAATGAAACTGCTGGCACAGCCACTTCAGAGGGAGGACCGACGGCTTTATTTAATTACTTTATACAATCCAGGCTCTACTTCTCAGCCTCAAACAATGAGAAATGATCAAAATCTCTGCAAGGACCCACAGCTCAAGGCTGCTGTAGTTCCTGACTGAGCTGCTGAGGCACATGGGGCTTCAGCAGCCTGAGAATTTGGGAGTCTAAGGGGACCTGGAAACTTCAACCTGGCTGGGGGGAGCAATGAGGTGATAACACTCACGTGTTAACTTACTCCAGAGGAAAAAAAAAATAAAAAAGAAAAAAATATGATTTCCTTTAGGTCCTCTGAAGTTTGTTGAAGTTTTCTCAGTTTTCCCACCTTTGGGGGCTCACTGGCACATGGCCTGGCAGCAGGTGCTGATCGCAGCTTCTGTGAGAGCAGCACAACACACAAACACTGCATTACAGAGATTTTCTCTGCAAAGGGTGGGCTTGCACGGATTGGCCTTACCTTGCTTTGCCCACACCAATCTGCCCAGAATAGTCCTGCCCCAGTGAGAGCAATCCATGCCTCCTGTACATGGAAAATTGTGGGATTCATAAGGCTGCCAAGGTAAAATGGGACAGGAGCAGGCTCACTCTAAGGCTGAGGTCCAGCCTCGCTCTCCATCATTTTACCATGAATTTCCTTTCACCTGAAGGTTTTCCAAACAAACACTCACTCGCACCCCAGGGCAGCCGCCCTTGGTCTTTTGTTCTCCATAAAATGAGGCAGACTGTGACCTTTCCCAAAGGGGAGAGACAATCTCAGTTTGATAAATTCCTGGGAACAATGCGCATCTCATTCCGGTTTATTACCCTTGTCAGAAGGTTACAGAAACGCTCGCTTAGATTATGGTGCTTAACCCACTGCCAGCCCCAGCCATAAATCCCAGCCACTGCCTGCGCTGGTACCTGGGGCAGGCTTTGGGCATCAGATGGATCTTTGGAGCATTGAGAAGCCTGAGCCAGTGGGTCAGAAACCCACTGCTGCTTTAACCTTTTCATCCCAATAAATCTCCTTTAGGGCATGAGGATACCAGAGCTGACTTTTTTTTTTTTTACAGGCATGATATTTCTGCCTTCCTGAGGTACAAACCCAGCCAGGGAAACATCTCCTGGGTTGATTTGTGCCAACAGCTGAGTCATTTAACTGGTGGGATTTATACAGGCAGGGACAAATTGGACACCTGCGCTGAGAAAGCGGAGTTCAAGCCAAAATAAAAATCAGCCCCGGATTGTTCGGAGGTGGCTCTGCTATTATCCATCAAGGGCATTGTCTTCTGGGAGACAATTCCTGCTCTGACTTCGTCCCCACATCGTCTGTCACAAATTCATGTCCATTGTTCAAGATGACGACACGTACATAATAATCCTGTAAATTCCAGCGCGTTTCAGCTTTGCTGTTTAAGCATCGGCAGCCGGTGAGGGATGAAGGTTTAACACACGGGTGTTACCTAATGCAAAGCTCTCACTGCCGTGGAATCGGGAGGCAGATGGTTCCCAAGCTGCTGATGGCTGTGGACAGCCTGAATGGCTCTTTTTGAGGATGGCTGCACTGGGGTGCTGGGCAGGAGATGAAAGGTGCCGATGACTGAATCTTGTCCAGAAAAAAATAAAATATCAAGGCAGAGAGTGGTGGCCACAAGCTCTGATTTCCCCTGCAGCCACACAAGTAAAACTGGAGGATCCTGTCTGGGGCAGGAGGTGCTGGTTCTGGGTGAGTCAGGGTCTCCAGGGTCTTGTGCTTCCAACATACAATGGCTCCAGCCTGGACTCTCCACACCAGGGCTCCTCGCTTCCCTTTTAATCAAACTTCAAACCCAGGGTAACGACTTAAAAATCCGCAAAGGAAGCAGCCAAGGGAGACATAAGGGCTTGTTTGATCTTTTTCTGAAAGGAGAGTAGGAATCAATTCCTAACAGAAAATGCATAAGGACAGTGCTGGAAGGAAAAGCCAGACCAGAGCTAGCACCAATCACACGGGACAGGTTTGTGCTCCCAGGACACGTTTGGCACCTTGAGGGCACCAGCCGAGCGGGTGGCATGACCAGAATGTGAGTTCAGCACTCATTTCTCCTTGGATTGCATGTGCAGGCAGGGAAAGCTTTAAAGATGAGGCCAAGTCACCCTGCTGGGGTGGGGGCTCTACCTGCTGTCAGGCATGTCCACGCCACAGCCTTCCAAAAGCTGCTTCAGCAGGAGCTGGGGCTGTGTGGAGGAGGAGGAGAAGGAACAGGAGGAGGAGGAAAAGGAGGAGGAGAAGGTGGAGGAGGGTAAAGCCCACGAAATGTTGATTCTTGCTGGCAGAGGGGCGTTGCGGGCGCGGGGCTGGCGGGGAAGCAGTGCCAGCTCCCCGCCGGCGTGTCCTGAACACATCCCCTGAGAGCTCCTCGCCGGCGCTCCTGCCTCCACCAGCACGAGCCTCCAGTGCTGCCTGGGGTGGTGCTTTTCGGTGCCAGCATTTAGGAGAATGAAATCTAAAAGCTGGCAAGAGACATGAAGGGAAGTCGCTGCCTCCAACAATAACGGCATATTTCAGTAGCTGAATTGAGTGTGACCCTTCCTATGCAGCAGGTCAGCAAACAAAGCAGGGGATTAATTGCTGCTGTCGATACATATCTCAGCAGCATCCAAACATTTATAATTGTGAGTTAGTGCCGTGGCCACGCTGCTGGAGCTGGCGTGTCCAGGCCTGGCACTGGCAGCCTACTCCGGCTGCTCTCAGGGATGTCGTCTGGGTCACTCCACTCTGCTTCCAGCCCCATGCTGCACTGTGCTCTGGTCTACTTCCAGAGCCAGACATGCTCAAAACAGGGTTTCCCCAAGCTGTTTTTGGCCCCAGACAGTCCTCCTTGCTCGATGCATGCCCACAGCCCACAGCACCCTGGTGGCTGTCCCCACATCACCCTGCTAATGACCAGGCTTTCAGAAGGGGATGGATAATAATCACAGCACGCTGTTTCTCACGTTCTCCTCGGCTGGCAATCTCTGCCAGCAGCCTCAGCCACTACGTCAGAAGCAGGAAAAGAGCAGGGATGGCTCAGCTGTGTGCTCCGAGTGGAGCTGTGGGCTGGGGAACAAGGACACTCTGGAGAGCACAGAGGGGAGCCGGGGGCTGAGCTGGCAGAGCTGGGCTCTGCTGCACTGGCAGCCCATCCCCGTCCCTGTCCCCATCACTGTGAGCTGGCCTTGGCAGGGACAGGGACAGTAGGGAGCCCCGGGATGGGTCTGCATCCTGGAGAGTGGCTGCAGGCTTCAGGAAGACAGTACTGCTTGCCTTTTTTATTTTAATTCTGCACCTTAGATTGTATCACTAATAGAGCCAAGCAGTATTGAACTGGAAATGCTGTTTAATTATTTTTCAAAAATAGACCAGGGAAGGGCAGTAAATGGAAATACCAGTGAACACGGAGCGCGGCGCCAGTCTCACAGCAACAAATGGGGCCCCGCTCTCGGGGCAAGTCAGCTGTGACTCCATCGAGCCACTCGACTGCAAATTATTCCTGTCCTCTGGTGACCGTCGTCAAGAAATCACAAGCCCTTCTGCTCCTGAAAGAGCTCATAGACAGCTAGAAACGACCAGCTTGTTTTCATGTATTCAACACGGGGACTCTTAATTAATATGCTTTATTGGTTTTGTTAAAATCACCTGGGCTAATTTTAGGGGGGATTTCGGCAATATCATTGCATTAAAGGCAAATAACATGGAACTAAGGGATTGGTTTTACGAATGTGGATATTAATGCCTCTCCTGGAGCAGTGCTGTGGTGGGGAGGGGAGGCATTAATGGTCCCATTATGCTGTGTTCCACAAATGGCATGTTGCCCTCATGGAGGGGATTTAATGGCTTGGTGCAATAACAAGCTAAAAGCTGGCAAGGGTAAGATAATGGACTGTAAAAAATATATGTTTATTGACACTTTTCCTCATTGTTTGGATTTCTGCAGGGTGAATCTCCTTGGTGTGCCACGCGATGCTGCATGGGAAGATGTTGGCACGGGATGAGACTCTGCTCCAGCGGCTGGGGCAGGTGGGAAGGGGCCTGGCGTGTGGCCCCTCTGAGCTGCACTTGCCAGGTGTGATCCAGCTGGGAAGCCACGACAAACTCCCCCACACAGCACTGAGTGGTGCAATGAGCCCCTGACTAAGATCAGATGGATGCACTCCACAAACTGGGGGGCACAGCTCAGCCCCCTGCACCTGCACATGAGGGATGACTGCCCATCTCCAAAGGAAGGGCAGGTCCTGATCCCATTTTCCTTTCCCCTGCACACCCAGTGAGGTGGGCAGCAGCCCCAGCCCCGTTGGCAGCCAAGCTCTGGCCAGCTCCTCCCTGCAAGCACCAGCTGATGCTGAGGAGAGGCAGCCTCAGAACCTCAGGAAGTGTTCCAGCACAGGCTTTAAACACCAACTTAGTGAAGAGGCTGTGACACCGCTGGCTCCAGGTCCTCAGAGCCACTTGATCAGCTCCTTGCCAAAACACAGAGCCTCCCAAATCACACTGCTGTGGGCGAGGAGATAAAATCCTCGCTAAAGATGTCACAATCTGGAACTGTCTCATCTCTCCTGCACAATGAGATGTCACCACTTGGCCTCTGAAGCCCAAGAAGCATTTTCCAGACTTATCCAGAACAAAGTTTTGTTTAAAGTCCCAGTGCCTGGGCTGCACTCCCAGGGCATATTTCCTAACCCACCCATGAAGTCTTCCACCACTGAAGTCCAACTGCAGACAAGGGCGTGTTTGTCTTCACCTTCTGAACATGGGGCTACGAGGGAAAGAAATCACTTGGCTGCTTCCCCAAGCAAGAAAATGCTCTCCCAGGGCTCCCCTGGTCCTAACAGCCCTGGTCCCAGGGCCGGCAGCTGTGGTGGAGCACTGGAGCTCCCGGGAGCTGCGCAGTGTGATACAAACCAAAGGGTGGGAGATGTCTGTAGAGACCCAGACAATCAGTGATACGGCACTTGTGATGATTGTTCTGCCTGGAATCTCATGCATGGGTAATTATTACTCTCCTAATTCCATTATTCACAGTTGTGATAGGTGGTTTCACCTCTATTTCTCTCTCTCACACAAAACCCCTTATTAGCATTCCCTGCAGTGAGAGTATTCCCCACCCTGCAGCCAAAACAAGCCAGGAGCAGGCTGGTGCACAAGATCACCGTGTCACTGTTGCCCTTCTGTGACTCCCACCTCCCATCCCTGTTCTGGGGCCAAAAGTGGTGTCTTTGGAGGGTGGTGCAGGGCCATGGCACAGCTGTGGGACACGGGTCCCTTCCCGGGGAGCCAGCAGCTCCCCTCCACCTGTCACTGCTCCCTGCTCCAGACCACACCAAGCCGTTCGATTTGGAGTGTTTGATCTGCTTCCAAAAAAATATAAAAAAAGGAAAACTTCCACTTAGCCTTTCTTATGATCCATAAAACCCTGCTGGAGGCTGAGACAGCTGCTCATATAAAAAAGTTACATTAGGGAAGGAGAACTTATTGTGGCTGCACGGGATGCCTGGGACGATGGATGTCTGGGACTGTGCAAGTACTGGGCTGCTACTGCTGGAATAGAACACTGCTGCTGCTGCTGCCATCCCCAACCATGCTCCGAGAATGTCACGTGCCAGCAGGCCTGGGTGTCTTGGGACTGCAATGGCACTCATGGGTTTCTGACTCTCTGTCCAGTGCTGTCAGCATGGTCAGCGCAGAATCACAGACTCAAAGAATAATTTTGGAAAAAGCCTCCAAGACCATCGAGTCTTCATCGAGTCTTCAGCTGGAAAAGAAGGGGGAAATAGTAGCTGTGTGGAGGCTGAAGGAGAATCCTGCCACCCACCTGAGTGGGCCAGAGGTAAGGCTGGGCAGGCTACACGCAGCTCAAAAGAAGTCCCTGCAGCCCTCCCCATTCATGTCAGGGAAGTCGGCAGTCCCCAAACTCACATCTGTGATCCATCACTTTGTTTTGCCTCCTGGCAACTGCAGAGGGGGAGGCATAACGTGAGAGGAAGAGGCGAGTGGAAGACTAATTGCAGCTACACCTGAGGACCTTGGGCACTGCAGGTATTTCAGATGGAAAAAAGTAATTTTCAACAGCAAATTGGTAACTGGCTCCTTAATGTCAGCCTTCAGCTCCAGAAAGAACGACCTGTGGTGATGCCTCAGCAAGGTGTGCCAGGCAGGGAGCAGCACAAGCTCCTGCAGCAGGGAAGGACCAGGACCAGGACCAGGACCAGGACCAGGACCAGGACCAGGACCAGGGCCAGGACCAGGACCAGGGCCAGGGCAAGGACCAGGACCAGGACCAGGTCCTGTCATTACTGTAGCCCCTGTGACGACGCTCACAGGAGACTCACGATGTTCGCAGAGGCCTCGATGCAACAGTTTAACAGCACTGTTTAAGAAAAGGAGTTGCCATGGCAACTGCTACCCGGGATTTTGCGTCCTGGTACAGGAGGTGCTGGCGCTGCGTGTGCCCGACAGTCAGACCTTCCTGCCCAGAGACAGCCCGCGGTGCCCGCTGTGCTCCGTGGGCATTCCCACGGGGGCTGCTCGTGGGCTCCGCGCTCCGGTGGCTCTGGCAGCCCAGCCCGCTGCGAGCCTGCTGCTCCGAGCTCTTGTCCGAGCTCTGGTTTCCTCTACAAACACTTCCTCGCCCTCCCAACTCCCCGGATGAGCACAGCGGGAAGAAGTTTACACTCTTCAGGGCACGGTTTTCCCCCTTAAGGCGGCGTGTGTGGGTGTGCGGGTCCCCAGCCGCTGCCCTCGGCACAGGGCACGTGGTGACATGAAGGCAGCGGGTTCATTCCCCATTTGGAATTACCCCGTGAGCTGTGTTAACAGCTTAGCTGCTAACTAAGACTAGATCTCTGGTAGTAATAAAAGCAGTCCCTTGGTGGGTGGGTTTTGGCATTTCATCTCGATTCCAAAATGAATAATTTATACAAGGCTTTATTGGAGCCCAGAGTTATACAATAAATGTTCCATGCAAACACGCTCACATATTTCAATGTTAGTATCTCTCCAGTGAATTTGCCTGGCAGGCCAAGCCAGGCTGGGATTGCCACATTGCTTATTTACGTAAAATATCATAATCTCACTTTTATTTGCATTTCTGAAGTGCCATTAGGGTGATTTGGAACATATGAGCCCAGCCAGTCGATCGCAGCTGCAGCTCCTGGGCCAGTGTAGGAATGGCTTTCAGGCCTCCATGGCCAAGAGTAGGAGTGGGTTTTGGCAAGCTGGTGCTGCAGGGAGGCAGAACCCACGGGGTGAATGTCAGGGCACAGGGGATGAGCATTTGGGGGTTTTTAGGGGTGGTGTGTTTGCATGGGCTGAGCAGATGGAGATGAGAACAGTGTGTGTCACTGGGGGCTGCTGCCTGAGCCTCCTCCTGTCCCGCTTTGGGGAACAAAGCCTTACAGGCAGGTTAAATCAAAGGCAGTTCTTGAAAGAGAAGGGTGGAAGCTTTCAGCAGCGATGGGCTGCAACCCACCCCTCCCCAAACCAACTCTTGAGGGATTTCTTCCTTTCTCAGTGAGCTGAAATAGAACCCATCTCCAATGATTTCGTTGCTTAAAACCCAGTTGTAGCCTCCAGAGACTAATTACTTTCTCCTCGCATTTTCATCGTTTACATTCAAGTCAGTTTAAGGGATGTGTCATGTTTTGGAAGGAGATGAGAAACTCTAAGAGGCAAAAATCTTCTCAGAAGCAAAGGGCTCAGGAGGAAGATGTGGGAACAGGCATGCTGTGAGTGCAGCCATTCCCTCTTCCACCCTCCCTCCCGTCAGGGCAGGGACAGGGGAGGTGGAGGAGGGCGAGTGTCCCTCAGACGAGCCCTTGCACTGTTCCAGCCGCAGAGGAGGATTCTCCAGAGGAGCGGAGGCGTGCGGCGTGTGCTCCCCCGCATCCCTCGGCAGGAGCTGACAAGCACCAGCCCGGCGGTGCGGTGCCTGTCTGATCCCAGCTGTCTGGCTCCCGCATGGAGCTTCTTTCACAGCACAGAGGCAGCTTTGAGACAGGCAGAGATGATTTCCAAGCTGCTGCTCTGTGCTCTGCTGCCCTCAGCCATGCCAGCTGCTGTCGGGGCTCTCTGACATTCTCTGTGAGACGGGGGTCTCGTCTGAGCTCAGGGACACACAGCCAGGGTGATAGGGAGGAGGGGACGGTTCCCCCAAGGCAGGACAGTTATGGACGTGACCTCCATTCTGTTCTGCTCCAAGACAGAGCAAGGATTCTCTGGGTGTCTGTGTGTGCCGTTCAAACCTCCAAACTTCCTCCGTTGTCATCTGTTTTCCTTCTGTCTCTGCAAATTCTACCTGGAGCTGATGATCCAGCTCAGAGCTTTCCTTGCTTATGAAGTGAGGGCTCTGCAGAGTGAAAGTGGCAGAACTGTCCCCTGCTGTGCCCAGCTGGGTGACCAGCAGCCCCCTGGGGCACTGCAGCTCCTCTCCTCCTGGCTATTGTGGCTCTGGGGAATGGGAACTTCAAATATCATGGGTGAGATTCCAATGAAAAGCAGAAACAGCTGTTTGAGAAAATTAATTGAATTTATTTGACAAATACTTGCAGATCCAGGGAGCAAGTGCACACATACCTGGAAGAATTGCTTCAAAGAAAGCCTATTGTGCTGCTGCCGCTTGTTCTGCTCCTTTTTCATTTTCTTTTTTTTTCCTCTTGGAACTGCTCTGAGCCGGAGAGCCGGTGACAGAGGAGTGCATTTCATCCACAGCCAACCCAGCAGCACACGGCCTATTCCGGAGGATCTCCACAGGCCATCATTGTCTGGCCCTGCCGCTGTCTGGGCAAATTTAGCACATAGCCAGTGAGCTGCTTTAATAGGAGTGCTGAGATTTCAGGAGAGCTGAAAATTTATATTTCCCTGTAATTGCCACAGCACACCTTAGCGCTGCTGCTGTAGCAGGCAATTGGTTCTCCCCAGTGCACTGGGGACTTGGCAGAGATGCTGGCACAAACAGGATAATGAATGCTAAGGTGCCTCGCGTGTCGCACAGACTGAGCTTAAATATTGAACGAGCAGCATTCCTGAAAGAGCCATATCCCCTCCTTGGAGAGGGGCAGAATGTTATCTTAAACCTAGGGAGCGTTTTGCCCTCTACACACTGGGATTTGCACTGGGACCTCACTTGAGCGATAATGAGATTTGAGAGTTTGGAACACATCTTAATGCACCGTGTCCCTCATATCTCTTGTCTGAGTAAAATGAGTTTGAATTTTTCATTTTAATTGCAGACTTGCGATCTGGAATAGACATTCTTGTACTGAAAACCATCCGCTTTTAGATCCACTCCTCGGGGCATACAATGACACAGGCACCCCGTGTCAGGCACTGCCTGTCAGAGCACAGCTGGATCCCCGCGGTGGGCGCAGCTCCGCAGGCGCTCCAGCCAGGCGGAACAGCTCAGGAAAGCCTTGTGGCTCAGGAATGGCTCCCCTTCTCTGGTCAG
The DNA here is from genome assembly GCA_008694505.1 of Cyanoderma ruficeps. Lineage (NCBI taxonomy): Eukaryota > Metazoa > Chordata > Aves > Passeriformes > Timaliidae > Cyanoderma > Cyanoderma ruficeps. Next base: position 3,253,610 of record VZDJ01000034.1, read on the forward strand.
GCAGATTCAAGCAGGGTTTTTTGTGCCATGACTGACTACCGAGCTTGGAACAGCATTCTCAGAGCCCAACTGATCCCAGTTCAGATGAATCACAGAATGCCAGGATGGTTTGGATTGGAAGCTCTTCTTGTTCCAACACCCTGATGTGGGCAAGGGCACCTTCCACTAGACCACGCTGCTCCAAGCCCTGTCCAACCTGGCCTTGGACACTTCCAGGGATCCAGGGGCAGCCACAGCTTCTTTGGGAAACCTGTGCCAGGCCTCACCACCCTCACAGGGAAGAATTTTTTCCTATTATCCCACCTAGCTCTGCTCTCTATCAATGTGAAGCCATTTCCCCCTTGTCCTGTCACTTGGGGCCCTTGTATATAGCCTCTCTCCATCTTTCTTGTCATCTCCCTTCAGGTACTGGAAGGCCACAATTAGGTCATCCCAAAGCCTTTTCTTTTCCAGGCTGAACACTCCCAATTCTCTCAGCTTTTCCTCAGAGGAGGAGATGCTCCACCCCCAGTGGGAGCAGTAAAACTGGTACAGGCTGAATGGCACCAAGCCTGGGGATTCCCCCTCCTAGGCCAGTGCCTGACCAGCTGTACCATGTTGGTCAGTCCCTCATATCCCTTGGGATCACACTTTCCTGGCATCAAAAGTGAGCTCAGGGGCTTGGCTGTTGCTGCTGCCCTGCGAGAGTCCTTAAAGTCGCTGCTCTACTGGAATAAGAAGTTATCTCTAACCCTGTGGGGATTTGGCAAAGATGCTGGCACGAAAATAGTTTGTAATGAGCTTTAAGACATATTAATGAAGAGAAGTATAATTATTATTACCGAGTTCAATTACAGCCCTTGGATTACAAATATTCTCCCACAATCCCTCAGGAAAGCAATGCATCTTGTCTCCGCAATTAAATAAACTGCGTATCAAGGGGAGGGAAGAGGATTAAACTACAGAAGAAAGAATTGCTTCAACTTGACTGTGGTGGCCCCTCTCCTCCTCCCGCCCAGCTCTCCCTGCTTTGAGGAGAAGAATCCTCACTCAGCACAGCCCAATGGTGATAAAATATTCCTTGAGAAACTGGTGGTTGGCTTCCTTCCAAAGTCTCCGGCATCTGTAATGCAGCAGTTGCCATGCTAGTGGAATCTAATAAACTCTCTGCAGTACTTATGGAAGTGCACACCTGTACAGTTCTGCTGCCCAAAGATGCAACCTAGGCACTCCTTAAGGGTTTTTTTCTTTCCATGGTTACTGAGCGTGGAGACAAAACCAAGGGATGTGCCTGTTCCCCGTGCAGGAGTGTGACAGGAAGCACAAAGCCCTGAGAACCGCGGAGCTGCAAATGCAGAGATCGCCGAGGGTCAAGTGCAGGGAAGCTGCACACGGAGCGAGGGAAGCTCGACCTTGGCAACACAGCAGGAACATCAGCAGTGGTAAAAAACAATGCTGTCCCCAGGGAATAGTGTGATCCAGGGGCTGCTCCAGCTTCCTGACTTCTTGGCTGGAGCAGTTTGTCTCTGGGGAGCTTAGAGGGGAGGAGAAGCCGGTGTTCAGCTGTGTGTGAGCAACAAGAGGCACTGCACTGCTTTCCCTTGCTGGAAGAAATCCATTACAGAGAAGATCACCCTGCCATGGATACTGGCTGGCACAGGGCCAGGCTCACTTCCAGGGCCAGAGCAGCTCTGCCGGCTCTGATGCTGGTGGAGAAGAGCCTGACAGTGTCTGGAAGGTGGAATGGGGAGTCTGCATGTGGGACAGGAGGTCTGGGGAGGTGGGATAGGAGGTCTTGAAGGAGGGACAGGCAGTCTGCATGTGGGACAGGAGTTCTGGAAAGTGGGACAGGAGGACTGGGAGGAGGGACAGGAAGCCTAGGAGGTGGGACAAGAGGTCCACAGTTGACAGTGCTTCTGTCTCTGGCCTCTGGAGTAGTGCAAGGTGCTCCAAGCTGGCCAGAGCAGGGGCTAGTGCTTTCTCTCTCTCTCCCCTCTAAAATCTATCCCGAACCACTTCTGATACCAAAATGCACCAAGTTAAGCACAAGAGCAGAAGTCTCTGGTGACGTGGCTGGATTTTGGCTGGACATAGACAAGCAATGGCAAACCTTGGCATGTGGATGGGCATGGAAACCATGCCAGTTGTGCACAGGTAAGTTAAGTTACCCACCATTTCCCTGGGCACTGCCTGGGAACTTGGTTTACTTCTTTTCCTATTAAACAGGATAACAAAAGCACAGCCACACAGTGTAGCAGTTTCTCCTTAAACAGTGCTATTGTCTGCAGATGAAGCAGGGCCAACGCTTGTTTCAATTCCCTCAGAACTCTCTCTCTCAATGGGTCTCTTGTGCACCTGATTGTTGTTCAACCTCTCCTGCCCAACCTGGTGTACACATGGTTCCGGGGCTCGCTTTTGATCGTGCTGACTGCAGGACACTTGTTCCTCCTGTGAACCCTGCTCCTTTGTTCCTGCGAGTGTGCCACCCATGGGGAAACCTTTGTCCAAATAATCTCAGATTCCCTGAAGAGCGTGAGCTGCCAGCTTTGCTTTCTAGTTGAAGTGACAGCAAGGAACATATAGATTTATTCTTCTATTCACTGGTGGCTTTCTATTCGTGTGTCCTCGCATCAAATCAAAGTGTCAAAACAACATCCCCAGCGCTCCAGTGGCAGCTCCTGCCCACCAGACGGACATGTGAGGAGCAGGTATTTTTAGCTGAAAAGGATAACCAGCAAGGGTCATGTAGTGAAAAAAATGACCCAAGACAATGGTAAGAAGAAACCAAGACACTTCTACTGGAACCTGGGAGGATTGGTATTACACCAGTCACCCCTCTGCCCTGGGAAGAAGTACAGAAAGGGACAGGAAGGTGTGGCAGTCAAGTTTCTGGCTCTGTGACAGACTTATTAGAATGTTCTGAGCCCTAAACCCTCATCCTGGGCGGTTTTTAATTCTGACTCTGTGTTAAGCACTAAGCACTATCAGTGCATGCAGAAAAGAGCCCTAGAAATGCGCTGCTTGAGCAGGAGTGCCCAGCTGAAGTCTTTCTCCACTTACATGATTAATCTGTCTCTGAAGAGTAGCTATTACACACTGGGACGGTGTCTGGACAGTTGTGTGACATCTTCTGTGCAGGATTCGAGCAGTGCAGATGACAAAGGCACACAGCCGGCCCTGTGGAGAGGTGGGAGATGACTCAGAGCTGTGGCATCGTGTAATGGAGCTGCTCCTGGAAAACCCGCTTCAAAAGAGTCGGGACACAAGAGATCAGCAGCGATGCTTGATGGAGGCAATACCTGCTGTAGGAAGTACTTAAGCAGATTGTAATGAGGATGTGGGTTCATTACCAGAGCCTCGCAGGGCTGATAACGGAATCGCTCCTGTTGCACTGCAGTCCCCAGTCGGAAGGAATGCGTAGGAGCGCGGTGCTGCGGGCCACTGGAGCCGCTGTCCTAGCGTGATTCCTACCAATGGAACAATATTGCTTGCTGTTGCATGAACAGAACATGTCTCCTCTGATTGTTTTTTCCTGCTCTTTTGAAGACAGATGCTGTCTGAGGATCCCCACTGGTAGAAGGTCCTCTCAGAGGTGCGGTTACAGCTCTTCACACGTAACCTCTGCCACTGGGAACCAGTGGCAAAAAAATAAATCCAAATGGGGATCTTTTGGCACAGAGTTTGCTCTGGTTCTGAAAGAAGTCGTGAGAGTGGACAAGAGACTGACCTCAATAGCCTGTACCATGGCCCTGCTCCAGGGTGTTTTAGCTGTAATTATCCTTTTTTTAATTCAGGGAGCTACTGAACTGTGATGAGATTCCTGGAGTGGCTTAAACTCCCTGTCCTGCAGGATACCAGGGAGAGACACCTCTTCAGGAAAATGCTGACGGCTTCTTGCTCTGCTAAGCAAATGCCAGCTGGCCCAATGCCTTCTCCATCTCAGGTGCTCATCCATGGGCATGTACCTTTGCTTGGACCAGCTATGTCCTGGGAGATTTCATGTGCCCAGAAACTGGTGACTCTTAAATGCCAAGAATTAAATTGTCAAGGGGTTTTAAACTTTACGTATTGAATTACTGCAAGACAAGTGACAGTGAGTAAGAGTTAATTATGTGGCAGGGAGAGAAAGTGCCACTGTGCAGCAATACTTTCAAAGGCAAACAGAAATATTTATAGACTTAGGACTGCACAACTTGCCTCTGACTCGAGATGTGCTACTGATTCATGGGGCAGCACTTTCGGATGGGGGTCTGGTGTGGGCCACAGCTCTGCTGAAAGGTAGGTCTCACCTCAAGCTGCGTTCAGAGGCAAGTGCTAATGAGAGAAAATCTGGTAGGATTTTGTCAAATCAGAGTTTAAAAACATCCTGGTGATGTCCTCTTTTCAGTCCCTCGGTGGATTTCCCTTTCTGCATGGCTGGCAGAGTGGCTGTGAGCGCTCACCGAGGTGACCCCAGCCCACACCACATGACCAGCTCTGTGGGGACAGTGCCCCGGCCCCTCCAGATTTGGGGCACACACACAGCTTGGGCAGGTGCTCATTTCTCGGGTGATTTCCCACCACACCACAACACTTCTGCTCCATTCTGCCTTCCAAGCAGAGCTGCAAAGTGCAGAAGCTGGGAGAGGAGACAAACACGATCCTGAGATCAAACCCAATCAACATCTGCAAGCAGCCACCCCACGGTCACCCTCCTGTGGGACACTCGCTGCCCTCCCACGCTGCTCCCAAGGGTTATCCCGTGCAGAGCCACCCTCGGTGGGCACAGCCTCGGCTGTGTGCCCTCCCACAGCTCTGGGCCTGGCCCAGGCTACTGTCGCTATTTTCAGGGACCCTGACTAATCCTGACAGGAGCAGGAAGAAGTAGCTGTTACCTGCAGAGGACAGAGGGAAGGAGATAATTCATTCCCATCCCCAAAGCAATCCCTGCAGGCAGGTTTTGAGTCAGATTTCCAATCATCTGCCGTTGGAGACCACCAAGCAGCCTTTAAAGAAATCCTTATATTTTTAACAGTAACATAATAGTGGTGGAAATTTAATAAAATTCACCATCAAATATTTATCCCATTACATTGGCTTAAGTAATTTAAGATGCTGAAATCAACATGGTGGGTTTTATATTTAATGAGCCCTGTGTAAAACAGCCACTTCCATCCTTGTCAGGTGTGTAGAGAAGGCACTTGCACTCACTCAAAGAATTTTTATCTCCCCAAAGATATGGTGTTAAATAATGTACAACACTCACCAAAATGTTACCTGACACTGGTGGAAAATCAGGCTGGGACTCAGTGAGCCTGATGTTCACTGGCATGTAGGACAGAGGAAGGGCATTTTTTAATTATTATTATTTTAAATCTAACTGAGCAAATTATGCTGAGAGCAGCCTGGGCTCAGCTTTTGGATGAAGTTCAGCCTTGCTGAGTGTGGTGTTCCCAGCCTGTCCCTCTGACAGCTGGGCAGCGTGGCAATGCCAGGACCAGGCTCAGCTACCTGCGAGCAGGGGGGCTGGAGGAAACAGGGAGAAACTGTTTGTTCCTGAGATTCCCTGTGCCAGCTGGGAGCAGCACACTCAGAGCTGCAGAACACAACTGCCCCGGCTCCCTGGGGTGCCCAGCAAAGCAACCAGGCAAAATCTGGGCATCTCTCCAATGGAGACAGTCTGGGAAAACTAGGGGTATCCAGCCTGGAGAACAGGAGGTCTGGAGAGACCTTAGAACCCCTTCCAGTGCCTAAAGGTGCTCCAGGAGAGCTGGAGAGGACAATGGACAAGGGCATGGAGTGACAGGACAGGGGGGCATGGCTTTAAACTAAAAGAGGGGAAATACAGATTAGATTTTAGGAAGAAATGCTCCCGTGTGAGGGTGGTGAGGCCCTGGCGCAGGTTTTTTCAAAGAAGGTGTGGCTGTCCCAGCTCTAGAAGTGTCCAAGGCCAGGTTGAACAGGGCTTGGAGCAACCCGGGACAGAGGAAGGTGTCCCTGCCCATGGCAGGGGGTCGGAAAGGGATAACGTCTCTCTAACCCAAACCATCCTGTGTCTCTGATTTGGGCTCCTGGCAGGAGGGCACATAGGCTTGGTGGGGGCAGAGCCTCTCCTACGAGAACCGGAGAGAACTCCTTGTCCCTCCCGTGTCCTTTATCTTGCCATGTCCCCCCGTACCTCCCTGTGTCGCCCATCCCGCGTGTCCCCCCTGTCCCCCCGTGTCCCCTCGCGTCCCCCGTGTCCCCGAGTCCACGAGCGGCGCGGCCACACCGTCGGTCTCACACTGACCCCCAGCGTCGGGCGGCGACTGAGCCCGAGCTGCTGCCCCGGCCGGGGAGTTCGATGGGAATTAAACCCTAATTAAAGCCTGTAGCAAAGCGACGTGACAAAGCGGGAAGAGGAGGGGCGGGAGCGCCTGTTCCCACGGCTACAGTTACTGCAGCCGTTAAACTGAGCCGGGAAAAGGTTTCGTAGCTGATGCTTTTTAACAGCCAAGCCAAGTTGCCAGTAAATCATTAAAATCCATGTAATCAGTCTCCTGGAGCAAAGGTAAGGGTTTGGACCCAGTGAGATGCTTTGTGCTGGGAGAGATTTACTTGTAGTTTGTGAAACACTCTAAAGATCAATATGCCAGGAGCAAGAGGGGCTTGGGAAGGGCAGGAGACCTGGGGCAGGTGGAATTCACTGGGCAGCGTTTGGAGGTGCCTTTGGGAAGGATTTGCCAGGTAAACACCAGAGATTGTTACAAGAAGTGCATCAATGGCAGGGGTACAAAACCATGAGCAGCAGGGCTCCAGGGAAGGGTTTGGGGAAGAGCCCTGGCAGGGCTCCAGGGTCTTCACCTGTACCCATCACAGGAAGCCCAGTGTCAAACAGCCCCTCAGTCAGGTACTGCAGCTCCCCAGCCTGGGCTGGGCTCTGCACTCGCTGTTCTCCAGTGTTCCTTATGGTTTGTCATTAACGAATGTCACAGATTTCCTCTTTGTTGCTCTTTCTCACAAAGCCCACGTACAGCTCTGTCGTGTTAATTAATTTCTTCAGATACTGCCTTTCCACGTTTGGTCCTTGATAAAACGCTTGCAAGAAATCCAAAATAAGACTCAAAGAGATTTCTCACATGGCAAGCATAAAGTTTCATTATGTACCGTAAATTCCCTGTGATTTCTGTGTCAGGGCTCACCAGCTCCTGATGTGAGTACTCCTCTGTGATGGAAATGAGGGGTTTATCCCATGTGAGTGGTGCAAACGTCCTCAGGTCAGCAGTGCTCAGGGCAGCTGCATCGGAGGGCTGCAGATCCTTGTAAGCATTCAATTCTAGGTGGGGTATTAACTCCCAGAGCATTTCCCAGGACAGTGCCTCTGGGAGCCCAAAACTGGCAGTTCATAGGACCGTGGAATCACAGAATGGTTTGGCTTAGAAGGCACCTTAAAGATCATCCAGTTCTAACTCCCTGCCATGGGCAGGGACACCTTCCTTAGACCAGGTTACTCAGAGCCTCAATGCTCACCAACATTACTTGAGCTAGAACAACACCACCATGTGATGGAAGGAAATAGCAGCTAAACATTTTTTTTCTTCAAATCTTCAACACAAGACTAACTCTTCCTGCTGAGGAGGCAGAGGAGGCAGCGAGAAGGATGCAGCAGGGAGCAAGGCTCCTGGTCCTGGTTATTGGGAAGTGGATCCTCCTCCTGCTTTTTTCCCAGAAGAATTCAGCCACTTGAACTCAACCCACCTCTCCCGTGGCAGGAAAAGGCCAGCCAGCGCTCATGACGGATGCTGTTCAGTATGACAGACCTCACATTCAACAGTTAACAGCCAGCATGTTTACAGGCAACATTTTTTTTGGCTGCTGTCCCTGGCATGTCAGTCATGTTTAGCCAAATGAACTGGGAGGATTATAACAGACAGGGACACTGGTGCAAGTGACAGGCGCAGAGACAAGTGCTGCAAGAAGCTCATTTGCACATTGAGTTTCACAGCCCAGCTCTCCCTTCCTGCTCCATAAGCTCATCAGCTGCTGCTGCAGAGCCGCCAGTTTTCACAGGAATGATGGAGCTCACAAAACCCTCCTTTTATTTTTTCTTCTCCGCCTGCTTAGACAACAGATTCTAACATAACCCATTTTTTAATATTGAGAATAAGCCCCCTTTTATGTGGAAATGTGGGTTTAATGTAAATAGCTCGTGCTGCTCTGATTCTCTCTGAGGGCTGTTGGCTGTTGGCAGTCCCCCTGTCGCCTTTCAAGTCACTTGGGAGTCACTGCTGCTGAGATGGGGATGGATCTCAGAGGGATATGCAGTCTCTCCCGGGTGCTTCCCGCGCTATGTGACAGTTTTTATCTCGGCTGTATTTCAGAAAATGCAGCAACATCTGCAGCTGTGAAATTGTCACCACCTGCCCCCAAAATAACGTGGTTAAAGGGGAGAATGGGGCGAGCATGACATGAGAGCTCTGGAGGGAGTCCTGCCATCCCAGCTCCATCTAAGCTGCTCTGTCCCTTGCAAGTGTCCAAGGCCACCCCACAGAGCCTGATGTGCTTGTAGTTGTGTACCCCACCCCACACCAGGGCACCAAAGGCCACGGGACTGCTCAGGGCTTTCCCCCTCTGTTATCAGTGCTCAGTCACATCAGCTTTCCAAAGCAGCAAAAAACTCGAGAAACATACAGTGTTGTGAAAAGTATCTATTAGAATTGTCAACATTAAATTTTCCTTTACTATTTTCAGTTTGTTGTGGAAATTAAAACAAGAACCACGTTTTCCAGCTGCAGAAATGCTGCTTTTCAGCCAGTTTTAGTCTGCGGCTGTTTACAAGACAGTGTAAGTTTTCACTGCCTAATAAAAACAATCATCTGTATTCCATGGCTGCAAGCAACAACACTGTGAGAGAGTGGAGCAAGTCGAGGAGGTTTTGGAGAAGAATATGAATTATCTCACCCAGAGAACAAAGCACAGACAGACCCGGAGCACTGAGGGAAATTGCACAACAATGTGCAGGCGAGTCTCCAAACCTGCATGGTTTAACGGGGGGATTTTATGCTTTTGAGAAAAAATGTATTTTTTGAATATCCCCATAGGTACAGTCTTGCCACTTATTCCTGCAATTTAAATTGTTGCTTCTGTTTTTTAAGGCCAGGCTGAACGGACAAGCATTTAATCAGCCAAGTTGGATAGAGGAGCCCAGGTACCACTGAGACTCATGGGACGGCTCTGCAATGAGCAAGAACATTAAAGGCTGCTATAAAGAAACAAGCTCCTCTGCCCTCAGATGGACAGAATTATAAAAATCCCCACAGCATCCCCAAAGCACTGAATTAACTGGAGAAGGAGCTGTGTTTAATGTGATGAATTGAGCCCGTGGGCCCTATCGTGGGGACGTGGCCGTCAGGGCACCGGTACCTGCCATCGTTCCCTGCAGCACCTCCCCGGGAACATCAGACAGGATAATTACGTACTTAAATCTGGGTGCTTTACTACACAGAAATTCATCTGCTACCCTCAGAGTCCTTGAAGTTAAAGAGGGATTTGAGTTACTGACATAATTTGTTCCCTGAGGGCTGTGGAAAGCAGAGAGAAGCATATCTGAATAATAACTCTCCGACCACATCTTGAATGGGAGTGAGTGCTGCTCCAGAGTGAGACACAATGGGAAGCAAACGATTTCAAATGTTTATAGGCTACATAGTTCCCCAGCAGGATGGGGTTGGGTTTTTCCCTAAGCAGCAGCCAGGAGGGAGGTCAGCAAGTTCCCTTCAGAAACTGTAATTGCAGCCTTCCAAGACTTGAAGGGAATTTATAAGAATGATGAGGCAAGTCTATTTACCAAAGCATGTAGTGACAGGACAAGGAGGAATGGGTGTAAACTGATAGAGAGTAGGTTTAGATTGGATATTGGGAAGGAAATCTTGGCTGCGAGGGTGGTGAGGCCCTGGCACAGCCTGCCTAGAGAAGCTGTGGCTGCCCCATAATCCCTGGAAGTGTCCAAGGCCAGGTTGGATGGGGCAGGTGTGGGACTGGATGATCTTCAAGGTCCCCATCCCATTCTGTGACCTGTGATGAGCTGCTCTGTGCTCACTTTACCAAAGCTTCCGTTAAGACGATGCTGCCTGTGGTGCAGGCTAGGGGCTGCTGGGTGTGAGGGGCTGCTGGGTGCGAGGGGCTGCTGGGTGCGAGGGGCTGCTGGGTGTGAGCGCCATGGGCTCCCCGCCCTCAGTGGGTGGGATGAGGCTGCCGTTTTCCCGGAGCCCTTTCCCCGGTGTCCTTTCCTCGGAGCCCGGTACCCGGAGCCCGGTGCCCGGAGCCCGCGCTCGCCGCGGGGTTCCTAAACCGAGCTCCACAAGATGGCGAGCGCGGGCCCGTTCGGGGCCCAAGATGGCGGCGGGCGGCGCGGCGCGGGGCCGGAGGCGCTCGGACACCCGCCGCCCCGCTCGCCCGGCCCGGTCACGGCCACGGCCGCAGCACCAGGCCCGGCGTTCCGCGAAGGCGGCCCCGGCAGCCGACCCCGCACAGCCCACGGGGGAAGCAGCCGACACGGCGAGCCCGGTACGAGGGACGGGGTCGGGTGGGATGGTGTGGGGGGGAAAGGCCGCGGGGCCGGGGGATCACAGGGTGGGGGATCGATCACAGGTAATGATTAACAGCTGCAATCTGAGTATCACCATGTGGGGATTATCAAGAGAATTGAAGTAAATTTATCTCCGTTCCCGCTCCTCCCACGACGTTATTTGTGCCAGTGCATAAATACAGAGCAGATTTAGCCGCTCACCCTGCAGGGTGATGACAGGCCTGGCACAGTAATTCCCATTAGCATTATCCTTAAGAAAATAAGAACATGGTGATTGACCTCGTACGGTGCTAGTTTATTCTCTGAGCAAAGTGTTTTTCACTTGCTGGTGAGGGACTGTACATTGTGGTTTATGTAAGCTGTCTACTCTTTTTCTCTCTTTACATGCACGTTCTACTAATTACTTTTCTTGGAAGGTTTGGATCAAAATGCCACTCGTGATGGAGCCCTTCTGTTTCAAAGCCAGCTTTGCAACTAAAGAGGTAAGGTGATTTTATTCCTCTTTAATTCAAGTGAGCTTTAGCATCTTGTCTTTTTTTCTAACAGTGTTCATCACATGAAGCTGCCGAAGGACAACCTGCAAAGAGGATGAAATGTGAAGAAAGCAGTCTAAAATTGGAACCAGAGGGACTCACGTGTGAAACTGGAAACCTTGCTGCACTAGGGGAAACACCTAAAACTCCTGATGGAGATGGAGGTTCAGAAGATCTAGAAGACAGCAGCATAACCCAACAGGAAAAAGATGAAAGCATTCCAGAGACTGATGAAGGGAAGCAGGAAGAGGAACACGGTGTTTCTCTGGAGCCACACGCAGTGAAATCCAGCGGTGCTCCATTAAGAATGGGTGGATATCTGCACCACTACCACGTGTTCAGCGAAGAGGAGAGCAGCTGTGGGAGCTTTGACGGGGCCACCCCGGAGGACGCGGATCGCCCGCGGCGGCCGATGCTCCTGGAGCACAGCGGCGGCCTCTCGGATGAGGACAGCAACCAGCCCATGCCAGTGCACCGGTTCTTTGGAGATGTTGAGCTGGTGAGATGATGAGTCTGTGCCTGCTTTAGACTCAGCCCTGGTCTGCTTAAGATTTGCCTCAAAACTCTTGGTGAATTTGACCAGTATTGTTTGGCCCTGTACCCCAGATAAAACAGTCTCCAACCAGAGATGAAATTACTTGCTCAGCTAAATTAGTTTCAGGTGTAAAATCTTTCTTAGACCTTTTAGTCCAATTCCATGAGATCGGTATTTTTACTGATAATGACATTATGGAGACACGCAGTATTGTTGGTAAAATAGATTTTTGCTGGTCATTGGTTCTTAACAGAATCATAGAACAGCTTGGGTTGGAGGGATCTTAGGAATCACCCAGTTCCAGCCCTGCTGCATTGGGACTGTTTGCAGTAGAAACTGGTTTCTGTCTGCCTCAGCTTTTGAACTGATCCAAGGGCCAGAGCTTTAAATTTGAATCCCTTTAATAAGCATAACTTCGGAACAAGTGATCTTGCCATATTTTAGGTGTTTCTTGTGGTATTTAGGGAGCAGTGAGGATTTGTTTAGCGAGCCCTTCACCCTCTGCCAGTCCTCACACTGGTGGAAGGAATGCCAACCCTGAGACTGCCCACGGATCTGGTTTGGGCAGACTCCCCTCAAAGCCCCACAGCTTTAGCTTTGGGTTTGTGCCACTGCTCCCAAGCTGAGGGTTGGTTCCTGTGTCAGCTGAGGGAGGGTGGGAGCTGCTGGAGGTAGGAGTTCTGCCATATGCCACCACAGACTTTTCCTCGTTGGTTTGATCTTTTCCCTCCAGCATCTCCCGGCAGTTGAGCTCCCGAGTGTGACGAGGAGCAGGCGAGAAGCCAGGAAGCTCCATTTCATTGCAANCACATGGCGATGGCTGCGTCAGTAACATGAGGTGTCTGTTTGCCTTTTCTCAGGGAGAGAACTGGGAGAGGTTTTTTGCTGGAATTGGCAGATATAGTATTCCAGTGATTATCTGGGGCAAATACTGAATTTTCAGTGATTTGGAAATAAAGTATAATTTAGCACTTTACCACTGATGTTTAGGAAAAAATCCCCAGGGAAAATAGAAGTTCATATTGCTATTTTGTAAATTTGACCCTCTGTCTTGAAGAGGTATTTGGTTTCACTCCTTTTTTTTCTTTTTTTCAAAAATAGTCAAGAAAAGGATGCTGGAACGAGGTTTTTTTTTTCTTTTAATTCTGCAATGTCTGTGACATCCAGGTAATAAAGGAGCAAACTGACTCCCTGGTGCAAAGAAGGTCAAAGGTCTCCCTTATGTGAGTTGTTTACACCCAACCCAGGACCAATTAAACCTCTAAAATGCAGTTCTGCTGGCAAAATGAAATGCAGAGTGTCAGAAGTGGGTTCAGTGTGCTCATCTCTGGGAGTTCAGCACGTTTTCATTGCACGTCAGCTCCCCAAACACCCACCCCGTGGTGCTGCCTCCTCCCTCCACCTGCTGCTCCAAGTGTTGTCCTTCCTCAATTTTCAACTGGTTTCCAGCAGATATTTTGGAAACAAATGCTTTGGTGGTGATACACAAGGAATAACATCGCTTGGATTTCATGGACAGAGGAAGATTGCTAAGGCTGTGGGGAAGCCCCCTCTGCATGTTAAAAAAAAAAAAAGGAGCAACCTCAGCCAATTCCAGGAACTGTTAATTCACCCAGTGTTTGTGGGTATATTTCTTTGAAAGTGTGATTATGCAATAAGCTTCTAGATATTTATTGTTATAGCTCCTTCTATGTTTCTAAAAATAGAGAGAAAATGTTATCAGCAGATGGTTTAAATAAATATTAATTTCTACAGCTAGAGCCTGTTAAACATTCAAAAGTTGCAAGGCAAACAAATTGCATATGCATGACATGGTAATACATTCCCATTTCCACTTCAGCTGATGCATTGTTTCTGTCAAAGATATTTCTTGGCTCCTTTTCACTCTAATTCTGTAACACGGAAAAATCCAGATTTTTAAATTGCATATTCATCGTTCCAGCCCAGCTCTGTGTTGCAGCAGCTCCTCCTCCCATTCCTTCAGTGCTGTGTTTGCTGCTGGCTCTTTCTGGCAAAGACAGTTTCACACACAGACATTCATTTCACTGTGCAAAATGCATTTTCAGTTTGGGGGACACGTGCCACACAGGTGACACTGGCTTTGTCACCAGAATCCTGCCAGTGCTGCCCTCCCCAGTGTCAAACAGTGCAGGGAGGGAGGCTGGAAGGGTCGACTGCATGCAGTGGAATTAGAAATCCTGTGTTTAAAATGCACCTCCTTGCTTTTCAGATTGCATTGTTTGGGAGAGGACTAAGTTTGTTGTTTAAAGTAAATCAATACTCTCCGTAGCAAAGCCTCCAAGACCCAGTAATTTTGGGCTCAGGCAGAAACACCATTTCCACACAATTCCATGTGGGCTGACTGATCCAGGACCAACAATATGAGGGAAAATAGAGCTTTTCCTAGTTATTACAGAGCAGTAAAGTAACTGGTGCTCAATTCATAAACACATTTCCTTTTATGCTCCATCACACCTGATTTATCTCTCATGCACCTCCATGTACTCACACACACACACAGGTGGGGGGCATTTTTTTATTTAAAAAGTTCACACGATTTACACTGACAATTCCAAAAGTTCAGTTGCTATCAGCTGGTATTAAAAAAAAAAAGTTCAAGTAAAAAATTGAAGTAGTCATGATTTGTTGCCTGAGGTAGGAAATGTTTTACCAAAGCAATATTCTCCAAGGCAGTGGGTAAACATTACTGTAAACGTGATCATTACAGCTGTCCTTGCTGGTGATGCATCAAGCAAACTCAAGCTGAAGAGGCAGAAAGTATTAGAAAGGAGAGGGAAATCAGGAGGGAAGATGGCAAGCAAGGGTGGGAAAAGCAAAAATGCTGGGATATGCCATGGTCTCGCTCTTCTTTCTGGGAGATGCACGTCTGAAGCAATGGCAAGGGGCAGGTGGGGATGAGGGCAGGAGTTTGGCACAGGTGAGGTGGCAGCTCTGCTGCTTGATCACCTTTGGCATTCCTGAAACACATTGGTTGCTACCTGCAAAAGGCACAGAGTAAAACATGATCCTAAAAATCCTTTGTTTGGCTTAATCTCCAGAGGAACAGGAGTCTGTGAGCCCCTGCAGGTTTGTTTGTAAGAAATATTTTGTTCAAGTTTCATTTCCATGTACTGTGAGTTTGGGGCCAACGCTGGCCAGAGATGACAGGGTAGAATCAGTGTCAGCCTCTGGCTCATTTTGTACCTTTATCACACTTGATTTAAGCTGAGGGAAGCTTGTAAGGAGTGGGAAGGCAGGAGAGGAGAATTAAATGGGATATTGGAACGTGCTTTGTGAGGCTCTGGTTGGGTTACCCAGCCAATCTTGTGCCAGGGACTCTCAAGTAGTTCTTATTTAAGAAATTGGAGGAGCTATTTAGAAACAGCAGACTGACATGATTGAAAAAAGCAGCAGGTCCCCTCCAGAGACAGCACTAAGAAATCTCATAGGTTTGCTTCCTCTTTCTGTAAATCCTGGTCTTGTCACAGCTGAGGTTATGATTGGTTTTCTTATGGCAAGCAATATGTACGAGTTTTAAATTATCCAGGGTAAACAGCAGCTGATAGAAATATTCCCAGTTCACTTCTCTCCCATCTCGTGTTTTGACAGCTTCTGCCAGTTCTGGGACAACAGCACGTTTCTTCTCAATTCTTGGGGACACAAAAGACAAGACAATATTGCCATCAGGAGTTTTTTCAGAGTAATCAAGCCTCCATCTTCCTTTCAGAGCCAGGCAGAACTGGAATTCTTTCTCCGTAACTAGGCATATGATTTTTTTTTTTCCCCCAAGGAAATTAGTTTAGTAAATCTTGTTTGCTTCACACCAACATTTGAAATGGGTCAGAGGGGGTTTTGCCAGAGAGGAGAATTCACACAGGCAGTGCAGTGAGGAGGGGTTTGCTTCCATACAAAGAAAATCTGCACAGAAGCAAAGCAGCTAATGAGAAGCAGCATTTCATCTGTCTCCAGGGTTTTGTTCTCAGAACAGCTGCAGCATCCCAGCACCTTTTCTCACAACATACTCACAGCAGAGCTGACTGCACAGCGAGGGGAAGGGACTAAGGCTAAACCTTTCTGATGAAGCTGAAGAACACGAAGCAGATAGATCTGGGTTAACACTTTGTACATACATGTGGTCAAGATTCCAGGTGCTGAAGAGGATCCTGCTTTCCCTGTTGCTGTAGGGGTTGATGGAATGCTTACACGGGCAGTCGTCTCTGTCAAAAGGTCCCTGTGAAAGATGTCACACTTGTCACCCCAGCGTGGTCCTGCCACATGCTACTGACCAGAGAGATCCTGCACCCCACATCCCCCCCAACCTGACACTGCACCCAGGAAGCAGTTTCCTTCCTCTGATGTTGAGGGAGGAATGAGATCAAACTTAAAAAAGGGGAAGTTTAAGTCAGGTATACAGAAGAAATTCTTGGCTGTGAGGGTGGTGAGGCCCTGGCACAGGCTGCCCAGAGAAACTGTGGCTGCCCCTGGATCCCTGGAAGTGTCCTAGGCCAGGCTGGATGGGGCTGGGAGCAAACTGAGCTAGTAGAAGGTGTCCCTGCCCATGGCAGGGGTGGAATGAGATGATCTTTAAGGTCCCTTCCAACCCAAACCATTCTGTGATTTTTCAGGAAGGCTGCAGGTACCTGACAGGAGAACCACCCCTCAGCAGTGCACAGGCGTGCTGCCTCCTCCTCCTCCCTTCTGTCAAAGTAGCACCCGTTGTACTTCACAGATTTCAATTTATCTGCCATCAGGTCGATAATCCCTCTGTAGGCATCTCGTGCTGCAGGATGAACATTTGGAATAAAACCACTGACCTAGAGGGGGGAAACCCAGCAATCATTCCTCAGTTCCTGTGGCAGCCTGAGGCTCTTTTCTACAACCACAATGATACACTGTAGAAGCACTTTATATTCCTACAGCCACAGAATTACTGTAATAGCTTGACATAAGTTACCTCAACAGAAACTTTTACCTCTCTCATGTAGCCCCGCATTCTGCTCTCACAGCTGTGCCGCAGGTAGCTGGATTTGTTCTTGAACCGAGACTCCAGCCCTGGAGAGAATGAGATTATTTTTGTACCTGAGCACAGCTCCTGCCCAGCTGGGACTTCATCCCGGCTTTCCATTGACTCAGGTTGTACGGGTTTTTTAAACTCCCATTTTTTATTTTACTGGTTCGGGACTACTCTGCTCTTAAGCACAAAGAATGCTGTAGAGCATCTGCTGAGAGAGCAGTAGCTGGTATTGTTACATGTTTCTCGTTACTGTGTATCTGGAACACCAAGAGATTGTGAAACGAAAACAGAATTGTTAGGGAAGAACTGCAGTAATGGCTTGGGAATGGGAAGAGAGACTTGCAGAGGGTAAAGAGAACATAAAGCACGGTTAGCTGGCAGAGATGTGCAAGGTATCCATATACTACTAGCAAATCATTAAAACATCATAAATGTACATTTATATTAATAGGGGAAAATGTATTCCAGAGCGATCCTTATTATGGCAATAGGGAACACCATTTTTAAAAAACATTATCTGAGAGTAAATGTGCATATACTTTAAAGAAACCTAAAAACACGTGCTGTGCTAATGGCAGGGATAACTAAACCTCTGACCAAGTGCCCAATCCCACCAGCCAAAAGAGCTCCCAAACTTTGCTTTAAGAGCAACAGAACTGACAGAAGTGACTTTTCAGAGCACGGCAAGACCTGGGAGTCCCGCAGCGGCTTCCTACGGCAACAAACACACCTTCAAACCATCTCTTGTCGTCCTCCTTGTCCTCGGCCAGGATGTTTTCATTCAGGTTGTGGATGAGATCCGCCAGCAGCTTCTGCCTGTGGGGAGCCCGCTCGTCCGTCAGCAGCCTCCGCGCAGCCTCCACCACAGCGCCCTGCTGGCTGCAGAACGCGGCCAGGAGCCGCTCGATGTCGCTGGCACCTGGGGCAGGTGAGGCGGCACCGGCTGAGCCCCCGGGGCCGGTGCTGCCCCCGCGCCCCCCGCCCGGCCCCGCACTCACAGCCCCGCCAGCTCTCCCCGGGGCCCAGCAGCACCAGCTCCGTCTGCGGCGGCAGCGCTCGGAAGTAGCTCTCGGTCAGCTCCGTGCCGTCCTCGTAGAGGCAGAGGCGGCTGCCTGCCAAGGGAAGCTGCCCCACGGGCGGGTGAGGGGCGGGCGGGACCGCGGCTCCGAGCAGCCACAACCGCAGCGGCTGCAGCTCCGCACGGGTCGCAGCGGGCAGCTCCAGCCCCGGCCCGGAGCTGCGGCACCCGGTAATCCCGGTCCCGTCCAGCAGCGGCAGATCCGCATCTGTAAGCAGCATCCCCGCCCGGCATCGTCCCGTCCCTCTAGCACCCGGGAGTCCCGTCCCGCACCATCGGCAGTGCCGGTCCGGTCCGCCCCGCACCTGCAGCAGCCGGCAGCCCTTCCTCAGCAACCCGCGCAGGCTCCCGGCCGCCACCCCGAACTTTTGCGGGCCGGCGCACCCGCGCAGGCGGAAGGGCCGCAGCGGCTCTGCCATGGCCGGGCCGGTGCCGCTCTGCGCCCGGGGCCGGGGCCGGGGCCGGTGTCGGTGTCGGTGCCGCCCCGCGCAGGCGCCCCGGGGCCGGCGGGGCGGTCGCGCCTGCGCGGCGGGGCCGCGTTGCCATGAGAGCGGCGATGGGGCCGCGCTGAGCCAGGTGGGGCCCGGCCCGGGCCGGCGCTTCCCCCCGCGCTTCGCTCGCCCTCCGCCCCGGGGAGCCCCCGAGGTCCCGCCAGGTCCCCGCGTGCTTTGTCCGCCGCCCGTCCTGGCTGTTCCCCCGGAACGGTGCGGCCGTGACCCTTCCGGGCCTGCGCCTCCTGCCGGGTTGGGGCCGGGGAGGGGAGGGAGGGACGGGGCCGGTGTTGGTGCCATAACACCGGCAGGGCCCGGGGTGGGCAGCGGTGGTCCCGGTGCTTGCGTCCCCAGCGGTGGGTACGTGGCTTTCCCAAACAGACTAAACTGACCTTGTGCTTTGCTTTTTGTTCCTCTGACTCCAACACACAGAGCATGGTTCAGGTACAGGTTTGGTACAGGTTGCTCCTGTATGCATTTGGAACTCTTAGTTTTGAGGTCCATCTTGGATTAGCAGGTTTAATTTATTGGCAGACTGCTCTGCAAGTGATCTGAATCCTCGTTTTGCTCAGCACTAATAAAACCCGCACCAAAACAACATTTATGGTGCCAATGTTAATTGAAGGGAATATATATTTGCCCTCATCATCTACTGACAGACCACAGGATGCAGTTCTTTGACTGTAGTGCCTCAGTGGGTTTTTGTCATCCTTCCAGGCATGAGTTTAAGCTTGAAGGCCGTGGCTGTGACCAGCTCAGCTCCCCAGGATGCCGCACAAGATCGGTTTCACCGTGGTCAGCTCGTCGGGACACGAGGACGGGTTCAGTGCTCGGGAGCTGATGGTTCACGCGCCGACAGTGAACGGGTGGCGGTCGCCCAGGTACTGTGAGGGGATGCTCTTGGATGCTCTTGGATGCTCTTGGAGCACTGAGTTTCTGAAGCACCGCGTTTAAAACGAGTGGCAGATGTACCCTGTGTAGTCAGAGCAGTTTACAGTATCCCAAACCAAACTGATAAAGCAAAAAAAATTACTTTAATCCCATGGGATCCTCATCCTGAGGGAAAAAAGTGCCTTGGTTAACACCTAGAGGTGCTGCATTGTATCTAAATAAAGTCCTGGAAAATGAAAATGGGGACTGTTTTTGTTCTTGGCAGTCTTGGAGTTTGCTTTGGCTTAGTATGAAAAATCCGTTTGACTCAGCACATCTTCTAAACATGTGCAGGGCACCTGAACATATGCACACAGTAAAGGGAAGGGAAAAGTGTTTCCAGTCTACTCTTGGGATTCTTACAGTATTTATAATGTTGGCTTACAATTAACGACTTGAAAGTTCCATAATTAAATGTTGCTCAAATTGGAAGTCTGCTTTAAAGTGATGATTGAATTCAGAAACTGTGTCTCTTCCAGGCTCTGTCAGTACCCCCAGGAAATCATCCTGCAGTTGGTGGAGAGGTGTCGGATCCGGAAGCTGCAGCTGCTCGCTCACCAGTACATGATTGCAAGCAAAATTGAGTTTTACATCAGTGAAAGTCTGCCCGAATACTTTTCTCCGTATCAGTCAGAGAGGTTTCAAAGACTTGGGTGAGACAGAAAGTTCTGGATCGGTTTATTGTTTTAATCAGAAAAGCTTCAGGGGAAAATACTACTCACTGAGGGTTGTGTGTGATGGGGACATGCTGTGTGAGAGATCCTGGACTTGTTAGATCTGTGACAAAGGTGGAGATGCAGGTGAATTGCCAGGGGACAGCACACACTGTTTCAGTTATGAGGGAGTTTTAAACCTGGGGGTCAGAAATCCACCTGTGTGTTTGGATGTATCCTTTGCTCAGGTGTTACATTTTCCTCCCCAGTTATGTCCCTCTCTCAGACAATGAGAAGACTGATTTCAGAGCCCGAGAGTTGAAATCTGTGTACATGGATGCTGTTGGCCAGTACCTGAAGCTGATTTTCCATAAAAATTATGTCAACAAATACAACTTGTACGGGCAGGTGAGTTAGAAGTCCTTACCTGGTAACCCAGGTGACACTTGGGTAGTAAAGAGCAGGCACAGACATCTGCTCCCTTGATTTGTAGAAGCAAAAAAAATGTTGGTTGAAAGCTCCTGTGTTTATTTTAGTTTATTTTAAAGCACAAAATACAAATAACAGGTTAGAAGTGAGTTGGGATCAGGTGGATGCACCTCATCCAGAACAAAGAAATCAAGAGCATATTCTGTCACTCTTGTTTGTGCTGAGGTTTAGCTCGCACAGCAGGATCTGTATTGAAGACAAGAAACTCCCTCTGAGAACAGCTTTGGGTCACAAAGCCTTTCTGAGTGTTTTGGACCTGTTGTGGCATTAAGTGAAGATGTTGCACAGCCACCATGGTACAGACACACAAACACCTGCCTCAGTTTGCTGGGACTCGTTCCAGCACAATGGAATCGTAGATTTGGTGATACATTTTCAGTGGAGCAGGAGGCACATTCAGCACTCAGTGCTTCTCTCTGCTTCCATATCACCCTCCTGACCACAAGCCCTGGTTTTTGTTCCAAGAAAAGAGGAATGAGCTTACACATTTCCATTTCCTGTGAATTTCTGCAGGTTGCCCTGGTAGCTGTGAACATCATTGGAGATCCAGCAGACTATGGCGATGACAGCATGACCAGTGTAAGTCCAAAGCAGCCCTGTCCTTTTACTTGTACTCCATTTCTTCAAGTACAGGTTCCTGGAGTAATGGGATGAACCTTTCTTGTGCCAGTTTTGTGCTTTAGCAGAGATGTGTTGCATTAATTCTTTTATGTATATGAGCCTAATGTGGGAATACAAAAATTAAAATGTAATTAGTTGGGACATTTTAATTTTCAGCGTCTCCAGGTTCTCTTGCTTCAATGTGCCCCAAAACATAAGTGTTGTACATTGCAGAGCTGATATTGGTTGTGGCAAGTCAGAATTGTGTGTTGAACACACACCTGATGTTGGTAAATGTGCATTAAGGTGGTTTTTTTTTTCCCCACCCTTTCAAAGCCTTCCAGAGAGAAGCTGATAGATCACTACTTGGGAATCAAATCAGATGACCCTGCCTTAGATGGAACTTACCTTGGGTAAGGATGTTCTTTGCATATACCCTGGCAAAACCTCTGCTTGGTGCAAAATAGTTGTTGGTCTCTGTGTTTTGTTAATTCCCTGCTAATGAAAAGAGAAGCCTGCCTTACTGTGCTTTACTTTGTTCATTTTATGCCTTCAGGAAACATGACTCCATTTCACCTCTGGACGATTTGGCCTTTGACATGTACCAGGACCCAGAAGTGGCTCAGATAATCCGGAGGCTGGATGAGAAGAAGCGGGAAGCCGTGCGTCTCGAGTGCTACGACCATGCCAAGAAGCTCAAACAGGCCATTGCAGACTTGCAGAAGGTGTTGTTGGAGGATCTTTGACACCTAAGTGGAGCAGAGCTCCAGTGGCTCATCAGGGCCTAGCTGTTTGTGTGGAATCGTAATGATTTTTGATATGGAATCGTAACGATTTTTGATATGGAATCGTAATGATTTCTGATATATTTCCCAAAAGAATAATTTTAAAATCAGATAGCTTGACTGAGTAATTTGGCTGGAAGCAATGAAACAAGTAGAGTAAGGTGATTCCAAGGAACGTTCAGTAAGATGATTCCAAGGTGATATTTGCCAATCCTAGGTGGGCGAGCGACTGGGCCGGTACGAGGTGGAGAAGCGTTACGCGGTAGAGAAGGAGGATTACGACCTTGCCAAGAAAAAGAAGGAGCAGATGGATGAGTACAGGCTGAAGGTGTACCAGCAGCTGGAGCTGCATGACCTCCTGGATGCACAGCTGCTGGTGGGTGCTGTTAGTCCAAACTCTGGAGGGTGTTCTAAATAGAAATGGCAGAGCAAACAAGCTTCATTCACAGGTTAATGGAAATTTTGAGATTTACTAAAGCTTTTCGATTTTCTGTTTGGGTTGTGGATTTCTCCAGCCTAAGGTTCTCAGTGGTGTTTTATGAACATGCTTAGTTCTTCATAAAATCCCAATAAACCACTGAGGTCTCAAGAAAATGGCATTAGAATCCTCAGTATTTTGCATAATTTTAAGAATATTTGGTGCAGACGAATAAGGTACTTTCTCGTATTTTGGAGGGATGGGGGAGGCTCAGACTGGTATCAAGGCTAACCATACAGAATCCACGTGATTTTTTATATATGTACAATTATGTAGTGTTCTCAGAACAGGAAGTTTTATAATCTCTCCACACATACACCCACACAGAATTATTTTCTGACTGTTTCATAAAGCTGCATCCAGTGGGAATGATGACACACCTGTGAGCCAGATTCAATGTTTACTTGAAATCCCCAGAAGCTCGTTGTCGGAGTTGTAGCTGTAGTGACTGATCTTAGCAGAGTTTTAGCCTTGCTGTAAAAATCTTCTTCCTTTTCTCAGATCCGAAAGCCACTTGAGTTGCCTTTGGGATCTGTGAGTGGCATTGAGAGCCCCCAGAGCTCCCCTCCTGACCCCGCAGACCGGCCCCGAGAAGAGCCCCAGAGGGCAGAGCCTGTGCTGGAAGAGCAGTTGGTGGATCCCACTTCTTCTGAGCCTCTTGTTCCCTACCAGTCCCCTATTTCTCCTCGGACTCAGCCCACAACCTCCAAGGAAACGTTTTCCAAGGAAAATGTGAGTAGTGTTCCCTCTGTCACTGCAGAAACCTGTCACAGCCAACAATCTGATGTCCAACCTTCCAAATAGTGTGGTTATTCTCGTGTTGAATTGGGGAGTGATGGTGCTTTGATGTGAGAAAATTGCACCGAGGTGAATCCAATTAGTGATAAAACCACTTCACATCTGAGTCATTTCCAGAGCAACAAATTTTATCTTTCCTGCTAGATGGAATTTTTACCTTATGATGAGAGGCCTCTCCCGACCGTGTGCAAGCAGGTGGATGAAGCTGTGTCCTACCTTGAGCCAGAGGTGACTGAAGAGGACGTGGGTGACACTCCAAGGACTGGCAATACTGGGGAGCCCGAACCACTCGTGAAGAAGGCACTGAGGGAAGCCAGCCCTGTTGTGGAAGTTTTTGGAGAGACTTTGGTAAAAACCAGTATAACAAACTCAAAACCTAGCAAAACAAGCCCGTGGGTTATTGTGCTCCGTGTTGAGCTGAGAAGATTTATGTGCTCAGAGCTGCTATTTCAAAATCTGAGCTTAAAATTCGACCTTGGCTCTGTGGATGCCTGTTTACAGCATTTCTACAAATCTGTAGCTTTGATGATCGATACTTGATGTGCTGATAAACAGACAGGATCCAGCAGACTGCTTTAGGCTATGGACCCAGAACAGCCACAACTTGCCACTCACTGTCTTTTGCAGGGAAGGAAACCCTCACTGTTCCTGGAAAATGTGTGCTTTTAATAAAGCCAGATTCCTGTGGGGAACACCTGGGGCTTTCACGCTTCAGTTCATATGTTCTTTTGAGGCTGGTTCTCTATATAAATGTTAAATATGTACTGAAATATCTGTAGGGACCTTTTAAGAGATAGACTTGTTCTGTGCTCAGGTTTCAGGGGCGTATTCCAGGACTTGGTCTTGTAGAGAAGACGCTTTACTGACTGTGTACAAGATGCTGATGGAAGTGTCAGTGGACACTCCAAAGGAGGATTTAAGGAACATGCTGAGGGCTGCTGTTTTCCTTGTCAGGAGAGCCATCAAAGACACCGTGTCTTCAGTAAGTTGGGATAGGTTTGATGCTCCAGTGAAGAACTGGCAGCCAGAACTGCAGAACCATGGGGTTGGGATACTTTGAACAAATAGTTTATGAATCTACTGTTCGATAAATCCAGAATCAAAACAAAGCCCCTCAAAACTCCTAAAACAACTGGGCAATATCTGGCGTTGAACAGATGGAGAAAACTGAGCTGATGCAGTAAAAGTGCAGCGAGGTTCATCCTTTTTCTTTGTTAAAGCTGAAATACAGCAATGAAGTAACTTCTAGTTTCCAGCTCAAGGGGCTGCACTTAGCTGAAGGGCACTTGGGCTTCAAATAAACCTTAAATAAGAAGAAAAGAAGAAAATTGAGAGGGTGCTCTTTATGAAACCATTTCTGAAGCCTTTCACCTAAGTCCTAGCAACAGGTTTTCTGGAAGACAGTTGTCTGAAGTAGCTTCCATTAAGGGTGTTACTGTAGTTCCACATTAAGAGTGGATCTTACTGTATTGTCTGAAAACACAGCTGTGTGTTATTTTTGCTCAGTGTTTCCTTTTTCTTTTTAACTTAGGTTTTTCAGGCTTCCCTGAAACTTCTAAAAATGATCATTACCCAATATATACCAAAACACAAACTAGGGAAGCTAGAAACTTCTCAGTGTGTGGAAAAAACCCTGCCACATTTGCTTTCTAGAACAGGAGACTCTTCATCCCGTCTTCGTCTTCTGGCTTCAGCCTTCATCCAGGTGGGTGTTTCCCTTCAAATTGGGGAGCTCATAGGTGAGAAACATCTGACCAGAGTGGACTGTGAGACCAGGGTTGGCTGCTGTGAAGTGTTACAGCTTATCACAGAATCTTATCACAGAATCTTGCCAAAATTTGTCACAAAGTAGCTGGAGTTGGAAGGGCCCTCTGGAGATCATCCAGTCCAATCCCCTGCCAAATCAGGGTCACCTGGAGCAGTCTTGGGGTACCTGCTGCTGCTGCAGATGTGACTCTTGTGTTCTTTACAGACATGACAAAACTCTGCTTTGCAGAGACAGGTAACTGTCCTTATCCAGCATCTGCGTGCTCACTGACTCCGTGTGTTTCCAGGAAATAGCACTGTGCCCTGAAGTGAAACCTCTCCAGATTATTCCAGTCCACCTGGTTAAAACATTAAAACCAAACTCGCCAACACACCTGGCCATGAGTCACGTGGAACTGGTGGAATCTCTCTTGGGAGCCATGGGGACTGAAAACTCCGGGTTTACCATCGACAGCGTCATGAAGGTAAGAGGTCGAGGTTACAGCACGTGGAGGATTTTCTGATGGTTTTCTGGGGGCTTGCCCGGCTTTTTTGGAGTGCTTGAGAATTCTTGGAGAGGTATATTCCCCTGATCAACAGTGCTGGTAATTTTAGACCAGGTTGGACAGGGCTTGGAGGAGCCTGGTCTAATAGGAAGGGTCCCTGCCTATGGTACGGGGTGCAATGAGGAGCTGTAAGATCCCTTTCAACCAAACTATTGTGGCATTCTATGAAGCAAAATGTTAATATCTGGAAAAAAGCCCCAATGGGTTAAAAAGTGGTTGCAAAAACCTGCCTTGTAGGAAGATTTCTCCTGCTACAGGAGAGTCTTGGACTAATAAACCAATTCATAAAAACGTGAGAAAAGAGAGACATAATTTTTTTTTCTGATTATTTCCAGTTTGCCACGGGAGCTCTGGAGCACAGGGCTCAGGAAGTGCGTGAGGTGGTGCTGAGGATCATCTTTGCCATGTACAGGGAGCACAGGGCAGCCGTGCTGGAATATCTCCCGGACGACGCCGGCGCCCGCAGGACCGTGCGCTACAAAACGCTCTTCGAGGGGTTTGCCAAAATCGATGGGAAACCTTCTGAAACTGAACTGAGGGTGTGTAATGAGAGGCAGAACGTACAGGGCCACTTCAGACGTGGCATTTGGCTGAGTGGTATCCTGATTTCATGGCTGGATTAGACACAGAGTGTCTTCAGGGGTGTGGTTCGTGTTCCTTAGTGCGGAAAGCTGCGTATTCCCTGTACTCACTCTTGGGAATAAACCCAACAAGGAATACTGAGAGGGACAAGCAGTTTGAAAATGCACAAATGCTATTTTCTGCTGCCAATCCTTGGGAACAGTAAGCCCAAAGCCTGTGCTGTGTATTCCTTTCAAGTAGTGCTGAGGAATTTGGGAAGAGGGAAGGTGTCACTGTATCACACCCATCACTTATCCAAGCAGGACATTTCCTGTCCTGCATCAACCCTGAGTTCTGTGCTGACGTGTTTTTCAATCCTTTGTGTATGAGGGATGGTTCCAAAGCCTTTGGAACTGACTGAGTATTTCCTGCCAGGCACAGAGAAAAGCAGCAACAGAAGCAGAGAAACAGAAAAAGGAAGAGATGAAAGTTCTAAAAGGCTGCTCATCAGCTCTAAAGTTAGAGTTACAAGCAGAGGTTGAAGCTCAAGAGGTGAGCATGTTTCAGTTTAAGGTTGTTTTAACCCTTTGCTCTTTGGATATCATGGACTTAGATAATGAACATTGGTGTTGCCTCATTAAAAAGAATGAGGAACTCCAGACATACCCTGGATGACTTTTCACCTCATCAGTTCAGCTTAAAATCTGGGGTGTTGTTTTTCCTAGCATAGTGTAAAATTTGGATTCTTTATTATAATACAACAATATAATAATAGCTTTATAATATAAAATAATACCTTAATACAAGAGATTTACCCTAGAACCAGAAGCACAAACGTTGTAGTGCATTCGGTCTGCTGCTAGATTTTAAATTCCAGACAGAAATCAGAATACAATGTGTTCCCTTTGTCTCTGGAGGGCAAATTTCTCAGTTAAATTTCTTTGTTCAATAGGAGAAAGAATCTAATTTTCAGAAGACAGGGAATCAAGGTAGGTAGTTTTAAATAAGAGTTAAGAAATGTAGGTGAATTAAAAAGTGATCTTGGTTTAATAGTTGTCTCCTCACAGGTTACCAGCTATATGAAAGCCCCCGGGCAGCAGCAGCAGAGATTCAGGAGGAACTTTCCTCTGTTGCAAATTACCTGGATAAGTAAGTGAGATGAGCCTCTAATCACCTTAAGCCCGTGGTGTCACCTGTGAGCTCCTAACAGTAATAACGTTTTTCCAGTAGATCAAAGCTAATACCTTCAGCAGCGAAACAATAAAGACTAAAATCTCTTCTAACAGATTTGGAATTATCACCAGGCAATCCTAGGTGCTTTTTTTTTTAAAGTTCTTGGATAGTGTAGCTTTGTACTTTTTTTTTTTTCTGAGTATTTGCTTGTGGGATAAGAAATAGCCATGGTTTAATGTTCAGCTGCCAGTGTGAAATAAGAGGAAAGTATGGTATTGTAGGGAGAGGGCCTAGAAGAAGCCCTTGGAAATTCTGGAGCCAGGAAAGCTAGTTTTGGTGAGCTGCTCTCAGAACTTCTGGAATTAATCATTCTATAAGAAAAAATGTTCTCTAGTTGTATTTACACTAAATTACAACCCAGTACCTGCCCCATCCTAAGCTCAGCTCTACACAGGAAAAATAAACTCTTCAAGATACTGCCTTGTTTTGAGAACAGCTTGCAACAGGAGGAGCAGGGCTCATCCATTTCACTCTGATGTCACTGATGTTGGTATTTTTTTCCCAGCTTGTGTATTTTTTGTGGTGAAAGGAACGAGTCCTTCACAGAGGAAGGGTTGGATCTGCATTACTGGAAGCACTGCCCCATGTTAACCCGATGTGAGCACTGCAAACAGGTCAGACTGAACTTCCCAGAGCTGCTAAGACATGGACTGTTGTTATTCTGGTTTAGAGGCACTGCAAGATACTAAACACTTGGGCAGG
Source organism: Cyanoderma ruficeps (assembly GCA_008694505.1). Taxonomy (NCBI): domain Eukaryota; kingdom Metazoa; phylum Chordata; class Aves; order Passeriformes; family Timaliidae; genus Cyanoderma; species Cyanoderma ruficeps. Next base: position 3,281,327 of record VZDJ01000034.1, read on the forward strand.
TGAACTCTGCACACACCCGTGTGGTTTGGGTAGTGCTTTTGGAAAAGAGCAGCCTTAGAAAATGAGTTCGTAAGTGGACCGAAATGGAATTTTCTCTTTGTTATTTTGGGAAGGTGAGGCTAAACTGGTGGGTTTTTTTAAATCCCATCCCTGTTAGCTCAGCACAAACCTTGCTGGCTGTGTTGCAGATGCTGGAGATCGCCAGCCTGACGGAGCACCTGCTGACTGACTGTGACAAAAGGGACAGCTTTGGGAAGTGCCCACGCTGCAGAGAGGCCGTGCCCAGGGACGAGCTGCCCAGACACATAAAGAGCAGGATTTGCCATCGTGAGTAGCTCCAAACAGGAAGGTGGAACATCAGAGGTTCAGACTTTCAAACACCAGGGATCTTTGGCAAATCAGGCTGCCTGTGTTTCGGACTTAGAGATCCAAGTAAATCCTCGGGACGGAGAAGATTTGGGATAAATGCCTGAGTTTGTAGTGCTTGGCCTCTGTGAATGTGTGTGGGGAGGGTTAGTGAAAAGACTGGAAAGTCTCTTCCATATCCCTGTAGATTCAGCACTATTCCAGCACAGAAAGGACATGGACCTGTTGGAATGAGTTCAGAGGAGGCAACAAGTTGATCAGAGGGATGGGTCACCTCTGCTATGGGGAAGGGCTGAGAGAATTGGGATTGCCTGGAGAAGAAAAGGCTTTGGGATGACCTAATTGTGGCCTTCCAGTGGGGGCTGAAGGAGCTACAAGGAGGGTGGAGAGAAGCTGTTTACAAGGGCCTGGAGTGACAGGAAAAGAGGGAACTGGATGATCTTTAAGGTTCCTTCCAATCCATGTGATTCTGGATTCCCTCATTCCTTTTGATCTTGTTTTGACGAAGATGATTAAACACAGGACTTCATTGGGAGCAGTTAATGATAACAGGGCAGGAACTGGGTTAGACATGGGGTAGTTTTATGCTACTTGCTATGCAAATTCTCTTCTTGTGTGTCTCTTCCTTCAGATTCTGAAATTACCCTTTCTTTTTAATTTTTACACTATTTTTCAAACAATTACAGCTGCCAAACCAGAAAATGTGGCAAACCATTGCCCTTTGTGCCATGAGAACTTTCCCCCTGGAGAAGAGGTGAGGCCACCCTTCACACTGGGCAGATGTTGTTACGGGTTGTTTTAATGTGATGGACCTTTCAAGATATATAAAAATAACGGAGATAGTAATTTCTGTTTCATAGCAAGGAGTTCATAATACTTTGAAAAACTAGATTAAAGTGCTGTTTGTATAAAGTGTGTACACTGGTATAATTTTGCCCATGTGACATTGGCTAATTTTGCTGGAGTTCTGCTGTCACTTCTTTGTAATTGATTTCAGGCCTGGAAATCTCACCTGATGGACAAAGATGGCTGTAAAATGAACCAGCGGAGGACATCCCCCATGAACAAAACCATTCTGGTGCAGCCTGGTAAGACATTGGTTGATGATAATAATGTTTATGCTTTTTACTGTGTTGCCTTTGCTTAGGAAAGTGTTTCATCCCCAAGAGCTGGGTCTGTGCAACTCGTGGTTCGCATTTGGGTGAACTAAGTGATAGTTCTTGTGCTGGAGCAGTGTGCTTGGGGAGCAAATTCCCAAAATCATGCAATAACAATCATGTTAAAAAGAGGGACAGGAGCTTAGCTGGTGAGGAAAACTGGCAGATTTGATAAGTTGATCAGTTCAGGGGTTTTTTTTCTGCAGAACAGGATGACCATGAATAGAACAATCAGCTGAACAGCGTTCTGGAAAGCTCCTGAACGCTGACACAGGGAACCAGAGCCTGATTTAGTTTTTAGTGTCCAATCAAAGGTTGCTAATCTGATCCTAATTACAGGGTGAATTGAATAGTGAGTGCTGTGCACTGCTTTTCCTTTCCAGTCCAGACTCAGGAACCTGACAGATGTATCATTGTGCAGCATTTTCACCATCAAAGGGACATTGATGATGTCAGGTGGTGTTTTTTAAAACAGCTTCCTTTATGGGGAACATGGAAAATCCTTTTATTTCCAGAACACAGAAGTTAAACTGCCTGCAGCACCAGAACTTTTGGCCAGTCACATCCAAACCTTTCCTCCTTCAGACTCTTTGGAGTTTTTTAGTCAGCTGTGTGTTCAGAGTTTACCTGCTCTGAGCTGTGCTCTGCTCTGAGCTGCATGTCACTATTCCAGGTTCATAGGAGGAGCTGTGGAATTGCCCATTCCAGCTGACCTAAAGTGAATCATGGGGATTAAACTCAGCATTTTCTGGTGTTAAACTGGATCCACAGCCCTGTCTGTCCTCAGCTTTGCTGTTTGTACTGGCTAATGAGATGCCAGTCAGTTGTTAGTTTGATGCTGCTTAGAATTTGGAAGAGAAGCAAATCCTGTCTGGATAAGCTCTGATTCCATAGATATTCCGTGGAGATAGGAAAGGCACCCTGACCATTCAGCCTGAGCACTGCTGGTGTGGGACATGCTGAGGCTCAGTGCCTGCCATCTGCTTGTTGCTTCAGTCATTCAGACTTAACAGATCTTGGGAATCAGAAAGGTGGATTTAAATTCACTCCTGGGACTAGATGTGCTTGCAATAATGATCTCTGTTTTTCTCTCTGCAGCCAAAGTGGGTGGCTACTGTTTAAGGAAACCAGGTCCTTCAGGAGCAAAGTTACAACCTCCTTCAATAGGAAGCAAGATCAGAGCCCGAGGGGGCCCAAATAAAAGCACTGGCAAAACATACTCAAAGCGATGACAGGACAAGTATTTCTTCCTTTGTCTGAGTAACTGGGCACGTGGCTGTTGAGAGCTATTTGAAAATTGTGGGCAACTTGTATCATATTTTGTGTGGGCTGTTTTTAGCCTTGAGCAGTGCCTGGTTGTGATCCCCGTGGCGTTGCTGTCACTGCAGCACTGGGCTTTCCTCCTAGGAATGCTCACGTTGGAAATACCAAATGTTCCGGGACAAAAACATTCTTTTGATAGATAACTGCTCTCTTTTCCAATCTCATGTCTGTAATTTAATGGCTTCAAGCACATTGATTATATCAGGGGAGAGATGTTTCTTCCCTGGGTCCCCTGAGGTGCTCAAGGAACAGAAGCCACACGTGGGGGAAGCCTGGCCTTATGTGTGTGTCAGATTTAGGGTTCTGAAGGCAGCAGAGCTGTACCCAAAGCACAGCTCAGTCCCAGGAATTAACACCAAATGGAAAAGCCAGAGGGCTGGTTGGATGTTTTCCTGTGTTGTGTCACTCTGCAGGAGGGGACAGGACATTGTGGCCTCTCTCACCATGCACCAAGTGCCTTATGAGCCCTTGTGGCAGGGGGGTTAAACTAAACCCTCCACGTCTGTATCCCCAAGAAATGGCCACTCACAGAAATGAAAAAATAATCTTAGTTTAGCCCTGAAGAGCTTGAATTAGTAAATTTAGATGGTTTTGCCTGCTTTAGTGCACTTTCAGCTCAAATACTGAGCTTCTCTGGTTAGATATTGCTTAAAATAACCATCCACAGACTGGAGCACATCTTTAAAAGCTTCAGAGGGACAAAGTCTATTAAGACTCAAGGCATGAAGCTTTGTACCAAAGCAGCAATTTTTACATTTCCACCTGTAACGTTCCAGCTGTTGCCTTCCAGTGTGGAATTGGTACCTCGGGAATGAGTGATTGATAATATGAGGGGAAATTTGGGGGTTTTTGCTCCCATGGAGTGACTTTGTGGTGTTGTTTTGTATATATAGAGCTGATTTTGTAATACAGTTTTTCTAGTTTGCCTGCAGCCTGCCTGCCAGCTTATGGATTTTCCAGGTAGATCAGTGTGTTTGGATTTCAAATATCTTTGTCTAAATTGTTTTTCTAGCTCTTCCAAATACAAATCTCAATCCTTACACACACATTAGGAACATATATGTAGGTATTTCTGTTTTCACTTTGGTGACATGGGTTCTTGTTTGAGAGCCTGATTCTGTATGCTGAATAAACAATAAATATCTCAAAATAACCATTGATCTTGGTCAGAAGTGTAAGGATGAAAACTACTCTGTGGCACAATAAGGAAATAACTTAGTGATAAAATGGCAGTTTTTTAGAATGTGAAAGGACCCTTTTGGAGTACAGTACTACCACCAGTGTCGTGTTTAAAGGTGGATTTACTGGGGTTGCTCCTTAATTAACAGCCTGTGTTTGCTGCAGTGGCAAAATAAACACTGGAGAGAAAAACACTGTGAGGTTTGGTGCTGTGCCACCAAGTCTTGAGCAAAATATTCCAGATAAAATCCATTGCACGGGTGCGGGTCTGGGCAGTCAAAAAAGGTCTGCAAAGTGTTGGACTGGAACCTGGATTTGGCAGCAATGGAACCTCAGTAGGAAAGAGTGTGGTCCTGAGCTCAGGGACCTGAGCTTCTGTGTGGTCTCTGTCCATTTGAATCGTGCCTGAGTGTCAGCTGAGGCATTTTCATGTGACACTGCAGAGATGATTCCAGAGCAGCCCCTGTCCATGTGTGCAGGAGTTGATCTCATCCCAGAAAACCTCTTGGTGTTCCACTACCCCAGGAGAGCAATTTATGGTGACTGCATGTTCCTGAGTGTTGAATGAACAAATCAGGTATTGAAATCTGAGAGATTTTACCAAGAAAAGGAGTCACTTCTATATTAAACGTCAGTTATTTTTATTGCACATATTTAATAAATTACTTTAGCCAGGTTGGAGGGTACGTCTGCATTTTCCTCCTGCTGCAATGGAAATCAGTACAGAGTGGGGTGAGGCTGTGGTTCCTGCAGAATCTGTGGGTGCATGTGAGTACCTGTGTGAGCCCTGCCTGTGGGACCTGCACCAGTGTGTGCTGGAGCTGTGTGAGCTGTACATGTGTGTGCTGTAACTGGACCTGTGTGACTTGTACGTGTGTGAGCTTTACCTGTGTAATCTGTGCTGGTGTGTGCTGTGCCTGGACCTGAGTGAGCTTTACCCTGAGTGAGCTTTACCCTGTGTGTGCTGTACCTGGACTGGTGTGAGCTTTACCTGTGTAAGCCGTGCCTGGACACGTGCGGCAGCGTTGGGGAGACCCGCGGCTCAGTTGCGATGCGGTCCCGTGTTTCGCCCTTGTTTAAAGTATCGCTGTTTCCAGGAGCAGCGCCCGGCCCCGTCCCGGCGGGACTGTGCCGCCGCGTCCCCGCCGCTGCTGAGCTCCCGCGGCGGGTTCAGGTGGCGGCCGGACCCACCCCGAGGGCGGGACGCTGCCGGGGGCGGCCCTTGCACGGCGGCGGCGGCCCCGGGCGGGGCTCTCGGCGCGATGGCGGCGGCGGGGCCGTGGCCGGAGCTGGAGGCGGCGGCGCGGGAGCGGCGGCGGGAGCTGTCGCTGGCGGGCTCGGCGGTGGCCGAGCGGGTGGCGGCGGGCGGCGGGCGGCTGCCGGAGGCGCTGCTGGCGCTGCCGCTGCTGCAGTCGCTGGAGCTGAGCGGCTGCGCGGCGCTGCGGGAGCTCGGCCCGGGCGTGGCGGCCGCGCTGCCCGCGCTGCACACGCTGGTGCTGAGCCGCAACGCGCTGGGCCCGGCCGGGCTTGGCGCGGGGCTGGGCGGGCCCCTGCCCGCGCTCCGCCTGCTCGACCTGTCCGGGAATGGACTGGAGGCGCTGCCCGCCGCGCTCGGCGGCACCGGGGACGACGCGGGGGACGCGGCCCCGGCCTTCCCGCAGCTGCGCAGCCTCAACCTGAGCGCGAACCGGCTGCGGGAGCTGGGCCCGGGGCTCGCCCGCGCTGCGCCTCAGCTGCAGGAGCTGCTGCTGTCCGGGAACCGGCTGCGGGCGCTGCCCGGCGGGCTCCTGCCCCCCGCGGGGACCCCCGCGCCCTTCCCGCTGCTCAGCCGGCTGGACGCGGCCGACAATGAGGTGGCCGAGCTGGGCGCGGACATCGCGGCGCTGCCGGCGCTCAAGGTGAGAGCCGAGCCCGCCGCCCCGCCCGGGTCCCCATCGCGCACCCCTGACCGTCCCATCTCTGTCTCCTCCAGAGCCTGGACGTGGCCAACAACCAGCTGCGGGAGCTGCCCGCCGCGCTGGCCGACTGCCCCCGTCTGAAGGAGGCCAACTTCAGGGGCAACCAGCTGAGGGACAAGCGGCTGGAGAAGATGGTCAATGGGTGCCAGACGAAGGCCATTCTGGAGTACCTACGAGCCGGGGGCCGCGGGAAAGGGAAGGTCGAGAGTGCCAGAGAGGATGTCAGGAAGAAGAAGAGGGAGAAGCAGCAGAAGAAAGACAATGGGGATGGGGAGCAGGATGAGGTGGAAGAGGCGAGCAAGCTGCTGGTGAAGATTCTGCACATCTCTGAGAACCCAGCGCCTTTGGTGGTCAAAGTGAGCCCAGGTGTCAAAGATGTGCGAGCCTTCATTGTGTGCTGTGTGCTGAAAGGAGTGAACTTAAAGCCGGGAAATGCTCTCAAGAGGTTCCTGACCATGCAGGTAACAGCTGCAGCCTCGTGGTACTCATTTGGAATGGGAATGTTGCTGGCAGAGTTGGAAATAGACTGTTCTAGGCCCTTTCCAGCAGATGAGTTTGTGAAACTTAAGCTTTCACCCAGCAGGTGTGAGGGTGCAGGGTGAATGGTCTCTGCCAGCAGCACATGCCCAGTCAGTCCAAAATCAGCAGAACTGGTTTTTGGGGAGGACCCATCAGAGCTCAGGCATTGCCATGAGGGCAGTGGATGCACTCACATTTGTGCTGTGACTGTACAGCAGCTTGTTAGTGCTGTGGAACCTGTTAAAAGCTAAAAATAACCCTGTGTCCATGTGTAGAGATCCCCTGGATTGGCTCCAGCTTCCCTGATCTGTGTTAAAACCATGTTACACATCCAGCTTTCTGAATGAGGTATCCTGCCCACAGACCTGTCTCTGGGGCTGCTGCTCACCTGTCCCTTAGGTGGCAGGTGGGAGCTACTTTCAGGTTACAGGACTTGGGTATTTGGGATTGCTTTCTGACTTAAAACTTGGTTTCCCTGTAGAGAAATGTGTCACATGTTGTCAGGCTTTGCTGCCTTTGCATTTGGGCTGTGATGGAGATACAGGTGAAGGGAAGGGCTCTGTTTCAGTCACCTGGCTGGTAGTGCTGCCAGTGGTAGATATAGAAGAATCTGCACATAGGAGGGATAAATCACAGTGATTTTTTGGTCTATGATGACATCCTTTGTGTTTCAGACCAAGCTGCACGAGGACATCTGTGAGAAGCGCACAGTGGCCACCATTGCCACCCACGACTTGCAGCTGGTCAAAGCTCCTCTGACATACGATGTTCAGCCTCCTGATGAGCTCAAGGTAAGGCTTAAGGGTACTTTCTTACCCCACAGAGCCTAGAAAACAAACTCCAGGAGCTTTACTTTAGAGGTTGTACTGATTTCCCTGCTGTCCTGCTGTACCAGGTGCCTGGTTTAGTACTAGTGACTGAGCCTGTTTTTCAAATGGGTGTTACAGTAGTCCATATGAAATGGAAAGTATTTCTATGCTGAGAAAGGCATGACAACATGCAGGTATATTGTTTAATTATTGACTTACTTAAAGGTGAGTGTTGTAACCCTGGCGTTTGAGTGAAATTGAATTCAAATGTTTTGTTTTCCTGCGTGTTGCAGATCATGCCCCTGGGTCGGAAGGAGATCAAGGCAAAGGACCTTCTCCGCCAGCTGCAGCTGGAGGCTGAGGAGCAGCGGAAGCAGAAGAAACGTCAGAACGTCTCTGGGCTGCACAGGTCAGTGCCTTGTTGTGGTTTTCTCACATACATTTAGATGGGGATGTGCCAGATGTATTTAGAACAGCAGATAGAAGGGAAGCAGAGAGGGTTGAAGGGTGTGTGGTGCACAGGCTGTGAGCTGAGGGAATCAGAGATGAGGTAAATTGACGTAGTAGCAGATGGGCTGTAAAGCAGCATGTGGCTCTGCCCTGTGCTGTTCACTGCTGCTGCAGAGATCACACACTCATTCCTTTTTGTCACTATTTCTTGCCATTGTGTTCAGCTGCTCTCTCAGTCGCTCACTTCTTGCTGCTTTGTTTCTCCTGGCAGGTACCTGCAGCTGCTGGATGGCAAAGACAACTACCCGTGTCTGGTGGATGCTGAAGGTGCTGTGATTTCCTTCCCACCAATAACCAATAGTGAGAAAACAAAGGTACTTCCCAATCGTGGAAATACATTAATAATTAAGCAGTGTTTCTTTCTGTTGAGAGATGTTTAACTCAAAGACATACACAGTTCTGTGAAACTTGTGCTTGTAGTGCAAGTATAAACTCTTACAGTCTGCATCATATGGGCTTCACTGTCAGACTGAGAGGGATCTGGGAGTTACAGTTTTTGCCTCTGGAAATCTGTTCCAAAGCACCAGCCTGACTGTGCAAAGGCTTTGTCGAAGGGCAAAAATACGGTTTTTGACTGGTAAAAAACAGCTCTGCCTGTGATTAAACTGAGTGCAAGCCTTCAGCTCTGTGTACTGGGACGTGTCCAGGGGGCTGTGGGTAGGCTGCTCTGACTCCTGACTTGCTTCATCTCTGAAACTCTTACAGATTAGAAAAGAGACCCGGGACCTGTTTCTGGAAGTGACGAGTGATACCAGTTTACAGATCTGCAAAGATGTGATGGACACCCTTATCCTGGTAGGGAGTTCAGGAAAATATCCTTCTGTTCTTGGGGGGGCTCCTGCCAAACATGTCATTGCTCACATGCATGGAGAAGAACACAGAAACTGATTTGTATTTTAGTAGTATTGTTACTCCGTCTCATTTGTTCTCTGCCACAGAATTGATGTTGTTCTCTGTATTTTGCTTTTAACAGAAAATTGCAGAGCTGAACAGATCTGCCTTGGAGAACAGGGAAGGCTCTGGTTCAGATATGGAATTGGATGCTCTCGGTGGACCAGGGAACATGAACCTGCCCTTGGTGGTGGAGCAGGTGCGAGTGGTAGACACGGATGGGAACTTGAAAGTACTTTATCCTTCAAAAACTGACCTGGCCACAGTTTCCTCTCTGCTGACTGTGATCCGTTAGCAGCTGCCTGAGCTGAGAGAGGATTCCATCTCCTTTTGTTTTGCCTTTTTTATTTTTCCACATATTCAACAACCCAACTGGTGCACAGTTGAGATGGTTTGGGTTTTTAAAGAAAAGATGCAGAGCATCCTGCTGGGAAGGCAATGGCTTCGGAGTCTGATGAGCTACAGCAAGGAGAATTGGGATCTTTCATCCTTAACAGAGATCATCAGTGTTAGGCCTGGGCAGAAAGAGCAGCATCTTCAAACACGGACTGAAGGCAGAGAAGGTGTTGGATGTCAGAACGCAGCAGAGAAAATCATTACGATGTTCAAAACAAGCACAGTCACATTTTTCTGCAAGATCACTTTTTCCTCCTGGTGTTTCATCTGGATCATTATTTTGCCAGCAGAGAAATGCAGTAATTGACAGTGTGGGACTGAGGTCCTCTGCTGGGTACAACCTGGAGTCAAAATGCCAAAGCACTTTGCTGACATCTCGTTCTGCAGAATTTTATTTTTATCTGGAGTAACTGTGAACATTTAGTTGCTGTCAGAAACATTTAATTGCTGTCAGAACTTGAGGGATGCATTTTAAAAGTGACGGTTTCTGTGGTCAGGCGTGAGCACAGCTTCCATTTTTAAGGGATTTGTTGAGTCAACTGCAGGATTTGTGTGTACCAGTGCATTTCAGGGCCATCCTCCATCCCTGTGGGAATTGTAGTGACCTTGTGTGTGCCTAGAGAGTTTTACTGTGATTGAGCACTGGCTTTGTTCTTGCTGATGAGGTTCTGACCCATTCAGAGCTGCCTCCAACTGACACTGCTGAACTCCCTGTCCCCCCAAAATACAGGGACTGATGCCCAGAGTGACACTCCTGGAGCATTCTGCCCCACCCATGTATTTTTACCTTCTAAAATACAGGCAGTTGGAGCAGTTCTTCTCTGGCAGTCTGTGGGTAACCTATATGTGTGGGTGAGCACTGGTGTGAAGTCACACCTCTCCCTAAGCCAGGGTGACTCCCAGATTGATTCTCTTCTGACAAAAATGATATCTCAGAGCTCTAACTGAACTGCTACTATGTCAACTACATCCCCATGTTGGGACTTGCACATGGAATGGAAAAATAAAATGGCTTTTGCAGCCCTGGTCCTTCATTTTGGCATGGGTGGATGTTCAATTGTGTCACTTAAAAACTTCCCAAAGCAAAAATGGGAATTACACACTCCCCAGCTGCTTGTAGCCAAGCCATCCTTGTGCTTCAGGCTTCTCTGGGAAGTCAAGTTTTACTACAGACCAAGGACTTAGAGTAACTCGTGCTCTGAGTTGGCTGAAACAATTGAACCAGACACTCCCACACATCTTGGTTTCAGTGAGGTGAGTTTAATTTGCTGTAAGGCACCAGCTCTGAGCCGAGAACGCAGAGGCTGAGGCTGGTGCCGGGTTCTGGCTCAGCCCTCAGGGCTTTTCCATCCTGGAGGTTCTTCTCCTCGCTGCGGCGGGCGACGTGCGGCTTTCGCTGCTGTGCAGGGACATCTTGCTGCCCTTGCTCTTCAGCATGTGCTGGAACTCCGCCCGCTCATTAATGATTTTCTGAAAATCAGTGATGATGTAAAGATGTGGGCAGGCTGAGAGCAGCGCTGCAAAGTGTTCTCTTACCTCAGCAGTCCCTTCCTGGCTGCTGGAAGCTGTTTGGAAGGGCCACGTACCTGCATTGCCTCCAGCACCTCGTCGTCACTGAGCTCCCTCACAGGTTCCTGGCTGCCCTCAGCGCTGAACGTAGCCTGGATTATTTTGTTTCGATACCTTTCAAACTTTGGATAGAAGAGGAGAGCAGTGTGAACTGTGTGTTCAGTCTTTATGTGCAATTCCTTGGCATTTGCGTGGATTTACAGAGACTGTCCTGTCAGTCAGTCAGTCCTTGGGCAAAGGACTGGTGAATGATGATGTGGGAAGTGTTTATGTGACAATCAGGCAGTTTGGGCTTCACTGAAAATGCTGTGGTAATTATGTGGGTCTAGGTGGGGCAAAGCTTTTCCCCTGGCACCACGCACATCTGCCTACAGGAGATGACTTCAAGGTGATTTTTGTTACCTTGGGTCTGGAATGATGTTAGAAATCTGGTGATCTATCTCATCTGAACTCACATTTCTCAACAGTTTCTGGCATTTGAGGTCTGTTTTCTTTTTAGGTGGCACAAGAGCTGCCTGCTCCACAGCTAGGGATCAAATGGACTGAGGTTCCCAAGTGTGTCCCAAGAGGAAGACAGGGCTCTCAGGTCAAAGAGGCCACGCTTACCTTGCAGGTGATTTGTTCCAGTGCCACACTGGTTTGCAGTGCCTTGTGCTGCAGCGTGTCTGCCTGGCTCTGGATCTCTTTCTGCACCTGTTTCTGCTCCAAGAGTTGGAGGCGGGTGTTGACAACCTCGGCCCGCAGCTGGTTGATTATCCCCTGTAACTCACTGATGAGCTTGCCCTGCTCAGCCAGCTGGGATTCCTGCTCTGTAACAACCTGAGCAGATACAGAAATCCAGGTGTCACTGGGGAGAAGAATGTGAGCAAGTTTGGCCTCATTTTCCCACTGTTTAGTCAAATGCTTCCTGGGCAGAATCTATCGAATAACAACCCCACCAGTACTGCTAGCTGTTATTATTTGGATGTTTTCTCTAAAACTATTTGGACTGAGTAGGGTTTTTATATGCCAAAATTCACCTGATGTAGGTTACGGTTTTCCTCTTCCATCATCACCACAATTTCTTCCTGCCTCTGTTCTTCTGTCATGCTGCAAAACTAGAAGGAGAATACTTTACACTTCAGTTTTGCAGTTACAGGTGCCCCCTCCTGCCTATGAGAGAGGGACATCTCAAAATCCCAAATTCCCAGCTGGCACATCTCCTGCAAGCCATGGCCACCATGCTCTTGGGCTGTACCTTGGCAGACACAGCTTGGAGCTGGACTTCTCGCTCTCTGAGCTGCTTCTGGAGCAATTCCTTTTCAGATCTGATTTTCCGGAGCTCGGATTCTTGGATCTCCATCTGTCTTTGCAAGGAAGAGATGGCACCTGAAAAGTGGGAGAGTATGCTGTTAGCAAAGTAAATCCCTGCTGCATGCTCTGTGTCTGATTTTTTTCAGGTGAGCATAAGCAAAGCCACTGTGGGAACAGTCTGGGAACGTTAATGCTGCATCCACAGTGATTCTGGATGATAATGTGGTTTGTGGTGCTTCCCTGGGATGTGGGTTTGTACAGCCTGGAGAAGAAAAGGTGGTTTCACTTCAGGGTGACCTAATTGTGGCCTTCCAAGAAGGAAGGAGCCAACAAAAAAGATTAAGAGAGATGTTACAAGGGCCTGGAGTGACAGGACAAGGGGGAATGTCTTCACACTGATAGAAGGGTTAGACGGGATATTAGGAAAAACTCCTCCCTGTGAGGGTAGTAAAGCCCTGGCACAGGTTTCCCAAAGAAGCCGTGGCTGCCCCTGGATCCCTGGAAGCGTCCAAGGCCAGGTTGGATGGGGCTTGGAGCAATCTGGGATAGTGAAAGGTGTCCCTGCCCATGGCAGGGGCTGCTACTGGGTGATTTTTAAACTCTCCAACCCAAACCATTCTGTGATTCCATGTGTATTAAACAACCCGACTTTGTGTGAGGTGGGCGCCGCTCTGAGGACAGCAGAGGGGGCACCTCGAGCCCTGCTTTGCCACTCTGCTCAGGGCTTTCTCTGCTGGGTTTTCTCATGTTCTTCACTTCCAAGGAAAGAAAGAAGGTGTTTTCAAAACAAGTGGCTTTTCAGCCGGTGAGCAACACCCTGTAAAGTTTCCAAGGTCAAAGGAGCCGAATTGAATGAGACCTAGGCAGGAAAAGGTGTGCTCTGGGCATCCCCCGCAGTACCTATGGCCATGTTGTGGTCGTCCTTGACTTTCCGCAGCTCCTGCCAGAGCTCTTCCATGGTTTCGGGGAGCGGTGGTCCTTGAAAGCCGCCTCCATATTCCATCGCCCGGGGCTGGGACCGGGCCGGGGCTTCTCCCGGCGCCGCGGGGCTCGGAGCGGCGCCGCTGCCGGGCAACGGCGTGAGGCGGGCGGGCCTTCCGCTTCCGAGTCAGCGGGGCCGGGCCATGGGGCGGAGGAGGAAGACGCTGCACGACTACGCGGCCGAGTTCTCGGAGCTGTCGGTGCGGCGGGAGCCGGCGGGGCCGAGCTCGCCGGGCCCGGCCGTTGCGGTGGAGACGCTGTTCTGCACCCCGTGCCAGCTGCCCCTCAGGGTGCGCCGCGACCGCATCCTGGAGCACCTCAGCTCGGGCCGCCACTGCCGCAACCGCCGCCTGCTCCGGCAGCTCGGGCTGCGCTCCTCGGGGCTCCGGTGAGGGACCGACCGCTGCTCGGGCTCAGCCGGCCCTTCTCTGCCTCACCCGCCCCATCTCAGTCTCACTCGACCGATCCCTGCTCGGGTCATCTGTCCCTTCCCTGCCTCACCCGCCCCATCTCAGTTTCACCCGACCGACCCCTGCTCGGGCTCAGCCGGTTCCTGCCTCACCCACCTCCTCTGAGCGTCACCCGACCGCAGAACAGTGTCCCCAGCTGGGCCAGGGCAGTGCCTGTCCCCTGTCTTGGCACTGCTGAGGTGCCTCGGGTGCCTTGTCCAGTTCCGTCCCTCACTACAAAAGAAAAGTTGAGGGGCTGGAGCGTGTCCAGAGAAGAGTGTGGAGCTGGGGAAGGCTCTGGGGAGTCAGTCCTATGAGGAGTGGCTGAGGGAGCTGCGGGTGGCACTAAGTGCTGTGGTTTAGTTGACAAGGAGATGTTCAGTCAAAGGTTTGCCCTGGTGATCTTAGAGGTCTTGTCCAACCTTAATGATTCTTTGTCTGTCTCACCTGACCCCACTCAAGCATTTGAACAACATCCTCGGGCATGTGGTGGCATTATTGAGGTGTTCTTATGCAGGGTGTTTTTCTCAAGAGTTGGATTTGATGATCCTTGTGGGCCCCTTCCAGCTCAGGATATTCTCTGATCCTCTGATCTCTGTCTCCTCAGCTCTGCAGGTCCCGACTCCAGCCTGAGCCTGAGCCTGAGCCTGCCCCTGCCACTGAACGTGCCCTCCCTGTTCTCCCATCCCTCCTTCCTCATCACCACTGGATCCAACACCGGCTACAGCATGGTCCCCTCCCCACTCTCCTACCACAAGCTGCTTCCCCACCACCCCATCCCTGCTGCACACAGGGACGACCCAACGCCCTCCACCAGCCGCCCCTCACCACTGGCCCCCTTCCCCACCGGGATTGCACCTCTTGGCCAAAGTGGGCCTGCACCTGATGCCTCCAAGAGCCCGATGCCCCTCTCGTGTCATGGTGGCAGCGGTGTCGGCCTCGTGCTCTTCGGCGCAGGGCTCGTGAGCAAAGCCTTGTTGCAAAGCCTGGGGGAGGAAAGGGGCTGCTGCCTGCTCTACGTGGTGGAGGATCGGCCCGAGGAGGTGGAACGTGCCTTTGGTGCCGAGGTCCCGGCCGGCACCAGGGTGCTGCAGCAGCAGGACGCTGCCATCGCGCTCGGAGATCCACGGTACTGATGGTCACAGACTCCTGTGCGTGGCCCTGCTCAGGGCAGGGGGTTCCATACAAACCTTGCCTTCCCCTCTGGGAAACTCTGTAGCAGCCCCAGACTGTGCCTCTGGCCATCCCTGTGGGAGGGAGGGACCCTTTTGTCACCTACCCTCCTTCAGGAGTCTCTGAGAAGCTTAACTGGGCTTACATACCCAGATTAATGGAAACTTAGAGGTGTTTAGTTACAGGGAGTTTTGTTAAGAAATGTAAAAAAAAGTTTTCCTCCATTCGTACAGAACAATTCCTTCCCTGCTGCCTGCCAGTTTTCCTGTCTCAGAGCAGTCGGCTGAGTTTGGTGGCTCTTGGAGCTCTGAGACAAGTGAGGGTTGGTGTAAATAGGGAGGATTGTGGTGTTTTGCTTTACAGTTGAACTGAACAACTGTAACATTGCCAAAGCGCTGTTACTGTCAGGTCTAAAATATTGCAGGAGCCAAAGGCAGAGCTTTTAGGAAAGGCTGATTTGATACTAGAAAGTAAAGAATGACAGGAAGCTAAGATGCATTGATTAGCAGCTCTACCACAGAAATATTTTGGGTTTCTCTGTGTGTGTTAACGGACAGGATTTAAATCCTTTTTAAAGGAAATCTTTAAAATACTTCCTCCTCGAAGATGCAGGAAAAGCAGTGCAATTCCTTTGTGCCACTTGTGATTTTAACCTATGTGTGCCACTCTGTATTTCGTCTTCAAAGCAGGCACTGAGTTCCTTCTATAACCCTGCTGGCTCTTCCAGAGCAATGGGGTTTTAGGTTTTTTTAACTGTAACCAAATACAGCTTTGGAGCATTGTTTGATCTAGTGAAAACCTTGTCCTCACTGAACATCTCTCTTGATTCCTGCAGAGTCTCTGGAGCCATTATTTGTTCTCCACCTGATGAAGCCCCTGAGATGATAAGAGATGCCTTACGAGCAGGTGAGAGGAGCAGCTGCATATTCAGCTTTTCCTTGTGCCTGTTGGTGTGCACTTGTTAGTGTTTTTGTGTACCAGCAGCAGTCCTGGAGCTGTGCAGGCTCTCTAATTGTGTGATTAAAGTGACTGAGTTCACTGCTGATGTTAATGGCTGGACACCAGTGGGGTTTGTGCTGTGCTGGTCACAGTATGACTGGGCAGTGTCTCATCCTAAAATCTCAGCAGGACTCACAGAAAAGCTGTCACCAAAACAGTCCCACTCCTGGGGTCTGGGACAGCTGAAACCACAGCAGGCAGGCAGAATGGGGTAAATGCCATCAAACCCAGAAATGTCAATAGCTGTGTACCTTACTGCAAGATCAAGGTGTTTTGTGCAGGTGTGTCTCCCCTGAGCCCCGTGTGTGTCCTGTTTTGCACAGGGAAAGGTGTGTTCTGCGAGGGGCTGCCCAGCCTGGACACACAGACAGCAGAAGCCTGTTTTGATGAGGCCGACAGGTGTGGGAGGCCACTCGTGTGTGGGTTCTACAAGTAAGACCAGTGGTTTTCCTGTGATTTATTCTTGATAAAAGCACGTGTCTGGAAGCAGCACTGGTTCCTCAGGCTTTCCTGACTTTGTCCTCCAATCAGCTTGGTTTCACCTCGTTCCTTGTTTCCCTTGGAAGGCGCTTTGACCCAGCCCTGAAGTTCTTGTACAAGAAGGTTTGGGAGAGCCGGGCACTGGGCAGGATCCATCGGATATCCACCATCAGCAGCCTCTATCCAGCAGCCTCTCTGAGCCTGCTGAAAGCCTCAGGTACCCAGCAGCTTCCTGCTGAAGACTCTGGGCTTGGCTCAGAGTCATGGAATGGTTTGGGTGGGAAAGGAACTTCAAACTCATCTGTTCCACCCTCTGCCAAGGGCAGAGACACCTTAACCAGACCAGGTTGATCCAAAACCTGTCCTACTTGGCCTGGAAACGTCTCTGTGTTCTTGTGGGAATTCCCCTGAGTTTGTGTAGCCTTAATATCCCCGGGGAGGAGTGTTTTTTGAGGAGTGTTTTCTTTCCCAAACGTCATTCCTGTGCATTTTTTTGTCCCTTTAGTATTAGTTTCTTCACTGTGGGGGCTTTTTATACCATCTCCGTGCAGTTCAGAAATGTACATTGGCTGTGGGTTTCAATATGGAGACCTTAACGCCCAGTTTTGGTTCTTCCAGGTGGAATTTTTTACAACACTGCCGTGCATGACATAGATATTATCAGTTTGTTGTTGGGAGAGAGTGTGCCAGATACAGTATTTTCCCTGGGCCATGCCTTCTGTGCAGGTAAGAATGAGTCTTTTGATGATTTATTTGGTACCTCTGGACTTCAGTGTTAAAAACTGGGAAGAAAGAAGGAATGAGAGCATGATAGCCACGACAATTGTTCCATCATGGAGCAGTTGAATAAATAGGCTGGTGAAACAAAAGGCAGGTTCTTCAAGGATATTTGGTGAAGATTTCTGAATCTGGTGAATCTCCTGCTGGTGTGAAGCAGTTGCAGTGGAATTATCATTGAACATTACTCTGCAGGGGCACCAGGTTTGGAAGCAGAGTGCAGAAAATACTGAGCAAAGGTTTGAGCTCACAAGAATGCCAATGAAATGTTCATTCTCTGCTTTCTCTGGCCCTTCCCTGTAGATCCCAGCACAAAGCTGTGCGTTTGCTCTGGGTCATGTTGGGCTGACATGCACACTCTGGGTTACCACACTCATTGAAACAAACCATAAAAGGTGGAAGCTGCCATTTTTGAAATGGAAATGCAGGGTTTTAATTAAAGTAATTGCAGCAGCTGCCAAGCTTTGCTGGCTGGGGTGAGGAGGGGCAGGATGCAACACTCTCCTCCGTGGCACAGCATTGAAGTGCAGCAAACAAGAGCCCTCCAGGAGGGTTCTGTACTCTCTGCCTCACTCCAGCAACGTGCTGGAAGTTGCCTGGTCCTGGAAGCAGGGGTGGGTGCCCTCATTAGGGAGAGCTGCAGGCTGGGAAGGAACAGTTGGGTCTGGGGCTGTGTGGTGCTGCAGAACTGCCTGTTCTTCATCAGGAATGCTGATGAAGCAGCTGCAGTGCTGTCACCCAGGCATCCTGTGGGAAGGTGTCACGAAGCCAGTGTCACCTCCTGAAGGAAGAAGAGCAATCTGTAGCTGTTTGTGCTGGTTTGCTGTTCCTGGGGTGAGCCAGGCCTGTTTTGTCCCCAGACATGGGCTGCCTGAAGGATGTGGACACAGTTGTCATCAGCATGAAGTTCCCCAGCGGAGCCATTGTCACTCTGGACGTCAGCCAGCACTGCACCAGGAGCTGTGACCAGCGGCTGGAGGTGGAGTCCTGCTGCTCAGTCAAGTCTGTTTTGACCCCACAGGCCAGCACAAGTTTTCCCCTCTGAGTGTGCCTGCAGCTCATTTCCAAAAACCCCTCTGACAGAATCCCAGAATCAGTGAGGTTGGAAAAGACCTCCAGGACCATCAAGTCCAAGCTGTGACCAATCCCCACCTTGTCACCCAGAGCAGAGCTCTGAGTGCCACATCTGTTTGTTGGGCTGTTGCCTCAGCAGCAGTGGCTTCTTGTCCTTTTTCAATCTACAATCCACTTTTTCTTTCCTCTCCCAAATTTTCTCTCTGTTCCATGCATTATGTGGTGTTATGAGCTGCATGAATCATACCAGAGCAGGAACTGGTGTCAGCTCTCCTGAGGCTGAAATTGTGCAGATTTCCTTGGTCCTTTCCAGGGTGGTCTCAGCTGTGTGGCAGGAGTGCAGCATATGAAAGGGGAAGAAAAGTGTAAATTCCTACAGTCATGAATAATTACAGCTACAGGGGCTGGTCCTGGGGAGGAATTTCTGTTAAACACTTAGAAAAGGGGTTTTGCTCAGCTGAGGTATCACACAAGTGGGAGCCACTGTACTACAGCATATCCAAGGTGTTTCAGTTGTGTCTGAGCCATACCAGGGCTGGGACAGGGGTGACTCCTCATTTCAGAACCTGCTTTTGTTTTGGTTTTACAAACCAGGGCTTCTCTAACCTGGCCAGGTGAATGAGATTGAAAGTGTGATAACTTCAAAATGTTCTTTCCTCCCTGTTTTGCTCCTTCCCTCAGGTTCACGGGTCTCAAGGGACATTAAGGGTGGACAACCAGAACCCCCTGGGCATCACAGAGCATGGGACTTCTGTGTCCATCTGTCCCCAAACCCAAGCTGAGCGCTACAGAGACGCATACAGGGAACTCTTCCAGCACTTCCTGAGAGCCCTGAAAGGTGAGGCAAGGCTTAAATTGGTGGCTGGTGTTGTTTTGGAATGGCTTTGTCAGGGGATGCACTGTCAGGTCATGGAGATGGGTGGGGGATGATGATCTGAAACTCTGTGCTGGGAAGAAATGAGAGTTGGGAGGGGAAATTGCCTTGGATCTTACTGTCCTTTGCACAGAAAGCAGCTGCTTGTGACAGCCAAGAGATCCTCAGCCAGAGTCCTGGCTGCCCAGAAGGGATAAAAATCACAGAATCATGGAGTGGGCTGAGCAGGAAGAGGCTTTGAACATCATCTAGTCAGAGCTATTTTTGTTCAACAGTGTTTCAGTTGTGGCTGCGTTGACAGGGCAGGAGGAGGGGGCTGAAATGTTTTAAATCCTGCAGCCCCAGCACCAGGAGCTGCTGTGGTGGGATCTGTGCTCACAGGGGACCACGGGTTCCATGCAGTGCTTTATTCCTGTCCCACAGGCCAGGAACCCCCCGTGGTCACCAAGGAGCAGTTCCTCTGGACACTCCAGGTCGCTGCAGTGGCCGAGCAGTCCTGGAGGAACAGATCTGCCGTGGATTTGCAGTCCTGGAGGAACAGATCTGCCGTGGATTTGCACAGCAGTGCCACAGATCCACCAGGAGTCAAGGCTGAGCTCGTGTGACAACATTCAGCTGGGACACGGGGAGGATTTCACACCCAACAGAAGCCTGGATGGTGGTTTTGATGTTCCCACTGGGAATGCCCAGCAGACAGAGGCACTTCTGAAAACCAGGAGCACTCAGTGCTGAGGCAGTGCAGGGTTCCTACCGTGTCAGCCAGAGCCTGCAAGAAATTCCGTGTGGTTTCACCCAGGTAGCTTTTCCTCGTGGAGAGTGCTGCTGGTCACAGAGCTCTGTTGTCCTGGGAGAAGAGTGATGCTCCTTGGGCCAGGCAGGATGGTGCAGGGCCAATAGCTGGGATGAGGGAGAAGTCTCCCCTTGGAGAGTGAGCAGCCACTGCCTGCCTGGAGGAGAAGTCACGAGCAGGCGCCTTCCCAGCAGTGCCACAAGTGAGGTGATGAAATGCTCAAAAAACCACAGGAGCATCTGGTCTGTGAGTATGTTTAGATTGGATCTGTGGAAGAAATTCGAGGGTGGTGAAGGGGCTGGAATGGATTTCCCAGAGAAGCTGTGGCTGCCCCATCCCTGGAAGTGTCCAAGGGCAGGTTGGATAGGGCTTGGAGCAAGCTGGGATAGTGGAAGGTGTCTCTGCCCATGACAGGGGGTGGGATGGGATGAGCTTTAAGGTTCCTTCCAAATAAACCAGTCTGGGAACCCATGGTCCCGTTTGGGACACAGACTCCAGCAGAAGGCAGAGCCACAGGCCAGTCAGTGTTTCTGCCAGGAGCTTTGGACCTTTGTCCTGTGTGGAGCTCCCTGCAGGTGTGTGCCTCTGACTGCTCCTTTCTGCCTGTCACCTGCCAGCTTTCAAGGTCTTTTGAAACCCTTTTTGTATTTTTATTGAATTGCAACATCATTCCTGACTTCTTCCATTTCGAGGCATTAGTTTATAAACTACTTGCAAGAACCTTTAGTTCAATCAATTTCCAATTCCTACCTATGGAATATATATATATATATAAAAAACTAGAAATAGTGGTGACATTTGTGTTCTCTTTGGGAAATTGTTTTTAACAGTGTAATTTTTCAAGCTCAGAAAAACTGTGTTTTAATGCTTGTTCTCATTTCATTCGCTATTTTTTAGCCATTTATTGAGAAAAAAAAGTTTTATGTATCTGGAATTTTGCCTCTCTGTACTCACTGTAGCAGTTTAGTACTCAATAGTGGGTTTCTTTTACATTTTAGTAGTTTCAGGCCCTTTGAGGTCCTACAGATGAAGGTTTACTCTGGGTTAGGAGGGCACTAAAAAAACAACAACAAAAAAAACCAAAACCCAATACAAAACAAAAGAGAAACCACAGCTATAAAAATAACACATTTTTACAATGGTAACATTACAAAAAATACAATTCCTACCACAGAGTGATCCATTAATACTGCCAGGAACAGCCCCAGGAATGCTGGAAATGTGAATGGTTGTTGCAAAAGCTTGAAAGCGTTAAAGTGCTTTACTGAGCCATTTCCTGGGGACACAGATTCACTGTCAGCCACGCCAGGGGGGTTCCCAATCCCAAAGATTCCCAGTCCCTGTGGTGTGAGGTCTGGGATGGCCTCAGGGATGGTGACTGCAGTACAGCTCACCACTACCCGAGGGAGAGGAGGGACAGGAGGCCACCTCTGTGTGCCGAAGGCTCGGGGCTGCTGTGGGACACCCAGACAGGGCCTTGGAGGAGATCCCAGGGCTGCAGGTGCAGCACTTCCAGTTGTCACATTCCTGTCCCCCTTGGAGAGGGAACAGCCACTGCCTGCCTGGAGGAGGAGTCACATCTCAGGTGAGCCCTGGTGGGACTTGAGCTCTTCTTCTGATCTTGCTTAGAGGGTCCAGGACTTTGGGAAGGGTATCCAGCCCCTTCCCCAGCCTGGGGGTGATGGAAGCAGGTGCAGGGCTGCCTTTGGAGGCTCCAGAGGGAGAGTGCAGCAGTGGGAATGTGCTGGGCAGCATCATCTCTGTGCAGGTTCCCTCAGGCTGCCCAAAATCTCGAGTGACCCAGGGCTGAGGGGGCAGATGCAGCAGCTCCCTGCCCTCCCTCCCTCCCACAGCAACAGCTCCTGTGGCTTCCAGTGCCTTTCCAAGACCTGTTGTGGGACATTGCCTTCCCAAATGTATAGGGAATAAACATTCAGGGAGGGAACACACCTATTTGTGTCCTTACTTTCTGTGAAGGATTTTTTCCCTTCCCTTTGTCTGAATCAACAGAGAAATTACAGCTGGGAGAAATGACCAGGAACAGAAGAGAATTGGGCAGGCAGTCCATGCCATGCTCCAAAAAGATGGAATTTACACCATGGCATTCCAGCTTGTCAGGTCTGACCTGTCAACAGAACTCCCCAGGGGAGCAGGGTGGGATTATCCAGACCTCTGACTTCCCAGGACAATCACTGGCTTTCCCCCTCCTCCACAACTGCATGCAAGAGATGCAGAGGAGGAAAAAAATGGAGTTTTGAATAGATGAGGCTGGAGACAGGTTTTCTCTGCATGTTTACATGCTACAACATGAAATTAATTTACTTGACACTGCAGTGTCTCAGGAGTCAGTATCAATTTTTATAGCTTACATGAAAATAAATCTTTCTCTCTCCTTACAACACAACGAGTTTACTGTATGTACATTCTGTTTATATACACCAACCTTGAAGAACAAGAACACATTGGTAATGGACAAACAGGGTCTTTGTGGCTTTACAGAGGGCTGAGGGAAGGGATGCGTTTGGCAGTCCATGGAAAAGCAGGACGTGGCTTCACACCAGTCCCTGGCCATGCCTGCGCAGGTCAGGGCCGAGTCTGTGTTGCGGTGACAAAGCCCTCTCAGTTTGGGACACCACGGAGCACACGGTGAGCAGGGATGAGAAAAACGTGCTGTCCTTACGCTGCTGGATGCAGGGATGCTCCAGGAAGGCACAAACCAGACTGTGCCTCCTGTGCCGCGGGCAGGCAGAAACCCCGCTCCGGCTGCCGACCTGGCTCGGCTGCCCTCCTCCTCTTCTTCCTCCTCCTGTTTCCTCCCCAGGGCAGGCGCCTCCTGCCTGGCTCAGGGCCTGCAGTTCCCCTGGATAACAAAACCAAACCTCTCCAGGTGCCCGAGACTTGCAAACACTTTTCAAAAGCGAGGTGGGGGGGTTTGTCACGCCGCCGGGTGTCTCGCTGCCACCTCCGGAGCCCCTCAGTTGATCTCTCCCTCCGTGAACTCCTCCTTGATGGACTGTTTGCGGGATTTACAGTCCGGGAGGTCGAAGCCGAAGTCGGCCCAGTCGTCGGCGGCGCCGCGGTTGGGGATGGTGATGGTGTGGCGCACTCGGAAGTGCACGGCCTCCATCACCCGCTGCCGCTGCAGCTCCCCGGAGCTGCCGATGGAGATGGTGGAGGCGTTGCTGCTGGAGCGGATCAGCTGCTGGGCCCCGTAGTCGTGGCTCTGCTTGAGGTCCTGCAGACCCCGCCAGATGATCATCCGGTACTGCTCCGGGATCTTCAGTGCTCCGAGATCCTGCAAGGACAGCACGGCTGAGGCACGGCCGGCAGAGGTGGGACTGTGCCTGCAGGACAGAGCCCTGGACCCCCAGGTCACGCTTTTGGGGGGACACATGGGCGCGATGCCCAACAGAGCGGGGCTGGACCTCCCGCCATGGCCGTGGGTGCATCATCCCCTGGGTTATTTCTCATTTGTAACCCAGTTACTCAACCGCAGCTTTGCAGGTTGGAGAATTTTTGTGGTTGTTTTGGGAGGGGTTCACATCAAACTGATGTAGAAATCAGTTTGGTGTGAGTCCTCATTTCAGAACCCACTTTTGTTTTGGTTTCACAAACCAGGGCTTCTCTAACCTGGCCAGGTGAGTGAGATTGAAACTGTGATAACTTAAAAATGTTGTTTCTTCCCTTTTTTGCACCTTCTCTCAGTTTCACAGGTCTCAAGGGAGGGAAGGAAGGGATCATTCCCCTTGAACACAGGTTGCAGAGCAGGGTGTGGAGCATCCTTGTGCCTGTGCTCTTGGGGTGGCCTCTGCTCTGGTCCTCACCCGGGAGGCTGCAGCAGCACCAGCCTCGAGCACTGAGCTGGGTGACACCAGGAGAGGTGGGTGACCTCAGACTGGGACACGTGCCAGGACACACACCAGCACGGGGGGAGCTGCCAGGGATCCGTGTTAATGCCAACACAAGACTCACGGGAGCGTTAACTGGAGCAGACAGCGAGTATGCAATTAGTAGCTACAAATGCCGACTCACACACACAGCTCTGCCCTGACACAGGCTTTGGCCATTCCTAAACGTTTCCTTGGACAGCTGACAGATGGTCATGGAGTTAGTTCAGCAAATGGTCCAAAACCAGGCTCAGGTTACACAACTGGCCCCAGCCACCAGTGACAAATCATCATATCCCAGGGGATATTGTATGCCAGGTAGAGACACTGCTACACCTGCCTGGGGCAAAACGGGGTCAAAACGGGGTTGGGCAGGAGCTCTGTCTCAGCCAAAACACCAACTCTGGGATTTACAGGGTTTTTCATGGCTCAAAGGGTTCAGGATTATTTTTTGTTTTCTTTTTTCTTGTTCCCCTGACAGGCTGGGGAAGCCCCAGCTCCAGTGCTGCCCCTGGTACCAGCACCAGTGGCAGCAGCAGCAGAGGCTGATGCTCTGGGCACACACAGGTATTTCCAGCATCCCCTCCATGCTTTTTCTGACAGCTTTTGCCTGACCTGGGCTATTTCATTCCAGATTTCCCTTAATAAAAATGCCCTGGACTCAACTCCTTTGTTTCAGCCTCTTTAATTTTAAAGATTAGCAGGGGAAGAGGTGAGACCACATTAAAGCTCCCTGAAGTGCAGTGGGGTGTCCCTGCTGGCTCTGTGGGATTTGGGGTGTTCCACTGAGCACATCAGCTGTGTTCTCTGCGTTAGGTGGAAAATCTCCCTGAGCTCTGGCGCAGGGGGGCCTTTGATTTCTCTTGTTTCTGAGAGTCTGGAGGAAGCAGCTGAGCCTGGCTGTGGTTTTTTGGGACTAGTGATTTTTACCAAGGCCTGAGCTGAAGCTACCTCTGAAGGACCGTCAAGGGGGCAGGAATGACAGGCATCAATCCTGGGAACACATGTTCTGTGTGAGGGGCTGGGGCACAGGTTTCCCTTCCTCCAAAACAGTTTTGGTTTTTATTTCAGACCAACAGCTGCTGGAAACAAGTGGTAAGAACAGATCTCCCCAAAGCATTTACCTCTATGGATAGGTTCTGCAGGTGGTAAATATTCTGTAACCCTTGTGAGGTGAAATAGTCGATGCAGTTTGGACACCCCAATCCTGTTAAAAAACTGCAGAGAAAGTTTGGAAAATAAAGTGGCATTAAGTTCTCATGAACAACATCTGTGTCCCACCTCTGTGGGACCGACCATGTCAGATGGGGGATGTGGAGAGCTCCATGGGTGGGACCTCCACTGCCACTAAGGTCAAAGAAAAGTGTGGGGTTATGTCTGTTCCTAAAACTACAGGTGTTTGGCTCCTGATTGTCTGAGATTTTGGCTCTGGAACTCATATAATATGAGGGAGCTCAAGCTACTGGGGAGGGGGATCAGGGCAAGCCCCGGGCTCTGCCCTGTGTGGATCCTGGCCCAAGGTCTGTCAAAACATCCACGGTCTTTTTAAAGGCCAAAACATTAAAAACCTGCAGAGCTGTTAATGCATTTCCGATTGAAATAAGCCACAAGGACCCATTTCCAGGTGTTTCTGGCAGGGGAAGCTCATAAAGCTGCATGCCATCGAACATGTAGGATGAGACCCTCTTTTAGATGTACTTAATTCCTAATTGATCAGGGATGGATTCCCAGGGAGGTGCATGAGGGCAGTGGGGGTTTCTGCCTGGCCGGTAGCTGGGCTTTGGTTGCTGAGGTGAGAGGAACAGCAGTGATTTCCCAGTTGGGGCCAGTGGCCAGTTGACCAGTTGCCAGACAGATGGGAAGGTTAGAGCGAGGGACACAGCGAGGGACAGAGGACAAGACAGACAGGACACTGGGCTCCTTCCCTACCTGACGAGGCTGGGGTCGGCGCTGTAGGGCGGTGGGGGAGTGCAGTGTGACCCCGACACCATGGACTGGGATGAGTGGCCCCCATTCATTTCTCCGTTGGTCTGCATGGGGTGGCTGTTCAGCATTCCGGGTCCTGGGCAGTAAATGCATCCATTAGACACAACCCAGACCTGACAACGCCCACTCCTGGGCAGGGAGAGCCCTGTGCTCGGCTTGGTGACAGAGGACGTACCCATGGGGCCCAGGGTGGGCGCAGAACTGGAGCTGTGCTGGGCAGGCTGCCCCACCAGCTGGTTCACAGAGGGCAGCTTGTTGATTCCTCCACCGTGGACTTTATTCATGGGGGAAAGGACGGGGCCGTAGGAGGACGGCGTCTGCAGCTGGCTCCTGTTGGGGGAGGGAATGCACTGGTCAGACTGGGGGGAGTGGGATGGAGCTGCCTTGTTCTGGCCTGGTGCTCCCCTCCAGCCCATTCAGGCCTCCCTGCCAAGGGTACCCTGTGGGGTCTTGAGGGGGTCTGGGGGTTCTGTAGGGGTTTCAAGGGCTGTAGGGGTTTCAAGGACTGTAGGGGTCTCAGGAGCTGCAGGGCTCTGGGGGACTGTGGGGATCTTAGGGACTGTGGAGGTCTCTGTGATGGAGGTCTCAGACTGTGGGGGTCCCAGGGGGCTGCAGGGGCCTGGGGGATTGGGGATTTCTCAAGGACCGTGGGGGGTCTCACAGATTGTGGGGGTCTCCAGGGCTGGTAGGGTCTCTGGGACTTTGGGGGTCTCATATGCTGTGATGGTCTCAGGGGCTGAGAGGGTCTCAGGTGGGGGCTGTGAGGGTCTCAGGGGCTGTGAGGGTCTCAGGTGGGGGCTGTGAGGGTCTCAGGGCCAGTGAGGGTCTCAGGGGGGGCTGTGAGGGTCTCGGGGCTGTGGCAGGACTCACTGCCTCTGCAGGAGCTGCTGCTGCTGCTGCCTGTAGGAATCCACCAGCTGCTGCGGGACCAGCTCCACCAGCTCCAGGCTCTCCTTTATCTTCATCAGGAACTCAAAATTCTCCCGGCCTCGCACCTGGAGAAGTGAACAAGACCAGGACTTTGCTTTATTCCCGTCCCACCTGGCCAATTCCTCAGGCTCCCTTTTTTCCACCCAGGGAGACTGACACTGTGGCCAGGGACTGTTTGGGATGCTGGAAACTCTTGGACATGTGCACCCATGGATGCTTTTGCTCCTATTCCCGAGGCCCCTGCTGTCCTACTGCAGCCTGTGCAGCCCCAGCCTGCCTGACATCCCCTCCCCAAGGTGCTTCTGGCAGAGGGGACAGTGCCACCGCTGTCCCAAGCCGATTTCCGACCCCGCTGCAGCTCACCCACACTTACAGGCACGTAGTACATCTCCTCCTCCCCGTGCCTCCGTTTCTTAATGCCAGTGCCCAGCGCTGGGATGCCCTGGGGGCTCTGCTTGAAGGCTGCAAAGGAGAGGGGAGGAGAGTTGGTGGAGTGGTGGGAGACAGGACACGGCAGGGAGCACCTCGAGCTGTGCAGGATGCTAAAACCATTCCCTTGGGGCCTGGCATGGGAGCGTCCCCTTGTTATTGTCAATAATAAATAAACATATCTGGCCATGAGAGCCACGCACAGGCATCTTCGGGCTCTGCGGGGAGAGGGGCGGGGTCCGATTTAGATTTGGTGGAGAAAGGTCATTCCCGAGTGTGGATTTGAGCCCAAACTTCTGTAGCGCAGGGATTTCGGGTGCCCTGAGCCCCCCACCCCCTGTCGGGGGACTCACTGCGCTTGTTGGCATTGCCGTTCTTGGCCGTGCTCTCGTTCAGGGCTTGCTGCTCTCGGAAATGATCCTCGTCGGCTTTGCGGTCCCTGCCGGGACAGGCACAGATCCGCCCCTCGAAGGATCTCCGGCCCAGGACCTGGCCACTGGGAGAAGAGCGCAGTCAGTGACCCTGTTCCCCTTGGGAAGGGGGCTGGGACTCAGATCAGCGACCCTCAGGGAGCAGAGGAGCCCCTCGGCAGCTGCCTCCCGGGGAGGAGATGCTCCTGGGGCAGAGCAGCTGGGCTGGCTCCCTGATCCCTCCGTGCCAGCCCTTTTCCAAACAGGCAGAGAGGAGAATTCCTGTGCAACGAGCTGGGGCCGCCCCATCCCGTTCCCTGGGGGTGCTCCCTGCAGGGGAGGGTTCTGTCCCCAGCCCTCCCGCAGTGGGAGGGACGCCCATCCCTGCTCCCACGGCCACTCACTCTCTCGTCTCCAGGGTGATGATGATGAGGATGGGCCTCCTGTTCATCCCTCCCACGCAGCTGCTGTTGCACATGAAGTTGTACAGGACTGTAGTGAACTCAGTACCGACCTGGGTGAAGCAAAGCAGAAGAGATGGTGGATGGAAAGCTCTGCTTTTTCCAAGCTCTTCTCTTTTGTTTCCCAAGCTGGGCTGCAATTGGANCCGGGGAGTGAGGAAGAGGAGGGGAGGCAGGCTGGGATCCCCTGGAATGAAGAATCAGGGCTGGATCCTCTGCCACAGGGCTTTGGCAGGATGAGCAGGGGAACACTGAGGGTGGTGTGGGGATGTTCCCAGCTGGAAAGAGGGGACTGTACAAGAACTGTGGGGGCACCCAGGGCAGGACTGCGGGGGATATCCCGTTACACCCCACTTCCCAAGACCAGCCTGCTCTGGGATGCTTCACAGGACTGAGACACGCGGGTGCTGGAGCGTCGCTGCCACCAGTGCTGGGGGCAAGCACAGAGTGGTCTTAATGTGCCAGGGCAAGAGGACATTGTGCCAAGCAGCCCAAGCCAGGGGGGCAGGGGCTGGTCCTTCTCCCTGCCCCCAGCAGCCGGGTACCTGCGGGGGCTCGTAGGGCACCATCACGCTCTGCCGCCCCGTCACCGGGTCGTCCACGTACTGGGACAGGTTGTTGCCTTCCACCCGGATGAGGTGGCTGGCAGGGGCTGACTGGCCTGCAAGGGAAACCTCCAGTTAGAGCCATGCCGTGCCCACAAGGGCTGTGACACAAGGGACACGTGGCCCCCCCAGGCCACGGGGACAGCTGGGAGCCCTCACCGTCATTGAAGTCGCGGCCCAGCTCGTGGTTGGGGCAGCGTTTCACCACCTCGGTGACGTGCTCTGCCTTCTTGTAGACAGGCATGGCCCGGATGATGGTGCCCGGGGGAGGAGAGGTGGACACCTTGATCTGGATGGGGCACGTCTTGGCGATCTGACAGTACAGCTTCTTCAGCAGCGGGGAGTACTGGAAAAGAGGAGACATCCCTGGGGTGAGCGTCGCTGGTGGGGTCCAGGGTGCTCCCCTGGCCAGCCTGGGCATCCTCTGCTGCTCTGGTGGAAAGGCAGGGCTTCCCTCTCTTCCCTTTCCCCGGAAACATTGAAATCTGACCATTTCACCCACACTCTGCGGTATCTGCTTTCTACGTAAACCAGACAGAGCCACCTCCTGGGGCAGGGAAGGGTCTCCCAGATGGGCAAGGGCTCTGGCAGAGCAGGGCCCCACTGCACTGAGACAAAGGGAATCTCACTGAAAATCAGCAAAATTCTCATTCGTGCATCGCTCAGCCCATTTTGGAAACATTCCCGAGTCTGTTCTCACACACGGCTCCTGACCAAGGGTGCACTGAGGGCACTGACACACCACAGCCTGAGGAAATTGTACTTGATGCCATTAGCAGTGTCACAGCTGATTAGGCAGGACCTGGGAGTTTAGTTCTGACCCAGATGGTTGGTCTTGACCCTGACTCAATCCTTTGCAGCAGCAGAAGTGGTTCATGGAGGGGATGGGACACGACAGGGACCACTGCCCAGGCTGGCTGTGGGAGAAGGATGCTCTGTGGCAGCTGGAGGCAGTGCCAACAGTCACTCCTGAATAGAAAATGGTTTGTGGCCACCAAATTCCTCCCTGTGAGGGCACAGTGGGGTTTACACCGTCCAAACTTCCCTTGGATGGAGGAAGCTCTGGAGTCTGCAGTGTGTGCCCCTCCAGAGCAGGGCTGGGGAAGGAGAGCCTGTCCTTCACCTTCCAGGAACTGCCCAGGTGTGGGGATGTGCAATTCCCTTCCACCTCAGCCATGCCATGCTGTTTTCCATCTCACAAGGAATGTGTTTGCTCTACACCAGCCCACCCCTGTGCTCGGAGCAGCCCGTCCCTGCATGGCAGGGCATGTTCCTGCTCCAGGTATTTTATCTCATCCCCACAACACAGCACCCGGTGCCAAAAAAATACCACCGTGCAGAGCATTTGTGGGGATGTTAAAGCTTGTCCTGAGCCATCCAAATACAGGTGTGCCGAGGGGAGGCTCTGCTCTCCCCGTGCCAGGCGGTTCCTGAGCTGGGGATGCCCAAAACAGGGGCTCAGCACAGGGCTGGAGGGTGTTCAGGGGCTGACACTGATGGTTTAGTCCCCACTTTTCCTGGCCATGAGCATGTCCCAGTGCAGCTGTGGGTCAGGCAGGAAGGATTTGTGTCTCCCAGTCCAGCTGCCCTGGCTGCAGGAGTAGATTTGCCTGTGGCTGAGCGAGGTGCTCCCACCACCAGGACTGGGACAGGGCAAACAAGAGAAACCTTTGACAGGTTGGTCAAAGGTCGTCTCTGTGGTCTCTGTGGAAGTTCTGAGAAGACTAAAAGGGCAAAGGCTTCGCCAAGGCAAACAGCAGCAGCTCCTGCAGCTCCTCCAGCACTGCACTGGTGGTGCCAGCAGCAGGTACCAACTCCCAGAGGCTCAGTGGGATGTCCTGGGTGTCCCAAAATCAGAACCTGCCCGGTGCTGGGGGGAGCAGGAAGATGCTGTGGTCACTGCAGGGTGGTGAATGAGAGGTGTAACATGCACTCGAACCTGACAACAAGAATTAATCCTTATTTTTGTAGGCACTTGGGCTCACCCAACAAGAGAGGATGCTTGGAAACACCTACTGAAATCTCCAAATTTTGCATTCATACCGGAGGATGCTGAGTACACCTTGACTCCATGGCCAGGTTAGCCTCCTGGGTGTGATCCTGCATCCCCAGCAGGGATTCTCAGGGATCAGGCCTGAGCTGGAAACGTGGGCTCCACTCACAGTGTGGTGACTCTGCTCTGCCTGGCTGGAAACTCCCATGTGGCCACAGCCCACGGAACCCACTTGCCCACCACGACGGGGTTTAACATCCTCATTTAGAGGAGCCACCATGGCAAAACAAGGGTTATTTGGAGGGGGCTCTTCCTTGCCAGGTGTTAAAATACTGACAACTCCTGTCAAAGGATCTTTTCATGTAGACATTCCCGGGCAGCCCTCAACATGCCTGGGAACTATAACTGCTCTGGGAGAGCAGAGGTGCATTATGGCAAGTTCTTTGGTAACAAATTCTCTCATTATACCATGTTATGACATGGATAAATCTCTGTTAAATAGCAGAGTGATGCCCTGCAGGGGGAAGGCGGCCGCTCCGTGCAGACTTGCCTCTGCTGATAACCTTATCGTGTCCCAACAGCTCCGGGATCGCCTTCAAAGATCCCTCCACAATAACAAACTATTCTTTTAAGGAACTCCCTGCTGATAATTCTGGGCAAGAAAAGTCCAGGCTGTGCCCTGGGCGGCCACACTCCTGATTCCTCACTGTGTGGAGCCGTCCTGTGCTGCATCTCCAGCCGCAGCCAGGGCTGAGCGCTCCCTGCAGAACCAGGCTGCTCATGGCAACCAGGACAACCAGCATCGTGGTTTTGGGATCTCAGGAGATTCTGCATCCCCAGCTGTGCTGCATCCCCAGCTTGGCAATGCACATTCTCTGTAGCAGACAGCAAAACCTGCACTGAGCCGTGTCCCTCTCTCCTACATTATCTGTATTTGATAATCATCTGCCCCGTGCACATCTCTGCCGGGCTGTGCTGCATCACCTGAGGCTCTGGTGCCTCCCAGCACAGCCACAGCCTGCACAGCACCCTGCAGGCACCACAGGCACCACATGCTCCTCAAGTGCGACATGAGGCAGTGGCAGAGCAGAACCCAGAGATCAAAATCCTGGGATTTAATCACAGGCCAACGCTGCCACATCGCTGCTTCAGCTCTCTGTGTGCCAGGGCTGTTGTGTTCTTGCCACCTGCACTGGGGGAACCTCGCTCTGTTCACCCACATCCTTCCCATTCTGCAGTGTTTGGACAAACTGACCTCTCAGGACATGTGGCAGCTGGGTCACAGCCAAAGCTCAGGTCACTTGAGCTGTGCCCAGCTTGCTGCCAAGCATAGGAACAACATTTTGGGGCACCTGAACCCCTTTCTGGGTACATTCTGCCCTGGGCATCTCCTGCCTGTGTCTCCACGCCCTGCTCTGCCACTGGTGTCTATCTCCACGGTTACAGTGGGACTCAGGTCACCTCTGTTCCTGGAAAACATTGGAGAGTGTCTGTTATTGGGTGCTGCCATGTGTTTGAGGAACACAAATGGTTTCTGTGGCTTGTGGGTGCTGCGCTGCTTGAAGCAGCACAGAGCAGCAGCAGCACTGACAGTCTCCCCTGGAGCCCGTGGAAACACACAGAACCTCTATTCCTCCAGGATTTCCTGCTGCTTCCAATGTTACCCCTGACTTTTGGGCTGATATTATGATGCCAGCTCTGTCTTTGTCCCTTCCCTGCTACTGCTGTCTGTCCAAAGCACTGGGAATAAGCCAAAAAAATGGAAAAGCCAAATTATTTAACTCCTAGCAGCCTATCAGCTCTAAGCTCTGCTTCCCCAAGAGTTTGGTACCACAAAGGGTCTTTGGACATGTTTGAAATGCAGCTGCTTTTTTGGGTGAGATGAGATCACACTGCACCAGCGCCAGATGGAACAGGACATAAACCCGTCACCCCATGGTGCCACCAGCCACTGTGAGGCTTCACCACGGTTATCCTGGTGCCGCTGGCCCAAGGAAATGTTCTGGACACCACAAGATTCCACGGAGTGAATGCCCCACAGTGGCTCATGGATGCAGTGCTGACGTGGAGTCTCAGCATCCATCACTGCCCACCCTGAGAGAGGACCAGGAGATGGCTCCAGAGGCCACCACTGCTCGGCCCCAGGGCTGCCTCCCCAGGCAGGAAATGAGCAGGGAGAGATGGTTTTCCCCGTGGATGCTGACAGCCTCACACAAAAAATAACCTGAATCCTCTGCCTGGAAAGGCCTCCTGGTAAAGTCCATCTCGCCCGGCCTGGGCAGCAGAACCGCTAGGAGGATGTGTCCCAACAGATTTGGAGCTGATAAAATCTTATTTATCTTCAACTGTTGACACCGAAGCGTCTAGACTTGCCTGTTGGCGAAGGCACAGCCAAGGCCTCCTTTCCCTCTAGAAGGAAATGATTTGCTCAGCAATTGCTTTTTCCACAAATCCTCCCCCCCCCCACCTCCTCCTCCCTACCAGCCACCTCCTCCTCCTCTTCCCCTACATTCCAGGCTCCTCATTAGCTTTACTCAAGACGTGTCCAGGACTGCAGTCAATGGATCCCCAATAAAGCCACTGGCCTGGCAAGGCAGAGAGAAGAAAAGTGCTGCCTCCGGCTGCTAATTTCCTTGCTCTCCCCGGCAAGCAGCTGCGGAGCTGCATCCTGGGACAGGTTGGGGCAGATCTCAGCCCAGAGGTGATAATAACGTGTCTGTCATCTTCCCCAGACATGTAGCATCTTGCAAACCGCAAATACCGTTAACCGGCTCGGACGAATCTGTTACGACAGATCCTGGAAGACGTGCCGGCGGCACAGCTAATTTTTATTTCTTTTTTTTTCTTTCTCTCTCGATCTCTAATTTTTTTTTAATAACCATTTTTTAATCACCGGCCTGTAAACTCCTCACTGAGCTGGAAATTCTTCCCCAAGCTGCCTTGGTGCTCATTTATTACGAGCCAGGTTGGAGTATGAGTGAGGCCTGAGAGGAGAGGGGAGTGTCCAGCGGGGCCTGAGGTACCTGTCCAGCACACAGGTTGGCTGGACAGTGGGGATGCTGCCCTGGGGATGGCTGTAAGAGGTACCATGGTACCCTGTGCCTCCAGTCCCTGCCCCACAGTGGTGATGGATCAAGGTGATGGCCATCAGGGATGCCCCAAACCCCATCTCCCCATGTCTACAATCCCTGCATCACAGTGGTAGAGGATCAAGGTGATGGCCATCAAGGATGCCCCAAAACCCCACGTCTACAGTCATCTCCCCATGTCTACAGTCCCTGCACCACAACAGTGATGGAGTAGGGTGATGGTGATAAGGGATGCCCCAACACCCACCTTCCTGTGCCTCCAGCCCCTGCACCACAGCAGCAATGGATTGGGGTGACGGCCATAAGGGACGCCCCAACACTCACCTTCCTGAGCCTGTGGTCCCAGTGCCATGGCAGGGATGCCTTGGGGTGACATAAAGCCACGACCAGCTGTGCCCAGGACAGGGGGTCTCAAGGCACTCAGCAGAGCCCCCCGATCACCCCAGCCATCGTCAGCTGCTCTGTCCTCTGACCTCTGTCCCCCACAGGGCCCCCAGCCCTACAGACCACTGAGGTCTTGGGCTCCTGCAGCAGACCAGCACAGGGAGGTTCCCTGTGCTCCAGCTTCTGTTCTTCTACCTTAATTAGCATGCCATTACTGCTCATTAAAATTCCTTGGTTCACCCCCAAAGGACTCCTCTCCCTGTGAGCACATCCTTAAAATAACTTCCAGCTGGGATCTCTCTCACTCACTGCTGATCCAGCACTGGCACTCCGGGGGGTTTAATCTTTTCCTGTAGATCTGACTCCCTCTGTGTGGTGGATACTCAGATCCCCTGACCAAGCCAGCCTGGACCTCCCTCCCACCCAAAAAAAGGAAGCCACAAATCCAGCAAGGAGGTGACTTCACCCTGCCGAGGATGCAGGGAGCAGGCTGGGAGGAGAGGGAAGGGAAGACGAGGCTGAGTTGGCCTTGGGAATTGCTGCTGGGAAAGAAATGCGAAAACCAGCACAGCAAGAGCAGGATTTAGGGGGAAGCCACGGGGTCTGGAGCATCCCAGGAGGGCTGTGCCATGCAGGAGGGGCTGCTCCTCTGCTCTCTCTCAGCCACTGCCTGGAGTGAGCACGGGCAGTGAGGGGGTTTGCCAAAGGCACACCAGCATCCTTTCCCCCTTCCACGCACTGGAGATCAGGGCTCCCAACCCTCTCCCACCTCTCCTGCCAGAGAGCTTTGCCTTCCCCATGGAGCAGCACTGCCAGGAAGCCATTCCCTTGACCTGTGCATACCAGACACGTTCGAGATAGTGGAGCTGATAGCGGGATCGTGTTGGAACATCACACGCCGAATTCCTCTGCCTTTTTTCTTAATTCCATTGTGTCTGGAGCTCCTGGAGCCTCATCCACACCCTGAGCGAGCTCGTGGAAAGCCTCCAGTGGGTTGGCTTCAATGGGCTCTGGAGCAGGCTGGTGCTGAGGTTGCTTTCCTACTTCTTGCATGCCAAAATCTCCACGCTGATCTGCACAGCTATTCCGAGTGTCCTCAGCTGTGCAGCCCGAATCATTCTGCAGGCCACGGCTGTTGGACAGCAACCTCCCTGGGAGATGGGAAGGTGCCAGAGGGGTTGCAGAGGGGGGGTTTTTGGTACAGTGACACTCCTGAAGAATTTTCACTCCACATCTGCCTCTACCCCAAAAAGCCACAATGACCAGCAAGGGAGAACCTGCCTCCCAGCACACCAGTTACTCCCATCCTCCTCGTTCAGTCAGGACCAGAGAAAGCCTTTCAGCTCCCCAGTGCCCTTGCTCCAGCTGCAAGATCTATCAAGCCAGTGCAGCCGGTTCCACGCTGCCGTCTCCCACTGTCCGAGCACTGGGATGCAGACTGGTTCGCTGTGGGTGACTGCTGGGCAGCCATCCACGGGAGCAGGAGCAGCTCTCCTCAGCTGTGGACCTGTCCAGCCTTTCCCCCGCAGGCTGTTTGCTCCCCGAAACTGCAACAGGACCCTGGGTGTGGCTCAGCCCCTCCGTGCCTGTGTCAGAGACGGCCCTGCCTGCCTGCTCGGGGGTTTGTCCATCTCCCCCCGGCTCCAGGGGCTCCGTGGGCTCGAGCCCCCACGCCCCTTTGCAGCCCGACCCGCGGGAGGCCAAAGACCCCATTAACACCTCTGCAGCTCCGGCACATGCGACAGCGTCCGGCGGGGAGGGAGCCCCGCTCCGCCGCCAACCCGACTTGAGAAAAATCCTAATTATCCGCCAGTTACCAGCTGGCCGGCGTGGCGAGGGGCTGCGGCTGCAGCGTGTCCGGGCAGCTCCGGGCAGCGGAGCCCCGGTGGCTCCGGCGGGCGGGCAGGAGATGCCGGCGTGCCTCGTCTTGCCGCGCCGCAGCTCCCGGTCCTCGGCCCGCCTGCCGGAGGGGGGCTTCCAACCCGCAGGGAAAACCTTATTTTCGGCATCTGGCCGTTGCTCTCTGCGATAAGAAGGCCATTAAAAATGAAAAGGGGAGGTGGCAGCAGGCTGGAGGGTTTCCCACAGCACGGGCAGGCGCGGCTGTTTCTGTCCGGAGCTGGTGGTGACAACTCAGAGCTCAGCCCGGGGGGTCACCCAGTGTCACCCACCACTGCCCAGAGTCCCTCTGCGAGGACAGAGCTGGGTAATGTCAGTCCCAAGGCTTCCCCCTTCTCTGCTCACCTCTTTTCTAAAATTAGAAAATCAGCATTTTGAAGCAAGAGAGCAGCTGAGGATGTTCTGGTCCCACTGCCCACACTGCTACACCCAGACCCCTTCCTCCTCCTCCTGCATTAAGTCAAGGGTGTCTGCTAAAACACATCTTATCTCTGGAGTGATATGCAGGCTCCTCATTTGAATCCTTCAGGAGTTGGGAGAATCCACCACATTCCTTGGTAAATTGTTCCTATGGTTAATTATCCTCACTGCTAAAAAAAAATATTCCTCCTTGTTTCTAGTCTGAATTTGCCTGGCTTCAGCTTCCAAACGCTGGATCTCGTTATGTCTTTTGCTATTAGATTAAAGAGCTGGCTGCTATCAGGAACCATCTCCTGGGCACACCATGGACGAGCCCCCTTGCTCTTCTTGGGGGGAACTTCCATGCAGAACATCTCTCTGGTATTGATCTACAAGGCGTCTGTTCCAAACCGTTCATCTTCTTCACATCTCCCTCCCAGGCCATGTCTGTTTTGTCAATAGAGGGTTTGAAGTGTGGACAGGAGCAGTGAAGTCTGGGGAGGGCTCGGGGACATTTTGCTCCCCTGCCCAGGGGACACTGATTTGCCCAGCCCTGCAGAGCAAGCACTTGTCCAACACTCGAGGGGCCAGCCCACCTGCTCCTTAGGAACCTCCTAAGTGAGGGAGAATGGGTAATGCCACATCTCCCAGAGGGATTCAAGTCAAAACCCTTTAAAACCAGGAGCCCATTAGGCTACACGATTCCAAATCTCGTGATGATATAAAACAATTATGCCAAATCTTTTGACAAGATGACACACAGAAACCATTTCTTTTGGCATTGCCTGCTCACCAGCTGTCATTTCCTTCCTGGCCAGATCCTCCATGATTCAACCCCAGACTGCGAGAGACCTTCAGCTGAGATTCCTTCCAGTGCAGTGTTCCCCTTGCTGCTCCAAAATGCTGCCCAGCGCGTTGGCTCTGCTGAGCTCGTGGTCAGTGCTTGGTGGAAATTGATGGACCATCCTGGCATAAATTATTGGGCGCAACAAAGCTCAGCTGATCCAAAATCCAAGGGGTTTCCCCAGGAGGAACAGGCTGGGTTGGTTCTTCCCAAACGCTGCCCCAAAGCACCCGTGTCCTGCAGAGCACCGGGATGGTTGGTGCTGCTGTGCTTGGTGTGACCATCACTGCGCTGTCAGGTGTCCCTGTCTGTCCCCAGCCCTACTGGCCAGGCATTTACCTTCCCATTCCCAAGCGCCTGCATTTCCCAGTGGCTTTTCCTTATCTGATGTGTGTGTTCCCAGCTCCCGTGGAGGCTCACAGTGTCCCATCAGTGTTACCTGTGTGTTCACTGATAGCACAGAACACATTTGTTTCATCGAGCTCCTCTCCCCCTCAAACCAGGAAGAAGTCTCAGGTGTGACAGCGGCACTGCAGAGCTCACGGTGAGTGGGAGGAAGGCAGTGACCTCATCTTCCAGCACTGACCATGCCTGTGACAGCCCCAGCCAGGAGGACACCAGGAGGACACAGAGTGACAGCAGCTGTCACCCCGGCAGGACCATTCCTCATCTGGCACCTTGGAAATCCTGCAGGAGTCACTGCTTCAAATGAAACATGCCCTGTGCTCTCCAGGTGCCAGGTGCTGCCAACCCGCTGCTGCTCTCCACGAGGCTCAGCTCCAGTGCAGGTGGGCAGTGGCCCTGCAGCCAACCTGTTCTGGGTGATGCAGCCACCCCAGCATCGTGGCTCAGAGGGCCACACACCTCTGACTGCCTTCCCGAGTGTTAAAGCCACTTCAGGCACTCAAGTCCTCACTCTGGAGCCTTCCCAGGGCTCCTCCTTGCAGCCGTGGCTCCCAGCCCCAGCTGGTGGGTGCATCCTCCACAGATGCTCCCAGCCACCCCTGGAATGAGGGTGTTCTCCGGGCAGCTCCTGGGTCCAGCTGCTCCCCCAAGGCTGGGAGGGCATCGGGCAGCACTGCCTGCCCTGATCTCCTACAAAGGCTTGGGAAAAACAGCCAAATCCTGTCCTGGTGAGCTGAGCTCCCGGTAGGACACAGCTACAGGAGAACAGTCAGCACAGGGTGATGAGGAACAATCTGAGCTCTCTTTAGTTAGAACTACGGGAAGATCCCAGGGGAATGGGATGGCTTTCAGGAGGGCAGCCCTGCTGCAGTGTCTGCTCCACCCCAAAGCCATCCCACAGCACTCCCAGCTGGGGACAGTGGCAAGACAGCACGGGACACGTTCTGGCCCCCATCCCTACGGGCCGGGACAAGACACCCTGCAGTGTCTTGTTTCGGTTTCCATTCGGGCGCTTTAGCGGCACGGGAATGCCTCCCTTCCCCGCGCAGCTTTACCGCTGACTGACAGGAGTTATCCCCCAGCAGGGGTTGGAGTGGGCTGGAATCACATCCTGCCCGAGGACCTCCGGTTTGTTCAGTTCCTAATGAATCCGCATCACCCCTGAGCAACATCCCGCAAGGAAAACCAGCGGAAAGTGTGGAGACTTGACCACGCCTGAGAGGGCGAGTCGCGTTTAAGCACGGCGCTGTCCCAAGTCCCCGGACCGTGTGAAGCAGCAGCCGCGGGGAAGGTCCCGGACTGCACCAGCCGGGAATTCGGCTGTGTTCAAACCCCCAATCGCTGCTCTCTCGCTGCCGCTTTCCCACCCCACGCACCCACCGGCTTCCACAGGACGCAGCCCCAGCGCTGCGGCTCCATCCGCATCCTCCACAGGACAACCGGGAGCATCCCGCCGGCCGCCGTCCCGGTGTCCCTGCACGACAGCATCCGAGGATGCATTCTGTCTCCCGCGGGCAGGACTGTCTTGGCAATTAAACACGTCACCTTCCGCAAACAAAGGTCATTACCACACCCGGGGCTTAAATATCCCTGGGCTGCTCTGCCCGTTCCATGACAATGTCAAACCGCAGCCCCGGAGGAAACTCTGCTGCTCCTGCGGGGTGTCAGTCGCCTCATCCCAACTTTCCTGCTCTGCCAGTGCTTCCCGGAGGAGCAAACCCGCCCGGCTCCAGCGTGGTGAGCTGCTCTCCCGGCTCTTTCAGAGGTACCCGCTGCGGGATTGCCACTTGTGGCACTGGCCACAAGTGTTGGTTCTCCTTAAAAAACGCTGCGCTGAGCCAGCAGCGGGGATGCGGATTTAGGACCTTTTGCCGCAAAAAGCAAAGCAGCCCCCGTGTGCTCTGCCCGGCCCTTCGCAGAGCTGTCCCATGCCGGGCAGCAGGAGGGCGGTCGGAGCAGCCGAGGACCAAAGCTGCATCCCGGCCGCCGAGCAGACAGCAGGAGCTGTGCAGCCATCCCTCTGTGCATCAAAACCTACTGCGCTTCAAAACCTGCTCTGCTCTTTGCTGCGACTTGTAGGGATTAAGTTACTCGTCTAAGGCGGGATGGAGAAGGGCTGTAAATGACAAGCAGGCATTTACAGCACAGCTGGGAACGGTGCCGGGAGACGCGAGCAAAGGACCCTCCCGCCCGCGGCCTTGTCTCTGACAGCACCCGCCGGCAAATACGCCGGGAAGCACCGTGAGAGCAAGGCAGGCACTCCTCCAGGACATTTCTTTTCGGAGGACATTTACCCACAATTTAGGGAATTGGTGCGAGAGAAGTGACACGCCAGCCGCTGTGCTTCACAGCCCTTTGGGAGAAACCTTCTGGAAAGCAAGCACTGACATTTCCAGCACGCTTTGCTTCCCAGGGCCACCACCTGTGCCAGTCAAGTCCCCATCAGTCCCCATCGGTCCCCGTGCGAGCCTCCCCACCGCTGCCGCCTTTGGGTGTCGGCGGTGAGGACGCGCCCGGCGGTGCTGAGCATCTCCCTGGCCGAGGTAGAAGAACGCAACTTACTGTCCAGGTGGCTGACTTGGCGGTGCTGGATTGCTGGAAGGTCACCTCGAAGTGGTGGGGACCGGGGTAGTCGGTGTTGGAGGGGATGACGGGTGCCGGGGACATGGCGTCGAAGGTAGAGCTGGGCTGCGAGTAGGGCGAGTGCGTTGGGACATTGGAGGTGTGCTCGGAGCTGTAGGGGCTGGTGGAGGCTGCTCTGCTGCCGATGCTCTGATCCATGCTGTTGTTCAGCAAATTGAACTGGGACTGGAGGAAGGGAAAAGGGGAGGAGGGAAAAAAGAAAACACCAGCCAGTTTAGAGACAGGGAAACCTCAGCCACCTTTCTTCCCGGGCTGGGGTGTCCTGTTACAGCCTCCTTAAAGGGCCAGCGTGCGGGAGGGGAGCCAAAAGAGCTGGTCCGGGTGGCTCGGGTTTTCCGGCAGGTCACCACTTGTGTGAGGGATGAACTCCGTGCGCTTAAATCACCCCCTCCTCGAGCTGCCCCATCCTCGCTGGAGGCAGCGGGGTGCCACAATCCCGGATTTCTAGCGCACCTGCCTTGGGAAAGCCACGCTCCTGACAGTGGGGACAAGGCAGGGGTGCTGTGGGGTTTGCTCAGGTGTGGGAGATGTCCCGCTGCAGGCAGGGGGTGACAGCCCTGTCCTGCACGCAGGGCTCTGCTCCCCGCTGTCCCTTCCAGCAGCCAGAGTGTCACAGCTCGGTGTGATGTCCCTGGCGATGTCATCGCTCCGTCGGGACGGGATGGCAGCAGCCGTCCTGTTCTCCAACCTCTTTTCCAACCTGTCCCTCGTGTACTCACTGGTCACGGACACACAGCCACACACCACTCCTGGGTGTGCTTCCCTGAGCCAGCCAGCCCCGAGCAGTGGTTTGTAGCTGGTTTCCCAGCGGGATGTTTGCTCCCAGTGCCTGATGCAGCTCTAATTTGGGGGAAACCTCAAACCTACAAAACACTGGGCTGTGATGCACAGCACCGCAGGAAAGTCACAGGGCGATCGGACCCACTCAGGCAGGTCCTGGCTCTTATTCCAGCCCCTTTGG
This sequence comes from Cyanoderma ruficeps, assembly GCA_008694505.1. Classification (NCBI taxonomy): domain Eukaryota; kingdom Metazoa; phylum Chordata; class Aves; order Passeriformes; family Timaliidae; genus Cyanoderma; species Cyanoderma ruficeps. The sequence continues at coordinate 3,322,219 of VZDJ01000034.1, forward strand.
ACCAAATAATGACTTTTTACAATTTTTTCCTTATTCCTCTTCTTACCAACTACTGTCAGAGTCTTCCAATAAGAGCTGGCAGCTCCTTCACCCACAGGCACAGCCCAAGCACAGCGACATTCCCAAGAGCCGTGTGGCTAAAGAGACCTTAGTATTTCATTAGAAAATCAGACTCAAATACAGCAGTTTCTCAGAGCAAGTGGGATGGAATTTTCCCCCCAGAAATTCCTGAGTTGCTCGGGGGTTGCTGACACCCTGCAGCCCCAGAGGGAGTGGCAGTGCTTGTGACCACACGCAGTGTCCAGTGGATTGCCCGTGTGCCATCCTCGCTCCCTGCACTGGAGCAGGGACACAGCCCCCCTCAACTGCCCTCGTGCCTGACAGGGACTGTTCCTGTCCCCAGCACCCACTGGGACAGCTTTGGGAAGCCCAGAGCTGTGGAAGGAGCCATGGGCACAGCCAGCAGGCTCAGCCTTCTCCAAAGGGCTGCAAGGCTCACGGCTCAGGAATCAGGAGACGTGTTTTAACTTGGGATCCCAACCTCACCCAACCCTCTTCGATGTGGAATGGTTTAAAGGCAATCATCCTTCTCCAGGGAAGTTCTCCTGTTGCCTGCATCTCTCACAAGGTCGTTGGAGCCTGTGACTAACTGGAGGAATGCTGAACAAGATCTGGCTTGCTTTTATGCATCCAGCCATTTTCTCCCTTAAAATATGTGCCTAAATCCCTCTATTCCCCCTTGCCGCTCTATAAATAGCCCAGCCAAAGACAAGCCAAGCTTTCCTTAATCCAGGCTTCACCTGGAGAAAAACTTATGAGAAACTCTGGCAAAACAGGCACGTTAGGAAAGCTCTTGCCATGCAACTGGGAAATGCAGCTGCTGCGGGGACCACAGGCAGGGCAGAGCTGGTGAGGTGGCACAGGCAAAGCTGAGGGATCAACCAGGAGAACAGCAGCAAGGGAAAAGGGATTGCTGCTGGATTGGGCTGCTCAAAGCCCAGCTGATCCAGGAGTGTCAAAACTGAGCTGTTTTGCTCCCGTGCTGAGAGACGGGACCATTCATGGCTGAAGTAAATGGGCAAGTGAATGGGGACCCACCACAGACCACATCCTGAGCTCTGTATGGGAGAAAACCTTCCCTCAGGAAAGATGGTGAGATATGAGACCCAGGGTATCACCTCTACCAGCCAGGCTGGGCTGCCTGAGCACAAAGCAAGAGGCAGCATCCCGAGTGCCCAGACTTTGGGAATCCGCTGGCAGAGACACCCAGAGTCAGGTGTGTGGCCAAAACGACACACTCGCTGTTCAAAATGGATGGAATTGTGGAAACGTTCCCCTAAAGAATGAATTGAAGGCAGGAGTGTTTGTGTGTAAATATGTACATACACACACAGGGATAATTATTCACACAACTGCAGCAACGACCTCACACAGAACAGCCCCGACAACGGGACACACAGGCTTGGTACCAACACATTTGAGATAAAAACCAGGAATGAAGTGATTTCCTTCTATCTCCAACTCCCTCTGTGCCTGTGCTGGACTGTTCCGAATGCCAGGGACAAACCCCTTTTCCCTAAGGACACAACCTCAGTGCTTGAGGACAGGGCTGGAAATTTATTGCCTGCAGCACAGTATTGCTTCATTTGCCCTGCCCTCCCAGGGATTTCCAGCAGGGAAAGGAAGCCTGCCTAGGGAGGCAGGAATGCGGTGTGGGCTGGGCTGAGGAGGTCCCCAGGGGATGACAAAGTGGCGCTGGTGGTGTCCAGCACCTCCAGGTGTTCCTTGGATGGATGCTCTGGCTGATACCCTCCCCACCTGTGCACACACAGGTAAGGGACCCTGCACCCCTGGCACCTGAGCTTTAAATCAAACCTTGGGCTCTACAAGCACCAGATGGGGCAAGGCAAGAGGAGCAGCGAATGACTGCTGAGGCTGCAGCATCCTGCACCAACAGAGCAGCCTGGACCACCCCAGGTCCTCTGTGCAGCAGCAGGACGGGGACAGCCGTGCACAGGGACAACCCCTGGAGCATCCTGGGCAGCAGCACCCAGGCTGGGCAGGGAAACCACAGCAGGTGCCCCAGAAGAGGAGGATAATTCTAAGAAGAACATCAAAGCAAAGCCCATCCATAGCAAGCAGCACCTACCGTGGTGTAATGCTGCATCGGGTCGCTGATGTAGAGCATTTTAGTTGTCTCGGGGTTCACGGAGCGCGGGGAAGCCTCCTGCCACGGGAGTCATGGGGTCGGGGCGGCGGCCGGGGTGGGGCGGCGGGCGGGAGGAAGGAAGAGCGGGAGCGGGGCCGGGGCCGGGCGGGCAGCGGCAGGGATGCTGCGCTGGCCACCCGTGTGCCGCCGCCGCCGTCTGTTGGCTTTTTTGCTTTTTTCATCTCCCTTAGTTCTGTCAACTCGCTGCATCCAACAACAAAACGGGGCCCACCCCTTCTGTCCCTCATGACTATTCATTAAAGCACAGGGCAGGCCCCAGCTTGCCCAGTGATGGACCGGGCGATACCAACATTCCCACTGCAGGGAGAGCAGGGGTCCAGCTCCACCACCAAACCTGCCTGCACCCCGCTCCCAAAAGCTTCTTCCAGCCACACAGGGCTGGAGACCCGCTGGGCTGGCACCTGTCACCAGCACCCTGAGGTGCCCACTCACCACTGACCAGGCAGGGCAGTGACTCTGTGAGAGCTCCGTGCGTGGGAGATATGGAGTGATCTCCATCTGGATGGATAGACCTCGAGTGTGAGGATGGATGGATGGATGGATGTGTGGATGTGTGGATGGATGGATGGATGGATGGATGGATGGATGGATGGATGGATGGATGGATGGATGGATGGATGGATGGAGGGAGGGATG